>VXAB01006391.1:214552-415962 GCA_013399175.1 Odontophorus gujanensis
AGGGGGTGGGGGGGGGGTGTGGAGAGAGAGAGGAGGAGTCAGGGAGGACATTTGCTTATGATTTCAATTCTTTTGATTTTCTTTCCATCCTTCTAGACAGGCAAATGACACTTCTGGCTGTTGTGCCAAATTACGGGGAACCAGTAGGACCATGGCATGGAATGGATGAGCATAATTGTTCCACTTTTCCTCTTAATTGTTCTCTTCCACTTAAGAGATCACATGAAGGTATCAAACTTTTCAGTATGGGATTTTTATTTACTTCTCTAGAGTGGTGGTTTTTGTGTCCTTAGCTCAATTTTTCAGACATACTAGCTTTTTGTTTCTGCTAACCACTGATATTTAAAGATTACTTAATATGCTAAAAGTCACACTGACATTGTAATAGGAACAACCAGAGGCTGATAGGGGAGCAATACAAATATGTTAGTTTTGCAAAAAAGCTATAAATCTATTTTGTGTTTTAATGTGTTCCTGTTATAAAATAGCAAATCATTAAATCTCAAAAGCTGAAAAACAGTAGATGGGTATTTTCTGACCATCACTAGAAAAAACAAAAGACGATTATGTATTCTGTGATATCAGTTCATGTGTTCTTGTGTCTGTAGAGTGAATGGAAGGGTTTGCAGTAAATCTGGGGCAAAGTGATGGAGAATAAGGAGCCAAAACATGCCATGTCAGAAAATGGGATGTGCAAAATATGCTAATAGTAACTGGTGGCATTATTTGGGCTGTACTTTTATTGAAGACTGATGAATCTCTGTCCAAATGTTAGAATTTTAATAAAATTGGAACTATTTGTGTATCCTGCCTATTGTTTTGTAAATCCACTGTTTGTAGCCCAGAAAGCAATTGTGAGTACCTCAAGAAAAAAAAAAAAATTCTCATGACTTAAGCATGGAAAAAATCTGGAAGAAAATCTACAGTATTCACACTTGATATGTAAGCTGGGGTACTTTGTTAGTCTGAAATTTAAAGTATTGGTAGCTCAGTCCTTTTCATCTCTTATTCCTGTTTGAAACTGGTGAAAGTGTGTGACTATTTGAGTGATCAAAGCTGTCAGTAATAGAATAAACATGTGCTTCTAGAGTTGTCCAGAAGTAAATACCAACCTACCCAACTTTCATTACTCGTAACCTTATTTTGTGATGTCGGTAGATAGTATATTTTTAAGAATTTTTTTTGTGTGTAAATCTAAGGTCTGTGTTCTCATCTGTGCCGTGTTTCTTGCTGTAAAGCCCTTTTATTCACAAACCCAAGACATAACATTTCTTTCAAACAAGAAGTGCTCCAGGAAATATATTCTTGCATACTGCTGAAAGTGTGGTTTAAACACACTTTAAACTGCTGGGCTCAAGGTTGTTCCCTAACAGATTTGAAATGCTTTTGAAATTGAACTGTTGATGATGTATCTCATAACTCCCAGATTCTGGATCACCCCTTCCTTTGCTAAGTGCTAAGTGTTTATCAACAGGAGTTTCAGCATAAATAAGCACAGAATTTTAGACTTGCAGTATCTTCATTTTGTAGGAAATACATTTTCTTCAGAGATACAAGAATGCTTTCTTGTTCTTTTCTGGGCCTTCTGTAAAAAAAATAAAAATAAATAAATAAAAGGACCTCAGGTGAACTGGTTAGGTGGCTCAGCACCTAAACAATTCAAAGCTGCTTTTTGTGAAATGTTTGTTGATTAGTATGGGACCCTAAAAATAAGCACTAATTAATGTTAAAAGTTGTTTAATGTGTTTTCAGACTGCATACAGACCAGAAACAACCTTGTTTCAAGGAGGAAAATGCTGTTCTATTGATTCCAGTTCAGATATACTTGGACACTGAGGAATGAGTCATCTACCATTCAAAAGTGAAAACAAACAATGGGCTCATTCCTATGTATTATAATGTCACCTAGTCATCAGAAGATTCATATCATTTAGCCAGAAGTACTCCAAATGGCACCATTACCTTGGACTGTGTTTTGTGGGCATGTGCCTACTGAGTGGCAGATTTCTTAGGAAATATCAGTAAATACAATTCAGTTCCTCTGGTGTTAATCAAGTTTAATGCAATTAAAATTACTGAAGAGAATAAAAGTGGGGAAAATGATTAGTCTCTTTATCTGAAATAGTGAATTACATCCAGACCATGTTTAAAAATGAGGTCAAGGGATTAGACCAAAACAGGATATGAAAATAAAATTGAAGTCTGTCTTATTAACCATGACCTCAGTAGCCCACAGTTTTTTGGCTCATTGATTTCTAATGTTAATGTGGTTTAAACCTCTTACTAAGCTCTGAAGAATGTTCTTTCAAGAGAACCATATCTATTAAATGAGTCATTTGCTCTTTAAAACTAGATAGCCTCACAGCACAGCATGCAGTAAGCCTCCTAACGTCTCGCCAATTGTCCAGCAAGAGAAATGTTTATACTGAGAAACATTAAAGGGATGCTGACAGAAGAGTTTCATCAGTCATAAATAGCCTTATTAAGGTTCATGCAGAAAATCCTCTTGGATGCTTGAAGTGTGGATTGTTGCTAAGACTGTGTATAGGTGCTTTCCTGTCTGTCCCAGTTTGTTATTGCAGAGCAACTCAGAGATTTTCAGCCGCTGATTTATTATTTTTGTATCTAAAACAAGTATGAAATACAAGAGATATAAGAAGATTCAGACTAGCACAGATGAGCAGCCTTTTTGTGTGCTTTTATAACATCATAGAGACAATTTAATAATCCTCAAAGAGAGAAAAAGAGAGAAATGATTAGGCATGCACATTTAACTGGCCAGTGTATAATTCCTGAGTACACCAAGTGTTCTCTGTCAAACCCTGCAGACAGCAAACCACATCACAGTGAATGGCTGACAATATGGTGATCATGCCTTGTCCACTTGCTATGAATTTCCTCCATAAAAATAACTGTTTTTCACCCTAAGGAAAATTCTCAGAAATACCCCAGCTGCATTTTTGTGGAAATGCTTACTTACTGTTAATGTTATGAAGCCTTTAGTAATATGAATGAGACTGAGATTGCTGATCTATGCTGACTGGCAACTGAGACACCTAGAGCACAGAGGCGGATATTCCTGCACCTTTCCTTGAAGGGAATACACCTTAAATATCAAAAGGGCTCCCTGACAAATGCATAATTTGATTAGAATGCAGATGAGAGATAATTGCTGACAGAGGTACTCTGATCTTTTGATGGAGACAAATCTTTTTTTTTTTCTGTTGATGAAAAATAAATCTTTACTCTCTACCCATGAGGGCTGGCTATTTCCTCTTGCTTATACCATGAAGCTATGAGCAGCTTCCTGGACTGCAAGGTCCCATCTGATACCTGAGGAAACTGCTTTTCCCCAGCAGTCTATGGTTATCTGTGAAACTCTGTGTTACAGGCAGGCCTCCTGTTCCCTCTGGGAGCCCCCAGCCAGCCTGCAGGCTCCCTGCTGTCTACTCCCTGCCTTCTGCTGGTGGTTTTCACCTGCCCCACATGCTGCAGCAAGCTGCTTGCTTGCATGCCAAAGCAAAGCAGCCTTCCTTTCTGCTGACCAGCTGTAGCTTTTAAAATTGCACCTAACACACAATGCTCAGACTGTAAACAGCGATCAAACAAATGCAGCTGATACCATCCCTCCCAATTATCTACTCATTTTCTGAAACATTTGCTTGTGGTCGTATAACATGAACTCTGGATAATCTGGTGTTACCAGTACTAAGTGCATACTGTGGACTGCAGCTGGAAATGCAGGAAATAAAGTGTGCTTGAAAAAATGTAAACAGCGTGGTCTGATTGAAGTCATCTACAGGAATAAGTAACACAAGAATCTTCAATTACTTTGAAGGCTCTGAGACAGTTCAAAACTTGATTGTAGAAATGTTTCTGGTGGCAAACATAGGCTCAGGATTCCTAGGCTATTTTGGAAGTAACTGTAGGAGTTAACTGTGCATAAAGTTGTTATTCTGGCATTCAAAAGCAGTCAACTGTACAGCTTAAGATCTATGCCTTTGAAAGCATCTTTAACTTCCAATATGCTTAAGGAATCGTAATGTCTAAAAAAAGTGTTCCTCTATGAATGTTGTACTACTGAGGCTTTTATTCCAGCTCTGAGCAGGACATATGGAAAACTCTCAGTTTTTACAGAGGCTGGTTTTTGTTCGCTTTATATTATGTGATGTCCTTAAACTCACTAAATCAACACTGCCAGAAAAATAAACTTTCCTACATCTCAAAGTGAACATTCTTCATTTGGCCTGCTTGGATTTGCAGGGTCCAGAGTCTATTTTTCATGTGTGCATTGACTTTCTTCTTTCTCTCCAAAAAACTGCATTTCCTTTTGAAGCAGTTTTGGTTATTGTGTTACTATGAATTATTGGAACTTATAATTTGTCCCAGAAATGTTAGCTGGAAAGAATGTCTGGAGGTCATTCTGTCCTGTCTCCTGGACTATCACCACCGATACACCTGGTTAGCTGTGGCTTTGTGTCTTACAGACCTCCAAGGATGAAGATTCCACAGTCTAAACAGGTAGCTTGTATTATCTTCCAGTAAAGCTTTTTTTCCTGATGTCCAACCCGACCCATGATCTGTGATCCTTGCCTGATCTGATGCTCCTTTGTCTGATTCATATATGATTCTATAAGTATGGGTAGACTACTATTAAATCATCCCTTAACCTCCTCTTTATCAGATTAAACAAGCCCAGTTCTCTTTACTTCTCCTTTTTGGCCATGCACTGAAGGCTCCTGACTGTCTCAGTAGTGTTTCTGCTGCTCTGTCTCTGGTTTGTTGCCATCCATCTTGTACTGGGAGTCCAAACTCAATGTTCCAGTGTACCTTACTGGTACAGTCAATGATCCTGTATATTCTGTATACTGAGGGGCATGCAGAGTAACTGTAGTTTCCTTCTTTTTCCCACCAATCCGAACTCTCTTTGGAGATGCCATAATTTTTCTTTTTGTTACATCTAGCTGTAGTTTGAGGACAGGAGATGCTTTGCTGTTTATGGCACCAGTGGAAGCGGCAACAAGGGTGAAGACGTGCACAGATGCACACATGCTTGTGAGAGACGCAGTGAGAAGTGTTGGTGTTGGACAGAAGTCAACACATACATACATCTTCTGTAAGATCCACTGTGCTGAAACTCCCCAGAAGAGTGTTGCTACTGGAAGGAAAGTAACCTCCTCCTTAATTTAAGATAGTTTTCAAACACATTGGTTCTATTTGCTGTAAATCCAGGTGAGGTGCTGGGTAGCATTTCTCTCAGTTGTCTACGGCAGATTCTCAAGGAAGGTCTAAGTCCTCCTCCATATGAGCTAATTGTGAATGTTTTTTTTATTGCTGGAGAAGAGTGGCAAGGTTTGGCAGGGGGTGGTTCAGCTGAAGGATATCATGAAACTCCTCTGACCTGAGCCACAATCTCTCTGTCCAACCTGAAAGCAGCACTGGAGCTTAGGTGTAGCGTTCTTAGTGTGGTCTCTTCTGTGCAATTCTTAGTTGCTCATTTCTTTAGTTTCCTTTAATGTTTAAATAAATGTTTATGAACATCTTGAACAAAATGAGAGACACCTGACCTGTTTTCACTAGCAAGCAAAATGAGTGTCCAGATTATTTGAAGTCAGTGCTGCTTTGTGTTGTGTACATAGTAGTATCCCTCAAAGAGGATTTTTCATTTTGAATAAATAAGAACAGGAGAAGTGATGCACTCACTTATCTTGGCTGAGACAAGTTTGAAGTATTGTTGGATGCCTTAGAAAATGATATATGATCATCTGCAAGCAGGTTTTATAACCCAGGATTTCTATCCTTTTGGACAGGTTGTTATGATAGAGGTCAGCTGGTTTCAGGCTGGTGTTAAAGCAGGACTGAGTAAAGGCGAATCAAGCTTTTAATAAACAAAGTCTTTGAGCCTGATCTACTACTGTGTGATTCTAGTTTAATTCTGGAGTAACCCAATTCAGTAAATGTTATTATATTTCATATTAGCTTCAAACTGGAGCTGCTCATTGTTGAATCAAGACCCGTGTTTAGATCAAGATAGAGAGAACTGCATTTTAAAAAGTGCTGAAGTATCTGTTTATTTGTTTTGGAAGGTGTTTAAACATGTTAAGAAAAATTAGTTCTAGGCTGAATATTTGTATGACATGTTCTGCCTACAGCAAATTTCTGACTGTGCCACATATCTCTGAAAATAAGATTTAAAATGGGAATGCTTATGCAAGCCTTAACACTTGCGATACCAGTACTTGTTGCCACAGTAATAAGTAGAATAACTGAATGTTGCCATAACGTGTTGTATTTTTGACCTCTGTTTCATCTTGTGAAACAAACTGATCCTTGAACATGAGGGATATGAAGGTTTATCTGAACAGAAATATTTTCCAGATACTTGCAATAAAACCCAATATGCTACATAATACAAGTAACCAATAAATAGATACATTATTCTAGTCAGTTTAAAGTGTCATCAGCTGTAATAAAAATCATCATTAAAACAAACAAAAAAAAAACAACAGTAAAAGGTAACAATAATAGGGATCTTTCCTATGCTTTTGTCTAACATGCATCAGCTGATTGTTTCTAGAGCGCAACAGTACACAAAACCCAACAATGAGTGCAGGAAATAAACTTCTACTGTTACTAGCACATTGGAACATTTCTGGGTTCTGCCAAGGAGGCAGTTGGAGGTCAGGTATAGCAACTATAGAAGAGATGTTAAGGAGAGCTGAGCTTTATGCTGCCGCTCCCCTCTGTCACTGCTGGTGCTCAGAACTCCTCCAGTGGCACCAGTGGTTATAGAACCATAGAATTTTCCAGGTTAGAAAAGACCTTTAAGATTATCAAGTCCAATCTCAACATAACCATACTAGTAGGAGTTGTGCAGGAGGTAGCGAGAATGGGAAGACAGAGGCACGTCTCTACATTTATGTCCCTGTGGTACCATACTGAGTCACCTCTGGATCTTTTGCATATGCTTTAGATTGTACTGCTGGAGCTATTGGATCATTCTTCAAGGTAATGGAAATTATACTGGGGAGCAGAGCCAGCCTCTTGAGACCCAGAGTAGCTGGAAGAGCAACATTTTGGCCTTTCCCTCTTCATGTTTTCCAGTGTCATTAACATCAATTAATATCCTCGTATTCTATTTTAGAATGAACAAAGCACTGTTAATGCCCAGAAAATAGACATTCATCTATACAGTTATACAAAAGTACATACGTGGATTTGTGACATCTGAACTCTGGGAGGATGGAGGTCCTCAGACACGGATCTGCAGTGAGAATGCACTTAAAGCTCTCTATTCCTAGATCAGATAATCAGCATAAAGAAGATAACCTTATATTAGGTGAATGTCTTCAAGAAAATCTTATATTAAACAACCACAAGTCAACAAAATTATAGAAGTGGGGTTTCTATTACTCTGTTTTCTCTGATAACCTCCAAGGCGGAGTTAGGAGTTTCCTTGCTTGTTCTGCTCATATTTCACAAAAAAACCCTTCACCTTTTGTCCTCACCCCACAGATGAAATCCCATCACACTCGGTCAGGTAATCTACTTTGATTTGGTTGCAAAGTGAAATCAATAACCTCATTTAAAAAACTTGCTGAAGGCAGGGAATCTCCCTCATACTGGGCATGCTATCAGAAAGAATCTGCCACTCTGTGAACAACCTGACCTCCAGCATGCAAGGATAAGTAGCCCAAGAAAGCATGAGGGATTTAGTAAGAAAATCAAGAGAGAGGAGAGAAGATTGTGATAAGAACTATGTACAGATACAGAGGAATTATTAGGATTTTACCGCAGTTTTTCAGTTGAAAATTTTTCCCATAGATTTTCTATATAACTGAGACAATATACATGGGAGGATATAAGGTATGTATGGATGAATAAGTTGTCACACTGAAAGTGTAAGTAGCAGAGGACACACTGATTCTATTGCTCGGCTCACTGTACACAAAGGACAGTCAAAGTCATGGTGTCCCTCAGAAATCATGAGTTTCTTTGATCGTTGCTGAGAAAACATCCGTTTCATTTTTCCAAAAGGCTGTTTCAGGCACTGTAGTGGAAGAAAGCCAAAGCAGATGAAGCTGAGTGCCATATTTTGGGCTTCCCTCACTGAAAACAAAAACACACTGCTAGTTTGATGGCAGAGGAGAGCAGTTTTTATAATGGAAAATCATGCTGTCCGACTTCCAGCCTATATCTGGCTCTTGTCCTTTAGAAAAGTAGTAAAATTGTTTTCCAAGTGTAGATTTGGAACATGTATGTTTTTAATCATTTCTAACCATCTTTCAAATATCCTTTTACATTCAAGGAGTGCAAGATTTCACAGGGTGACTCTATCTCCTGAAGCCTTAAAAATACTCATTGATAGTCTCAGAGTAAGTGGCAGTGCTTGAGGGAACTGGGACACCTGAAGATAAAAAAGAGTGCAAATTATAAGAAAAGAAGGGGGAGAAAAAAACAAAAAAAAAACCCAACAACAAACCAATCCCCCATTCTTTATCAATCTGTAAATGATTACTGTAACATATTTATTGCTATACAATCTTCTCTTCTACCACTAACATCTTGTGGGAGGGTACAGAGTCCCATGTACTCCTATTGCAATTGCAGCCACTCAACCTGAATGGCCCCAAAGCAGTAACAGGGGTCCTGTTACACCACATAGCACGTGTAACAGGAGTGTTTGAACTCTGCGTCTCCTTTACCAAACTTCTTTGCCTAACCCCCACTAAGTTCAGAGGAGTTAGGTATCCTCCTGTCTGCTATGACTTCAAGATCCTTCATACATTGCATCAGCTCCAGAGGGATGTACCAAGCTGACAATTAGTCAGAGCCACAAACAGGCGATGATAATTGATTCATCAGCACGAAGTCATCATTACATGTCCCCTGGACATTCTACTAGGCAAATTCTGCCTTCATTTACCTAGTTGTAGAGTGTTCATCTGTTTTTGCTGAGCTGGTGTTGTGCTTGGTGATGATTTGGATGAACTTCGTTCTTAGGCCACACTCTGAATACACAAAAGGGTATTCTGTGAAGGCCTGAGCAATTGCTGGGAGTATGGGTCACTTTAATCTTAGAGGAAAACTGTGGTAGCATCAAACAGCACCATTCAATCTGTGGCTCCCACCCATGGTTGTAAAGAATGTTACTGTCAACCAGGAGAAATTAAGAAGTTGCAGACTGACTCTAACAGGGAGAGCAAAGCATGACATTCATTACCTTGGGCATGTTTTGCTCAGTGTTAATGATGCTGAGAAAAGGTTGCATACCTGGGACGAATAGAGAAGAAAAGTATGGAAAAAAAAAATATGAAGAATCCCTAGAAACACAGTGAGACTGTGATCTCTCTATGAAGAATGGGGAGAATTGCTATTTTCCAGTCATTAATTGCTTTTTCCTGGTTTTGCTGCAATGAGGACCCCTGACCTGGATGCTCACGCTGTAGACCATTGATATCATCATTTCATGTGCCTACAATAGATGCAAAAGCATGGAAAGTTCAGGGAGCTCCAAAGAGAGTTGACTGCAAACATCTGGAGCTCTTTTCAAAAGTGAAAGAGCAGGTTTGGGGGAGGTGAGGGCAGCTACAGCAACAGGGAGGCCATGGAGAGCGTGGGAGTGACTGGGTCTGTTCAGGTATTCCTACTGGAGCACTGGGCTGATGTTTTCCAATCCACTGAGGGTCCCATGGACCTTCCCATCACAGGTGAAGCCAGCTGTCCCAGCTCCCAAGAGTGCCCAACCTGAGATTGCTGTGGCCAGGGCTGCCTCAAGCACTCACTGTGTGAAGGCAAACAGTGAGTTTGATGCACACTGATGGTGGACATCTGACATGTACCTGTCTCTTCAGCAGCCAGTTTCTGCTGCCTCAAACTGCAGACATCTGGAGTGAGTTGTGTAGGGTTGATTGCATTTAAATACATGCTGTCTCAGGGTTTTCTATGCGTGTGCAGTATTAGGCTCTTTATGCTGGTAGGGGACATTGCAATAAGTTGAGCAGATCAGGAAGCCCACCTGGAAGGCAAAATCACTGCCATCCCCAATACACATTCTCCTGACAGCCCACTTCAAGCCTGGTGCGTAGGGTTCTCTCTTGACCCCAGAGAAGCCTTGAGATTTGGGTGTTTCCATAGGTCTAAGTATGTCATTAAACCTGAGCCTGATAGCAGGCTCAATAGCATTTTGATAAGAGCTGGAGCCAGGGAAATGTTAAATTTAAATCTGTTTATTTCTCTTTGATGCTGATAAAAGATGAACAATGCATAAAGCTTTGTTCTCTCTGGAGCAGGAAGCCAGCAACGAACTCAATTTCACCCGAGAGTAGCCAAGAAAATAAAAGGTGAATTTGACTTTGAAGCCTAAGCACTGATCATAAAATATATGATATTATTGCAGCACATGCTTCCTCCAGGTGCTTGGAGAAGGTCGCTATAGCTGCAATGTAAGAGACATCCTGTTGCCTCTCAGTTATTTCAGGTTGTACAACGCAACTACTCCTATTTATAACGTGTGAAAAGTTCAGCCACTGGGGTTTCTTGCCTGGTTGATTCTACTCTAATTTACAAGGAACATTAGTCTTGTGATTTACAGAACTACCAGATTTCCTGGGCAGGATTCCCCCCATGAAGAATACTTCTCACCCACAGTATGACTGGGGCAGTTTCACTTGCCTGTGCCAGCTCCAGTCCAAGATCCTGCAAGAAGAGCAGGGCAGGCAGCAGACAGGGTGAGACAGGTGAAGCAGCATTCTTTACACAACAAATCACATTTCTGTTGGGTGAAAGGTCTAACCCAGATATGCTCCTGCCAGCCCCCTGCCTCTTGTTTCCTTACTTCCAGGTGCATCCCCTGAACGCATGTGTTCTGGCCAGCCCCAAAATGAAATTGCAGGGCTGTATTTATGTCTTTTGAAAACTCCGTATGGGGGAATTCATCAAATGGTTTGCACTTCTACAGCCCAAGAACTTCTGTCTGCTCCTTTAAGAAGCCAAGGTGGAATGACTCCATTCAGGACCCTGAGTGTAAGGTCACTCATAGGAATGCATTACCACTGATTTAAACTTCATGCAAAAGTAGAGCAAGATGCCAGATCCCACAGTCTGCAGTTCCTTGGGAACTAGTTCTCCTATTTGGTTACGTGGTGTGGTGTCAGCACTGTGCTTTGAGGACGCAATGGCTCTGGAGCAGCACCACACAAAGAACCTCATCTGGTGAGTCATTTGGCTGGCACAACACCTTTGAAGACTTAATGACTTAAGAGAGTAACTACTTCTGGCCTAGGAATAAAGTAAAGGAAAGGGTAAGAGGATTCAGAGGTTTGGTTGTACCTCACATGCTTACAACAGCAGTCCTGCCTTCTCTTCCCCACCCCACTCCCTATGCTCCTCCCTGGTCTTCATGGAGCTAAGAAAGCAACAGGTTTTCGGTAGCTTTGATGTGGTGCAGCTGTATGCTGTCATACTTCAATTAGGTACTAAGAAGAATCTCTAGAAGGTATTAATATCATAGCTGATGCTCGTGGACACTTTGTTGTCAGTCTTGAAAGAGTGGTAAAGGGTTGAGTTAAAGACTCAACCCAATGATGCTCTGTCCAGTCCAGACATGAAATACAACCATGGCATGGCACAGTCTGGCTCCAGGTGTCCTGTGTGACTGCACACACTGCTTCTGTGCCAGTGTTGGCAGAGGGAAGTTTCCCACCAGCTCTAAATCCATTTCAGTGAAACAAAACAGAAGGGAATGCTGATGGTGAATGTACCAGCCTGAATTTGCAGAGTACTGGGAAACTGAAGGCTCTGATCAAATGCTTATGATGGTTTGTAGTAAGTGCATGAATAGAGGTGAACATCAGATGTTTCAGGAGAAGTTATCAGGGAAGCTTGATTTACTAATCCAGCTGAATGTAATGAGCTCATGAGAATTATTCTGAAGCAAATTGCCATGACTAAGGCAAATACCCAAGGTTCATTGAAGTAATTGATGGGTGAAGAAGACTGATTTCAGGAAACTATCTCAGTGCCTCCTGGAAATTTTCAAAAACTGAAGGGCAGTTATTTTTGCCACCTTACATGCTCTCTGTTTTCAGATGAGTATTTCTTGAGACTCACCTATGTAGTCTGCTCATCTACCTACTGGGGAAAAGTGGCTCATGATGGTCTTTTATCAGACTGCTAAAACCTTGGAGTATGAGGAAATACAATTACATTCCTTAATGCTGATCAGCTAAGAAGTTAAAATGCAAGGTCACTACAATCAGAGGTGGAAAAACTGAAAATATTCACACTGACATGCTATTCAAATCAGGCCAAAATGCTGTGAATCTCAGAGAAAAAAAATATCTCTTTCCAGAAGTTTTCCTAAGGAGAAGTTTTGTGTATGACCCGATGGGATTTAGTGGTCAGTCTTTAGATTATTTACCCATCTCTTCATCTCTTTAGCTCATGGTTTACCTGGTTTCACTGCCTGGGCAAGTATCCACATCACAGAAATTAGAAAGTATTAGAGTATCTGGTTAATTTATGTGATATTGTAACTTTACTGAATCATCTCTTGACACTGAAGTACACTTTGATACATAAGAAATACTCTGTCTTACAGAATCACCAAGGTTGGAAAAGATCTCTAAGACCACCTAGTCCAACCATTCGCCTACCACCAATGTTAATAGCTGTAATCACTATGAATCCCTTGCAGGTACAATCTATCATGCAGCTTAGTACATTTAGGGGTCTTCATACTTCACCCCTGTACACTGCACTGCTTTACAAGCTGACCAGGCCCCAGCCCTAGAGGGGTCCCCATGTGCCAGGATTACTCACCTAGGAAACTTCAACTGTTTCCTTGTATGGGCTCTTCTCAATCATCTCTTCATTAGAGGGGGGTGGGCAGAGGGTCATAGGATTTTGAGTGATGGTGCAAAGAGAGTTCCAGGCACAGGTAGTAGGTATGCGAGCTTAGGGAATTCAGAATCACCAGACACTCAGTTACATATAAACCATGAGGTCTGCCATTTCTCCTTAACCTCTGGTGAACTTGGGATTTCCTTCATACAGCACTATCTGTATCTTCATAAGGGTATCTGCATTCTCAACAGATATAGGTTATCTCCCCTGAGTCACCTTTGTTGCCCTACAAAGCAGACTGACTGAGAGCTGGCTCTTCTTAGGGAACAACAGCTGATTCATAAATGACCAAGCTTGAAAGGAACACAGCAACCACAGTGTCCTACCTCCAGTATCAGACAGGGCCAAACAGTTTCTCTTGTCTCAGGTGCAATGACTTGTAATTGATTTGATGTATGTACCTAGATTATATGGCAAATCGACATTCCTTTTCCAAATTTGTATTGGCACCTTCAATTAGGCCCCCCAGTGCAATGGTTGTGGCCCCAAGCTGCTGGAGTTCAAGAAGCATTTTGATGATACTCTCAGATATAGTGTTTGAATTTTGAGTGGTGCTGTGTGGAGCCAGGGGCTGGGCTCCCCTTCAACTCAGAGTATTCCTTGATTCTGTGAATGGAAGAACTCTTAATGCACGGTATGACAAGACACATTTATGTAGTACAGGGCAAGCAGAGAGAGCAGAGGTACTTGAAGAATTACAATGCAGGTATGCCCCATTCACATCAATTCTTTAATTACTGGAGAAATCATGTGTACCATTCCTATGTAATACACATGGAAAACTCTGGCTGGATTTAAAACATAAATAATGTAATTAACTTTGCTTGATGATGCACAAAAAATGTCATGAAAAAAAGTCATATATTAAAAATGCTATTGTGGGCATAATAAACTCATCAGAAAACACTGAGAGCAGCAGTCAATCCAATGGCAAACAGAAAGAGGCTGGGGATAGGTCTTTCCAGTGGTATCTTCCTAGCGGTGTTGGGTAAATATAACTCCTTATGATGACTGGTGACCAACAAACAAGCATCTACTTTTATTGAGTAATTCATTAATTATAAACCTCTCTCTCAGGGAAGTTCTCAGGCTGAGTGCATGCAGCAGGCTGGCTTGTATGTCTGAGCTGGCTGAGGTTGGAATTTTGGCAGCCACATAGCATGCTGAGTCCTGCATTAATTTCTTCACATCCCTTCACATATCCTCTACAGATATGAGCACTTTGACTTCCCAGAGTGCTACCTCAGATAGCTACGAGCACAGCTGTGCTTGGCCCCTCTGACTGCAAAGCACACAACCATCCATGCAAAGGGAAGCTTTGCTTATCATCTCAATGCTAAACACTTCATAAGCATGGTCACAGCAGCTGTATATGGTAAAGAGTTTCTGTACACAAACATATAGGGTATACCAGGTGGTGTTTCTTTCTCCCTGTTACACCCTTGGATTTTTCATCCCACCTTTGTTGTTTTTTGCTGACAGAAGGAGTCAAATGTACAGTATCTGAGCCATCAGCTCAGGCTGTGGGTGCACATGCAACAGCTGGCAAGTTGGATTGCCATCAGCTCCATCAGAATGCTCAGGAAGGTAGGCCTTGAGTGAACAGACAGCATGCATCAACACCTACAGCAGACAAGAGGTACAAAGCCAGAGGCTCTGTGCCACTGGGTGAGTGCTTGCATCCCTCTTGGCACTTTTGCCCTCATACTCTCTCTGCTCTGCTCCATATCACCTGGTAGTGAAGCCTTAATTACACTAGTGGGAGTGTGGGAACCAGTGTGGTGTAGAGCTGAGAGCTTTAGACAATTCCCAAGTGATAGGCCTAAGAGAAGCTGGTTTTCTGCTGCCCTTACACCACTGATACACAGCGATACTATTCTTTGAGTCTCTTGAGTGGGATTTCTGTATATATCAATGTAAATAAGTTGATAAGAACTAATAATCAGCTCTTTCTGGTTTTCACAATAGAGTATGTGCACTGCATGAAAGGCTGGTGCCTGCTGAGAGAACTGTCATGTTTTTTGTATTTCTAAGGAAACTTTATGATCTCCTGCTGATAGATTTAATCATTCAGAAGGGAATTACATAGGCATTGCTGCCAGACACATGAACAGAGACGTTACTTTAAAGGAAAAAGTGTGAAGTTGGGATACATCTGCACATTCTGTCATGTATTTTCCCCACCTTCACATGCAGTATCAACCAGATAAAAGAGTACACAGGGAGGAAAATAGAAAGTGAAAGAGGGAGCAAAGAGCATCTGGACAGCCTCTTCTGCTTGGATTATCAGGATGAAAGGGTCAGCAGTTTGAAGACCAACTGATTGGTTGGTTGTCTGCAAGCTTTAATACTGGAGTAGATACCTTTTAGCATCTTCATCAACAGCCAGGATTTTGTATTTGTAAGTGTTTGATAAGATTCCTCCTTTAGTCTTCTCCTCTTCAGGCTGAACAGACCCAGATTGTTCAGCCTTTTCTCCTAAGGAGGTGCTCCAGGCCCCCAGTCATCTTTGTGGCTCCCTGGACAAGTTCAGCAGACAACTACCACAACAGTTACAGGGCTGGAGTATATAACAGATGGGGAGAAACTGAAGGAGGTAGTAGCAGTGAGGATTCTGGATGTCTGAGTTTCTCACAGAAACTGACTTCTATGAGTTATGAAATGTGGTTGATTCTTATCACTCTGTCCCTTAGAAGGTGTCAACTGCTGTTGTTAAAGCCCAGATTCTCATTTCAAGTAGATTAATACATTTTTTTTTTTCTGTCATTTCAAGATAACATCAATAAACCAGGACCTGGCCATTCTGGCAGAGAAGATAACAAATATTCCTACTATCTTTTCCAAACAGGATGTCAGCTGCAGTAAAATTGTTATTGTTTTTCTTCAAAATTGCAATCACCTGTCCTTCTTCAACCTAATGTTTTTCCTCCTCTCTCAGAATCTGTATGAGACCTCAACTTCTCTCAGATGCCAAAGGCACCTCAGTGTTATCCTCTATGGGAAAAAATTGAACATAAATATACAAATACAAAGTGTACAGGGATAGGAGAACACTATTAGCCATCTCTCCACAGCCAGCCACCCTAGTATCCAGGAGCACTGAGCTTCAGAGGGGTTGCATAGCAGTAGCACTTATTGCAGCCTGAAGCTTAGCCAAGGTCCTCATCCAAATGACTCCCGATTCCTTCCCAAAACTGAGAGGTACTTATGTCAGAGGGGTCAGAGATGGCAGGCCAGAGATCTGCTACTGCTGTACCAGTATGGTGTCATCACACAAGTGCTGTTAACTCCGCACGGAGAAGCTGTGGGTGACTCTGCTCACCACCTACCCCAAGACCTACAAGCAACCAATTCACAGCTACCTTTTCACAGCCATAAAGATGCTGCAGTAACTAACTCACCTGAAAGGTGTGGAGCTCATTAGCAGCTCACAAAGATGTGATCATTTCAAATGTAGTGATACAGAGGCATCAGCGTGAGCACACAGCGCATTCCAAGTCTTTCTTCCCTATTCCTCCTTCCTCTGCAAAGGAACCAGGCACCTTTGAGGTTACTACTCCCTTTCTCCTCTGGTGTTTTCTGAGTTAATTCTTCGAAGCAAGGTCTGGGGGGACCTCTTCTCCTTGGACCTGCTTGCTAGGCTGTCACTGATTCTTCTCCTGCCTGTCTCTCCTCTATGAAGCAAGTCTCCTGACCCAGGGACCTGCTGGGCACTTCTTGTCACTCTCCTGTGGAAAGCACAGGAGCTCTCTGTGTTCATATGGGAACAGCACTTCTAATATCAGCAAAGAAATTCCATGGGGAATGGAAGGCACAAAGCACTCTTTCAGCAGGCAGAAGGGAGAGCTCTCTGTGTTTAACCTCTGCACCAGTGAGGAGGAGTGTTCAGCTGTCAGGGACTCTCCAGGGGATACCTGCCATCTTTGAAGGAGCTGATGAGACCCAGAGCTGGAGGCATTGGCCAGCAAGGGCAGAAGTGAATATCTTCACAGCAAGCAAGGCTTTGGCTCTGAGACCCTGGGTATCCTGTCATAATGGAAAATTGTATAGGTTTGCCAAGTTACTCTCTCTGAAACCATCTGTAATTCACCACTCCACCCCAGAAGGTGTTGGTGTTGTTTGCCCTCTTGTCCTTGTGACAGGAGAGGCATGATGCAAGTCACAGGTAGCCCAGTGCCTCTGCCTTCTGGTCTTCTGTGAGGCTGGTGGAGGGATGCCGCACCTGTCCCCGCAAATACTGTGCTTATCCCACCATCCTTCCCCCTGGGAAACTCCTACACCCAACCTGTACCCTCAGCTCTGTTGTGGTAAGCTTGCCTTACATTTACAGCGTTAAAAGCTTTCTAATTTTTTTTTTCTTTGCAGGTTCCCCAAGGCAAACACCTCAATTTCACTCTGAGTCATATCTCCCTATGCCAATTGTGCTGACATGCTGGGGTGAGTAGTGTGAAGTACTGCTCTGCCTGGCTGGGTGTTGCAGCATCCTGGGAGCGTGAGAGCCATCACAGTGATGTAACAGCCAGGAAGTGAAGCCAGTCAGTATTTTCCAGGCAGAGACCGTCATTAGCAGTGCAGTTATGGCAGAATACCACCCTGGTTCCCAAAATGCCTTGCAGAAGATACTGCTCTCCCGCCTAACTCTGCCTTACAGTAGGGATACCACTCACAAAGTTTCCTTTTGTTTTGTAGCAGTAGCTGCTGCTGTTGTACATGGGATCATTGGCAACCTGCAATAAATTATAGGAGGCACCTGTGGCTTATGTCAGCACTTAGGTGACATATGACAGCATAGGATCAAGGAATCTGTTATGCAAACCTCTCGGTCTTCTATTTCACTGACTTGTCAACTCCTCAGCTCTTCCTTTATTGGTTTCTCTTCTTCCAACTTTTCTTTGTGAGTAAAAACCATTTTTCCCCTGGAAAGTCACCCAAAAGCTGTGTTGTGCTTGGGCTGCAAGTGTCCAGAACACAAGGTGCTCCCATGCAGCTCCATGAGACCTCGCACCTCCTGCTCTTGCTGTTGCAGTGAGATCCCCAGGTACCCCATGCTACCAGACCTCAGAAAAGGCATGGGAGGAGCAAGCTGCCAGTGTGAGACATGTGACAAAGAGAAGGGAAAACTGTATGACCACCACAAAAGCCTTTTCAGCTGTCTATACCCAGCGGCAGTACAGGGAGAGCAGAACTTGATTTAGCCGCACTTGACTATACAATGAGTTTTGAGTCCAAAAACAGAGTAGATTATTAAGGGGCAGATTTTGCAGCCTTACCACCTGGTGTGTGACAAGAAATTGCTCCACCTGTGTCCTCAAAGCCTTGCTTTTCTCATCTCCACTTCCTGAGCCAGCTCTTTCCAGGGGCAGCTTGGTGCTGAGCATGCTAGGAGTTAGTCCATGCTTTGCCTCGTGGCTGCAGGGCCATGGCAGCTCTTCCCCAGGCACCTGCACAGCCAATCCACTTTGGTTATAGATGGGGGTTTCAATATTATTACATTAGATCCATATTATTCTGATTAACTCTGTTTCCAAGTTCTTATTTAGAGAAGGATTGAGAAGATTTTCATACTCACTTTTGTTTCTTGAAGCTGATCTCTCATAGTCTGGTGTTTCTCCTGACTTCCCTGGGGTGGCTGCCACATTTTTGAGCTACTTTAGAAGCTAATTGATTTGGGTTTTCTTTTCTGCCCTTAAGTAGACTTCCTGATGACTTTTTTTTCTCCCATGCATGCCAGTGTAGCTGCAATTGCAATGCTGCACTCACAAAGATTGCTGTCATCTGCTGTGTGATGTCATTTTCCCAAGGTGAAGAGAAAGCATTTGAGGCTGTCTCTAACCCAGCAAGTATCCTTGGGATTTCTAGAGAGCAGAACAAAGGGAGCCTCTTTTCTTTACCATGACAATTGAATTTGCTGTCATTTTATTGTTCTTGTTTCTTTTGGAGAGCACAGAGAAGAGAGAAGATAATCAGAAGATCTATGTCACCGTTTACTTATGTTCCCATGATGCTACTTGTGACAAACTGAGTGAAGGCCCCAGAGACACAGTCATTGTTTGATTTTCCTTTACCTGCAGAGACCCTCCTAACTTCTTGGCCTGAAGTTCAAGCTTTCTTTCGTCAGCTCACCCAGCATCACCAGGCTGTCAAAATGGGTGACATATACTGACTTTCAGAAGCCAGTGCCTACCATTCCCTCCTGACTGTTTAGGGAGACCATTTGGAGTAGCTAAGGCTGGCTAAACCTCAGACCTCTAAAAGAAGAGAGGTGAGTTCTGGACCCCAGTGCTCACACTCCACTGTTATTTGTGGCTCAGGGAAAGGTGGCTGTGTGACTCCAAGGTGTGGGGAAAAAACTGAAATAGTCAGAACTGGTGGGAACTGGCATGTTCCTCATCCTCATGTACCCATTTGGTCACCCAAACAGTGTAGTTTCAGGCTGAAAACCTGATACTTGGGAGCCTTCTTGTCCAGTGATCCTGGACTGCTCTGCAGCCAGGCACAGCTTTCACAGGGCAGCTGAGGAGAATCTTGATGAGAGGTGGGTGAACACAGGTAGTGTGTGATTACCAGGAGGTGGGAAGGCTATACATAACAGGCAGAGTGCTGCTCAGAATGGGACCTATGAAAAGCTAGAGAGTAGTTTGATTCTGTTAGGTTTCGGTGGTGTTTTGTGTGAAGCCATGAGGAAGAAAGAGTCTTCATCATCCCAACAGCAGATTTGTGTCCCCTTACTGAGTTAGACACTTGCTGAACTGCTCTTCTCCCTATGAGTCACTTGACCTTGTACTTGTTCAGGTCTCTTCTGCTTGCGGTCCCACAGTTGGACTTGCTGTCTGTATGGGATCCATGGAGGTCAGCGGTGTTTCCCAGGAACTCTGGGCCTGCACAGGGCCATAGAGGCAGGTGGCTCCCTGGCAGGTAGGGCTGTAAACCTGTGGGATGGAGAGGTAGCTTACAGCAGGAGAGGTAGTGGCACTGCTGAGGCCATGTATCATTGCAACCTGAGTGGACAAAAAGCAGATGCAAAAAATGAATCAGAAAATTCATCCTAAGGAGTTGCTGTTACACAGCCCTGATTTCACTCGGCAGTTCTCTCTCTTTTGCTTTTCTATGTAACATCTTAATTCCTTTGTCCCTTTCCCGCCAGAACTAAATGATATGCATTTTCTGCTCAGCAGCCCCCACAGGATTTGAAACTACTCTCTTGTTCCCAGCTCCCTTTCTGCACTCCAGTACTTCCTATAGGCCTGAACCTGTGCCATACTATGGATCAGTGTGCTCTAGGGTGAAGGATGGGGTCCCCACATGAAGGCAGGCAGGGACATTGGGGGATACCTTTAATGAAAGGTGAGACAGAAGCTGCACTTGCTAGAAATAGTTTTGTGACGCAGATTTCTGGTGTAAATTTGACTCATATCTGCTACAATAGCTTCACAGATATTTGCTATTAATATACTTCTGTTAAAAAGAGGGAAAAAGGAATAAGAAGAGATTATTCTTGGAATCAAATCTCATAGTTTTCTACGCTTCACCACCAGCCGCTCTATTTCCACCCTGCAGAGTCAATGATTTCACTGAGGCTGTGGTGGTGGCTGGAGGACAGCTCAAGGCTGGCCCCAGCTGCAGCCTCCCCATAATGAACACCTTGAGGGCAGTGGGGAGGAGATCTACCCACCCTGCAGATTCTACAGCCCATTGCTCCTGGCAGGGCTTTCAAAAGCCACAAAAATTGAGACATGAACCTCTACAGCACATAGGCATCCCTCACAAGAGGAGAAGCAGTGAGTTGGTCAGGCTGACTGGGTGACTATCCTATATGATGGATGTTTGTGTAAACTTCAGGTGGTCTGGACCTTGCCTTTGTGTGAGCAAATCTGAAAAGAAAAAGGAAAGCCGCACAAAACTTCATTCCAACACGTTGTGCAAAGTCAGCCTTCCTGTTCAGGGAGAAGAAAGCAAAACTCCTTCTTTGGTCATGCAAAGGGATCCCACTCCCCTCTCCTGACTCACATTGCCACAAGCCTCCCTGCTGGCTTAAAGCCATGGGCTTTTCCCGGTAAGAGAGGATGCTTTAACAGCCCCTCTGGGAGGAACAACATGCACAGCTGGGTCTTGCTGTTGCCTGAGGCACAGGCAAGTGTGCACACTTGCCTGTGTCTGGGGATGTGGAGGCATTTCTTACCACGTTCCCCTGCTTCTCACCAGCCTCTCACAAGGGACATGTGTCATGATGAGATGGCCATTTCATTATGTCATGATAACTCCTTCACACTGTCTCCCTCTTCTCCTGTTCCAACTGAAAAATCTCTTAAAATACTTAGTTCAAAAATAAAAAGTCTTTTTTTGCGTTTGTGTGAGGTACCCACATTTCAGCCTGTAACTAAAGCAGTAATTGCACATGTACCATTTGCACATGACCTAATCCAGTGTTTTTGTGTGTTGCGAAAACAATCCTTGCTGTAACTGATGTTCTCAGCTGCTCTTTGGAAGTATTGCAGTGCATTTGGAAGCTGGCAATAGTCCCTTTGTGAAATGCATGGGAACTAGCTAGGGTATGGGGTGTTGCTGCTGTTGTTTTAATGCCTCTGGGTCAGTATTTTCAAATGTTTTTAGAAATCTGAAGGTTTGCAACAGGTGCCCAGGGGAATTTTAATGAAAACCTAGGCTTCTTGTTCTTAAATCACAGCCATTAAGTACTTCTGAGATGTCAGGGGCTGGATAAGAGTAGAGCCACTGTACATGAGCGCAGCTCTCAGTGATGCCTGGGCACAGCACCACAAGGCTCCTTGGCAGCACAGTTTTCCGTGGGCAGCATAGCCAACCATTGGAGAAGCATGGCCAAGCAGGTGGGTAGTAAGGAACTACGAGGGTTTGGCTTATTGCTGATAATCTGGAAGGGAAAAACGGCTTCTTGTCAATGTGCCCTAGTTTGCTCTGCTCTTCAGTGTGAAATCTCTCATGCCCTGATCCCCTGGGAAATGCAGATGAGTTGCTGTTTCCACTTCAGAGCACGCACAGCCCTTGAAAAGCCTCCCAGGATGCTTGTCTGGGGTTTTGTTTGGAGGGGGCCGTGGGGTTGTTAGGATCATGGGAGGAAAGATTGTCCTGAGATGTTACATGAGGAGCCCAGGAGATCATTGCTCTCCACCTGGAAGCAGTACAGGGAGCTGCTGCCTGATCCCATGCCCACTCCCTCACTGCCGGGCCATGCCCTGCCGGTTATCCCATCAGAAGGCATTTTGGGGCTGGCTGCAAGCCAGAGAGCTGAGATAAGCTGTGTTAAAGTATTGCAGAGCTGCAGCCTCATTAAAGCAAAGATGGAAAAGGGTAGGCTGCACAAGCAAGAAAGAGCACTGGCACAGTTAGTGTAACATGTTTACACTACTCCAGTCATTTAGTATACACATTTGAATAGCTTCTAAAACTTGCTCAGATCTATATCAATGTAAGCCATTCCCTGCCCCAGAGTACTGGACAAGGCAAATGTTCATTGCAGGTACACACTTAGGGGAGTGGGAGAAGAAAAAGCCCATCAACAGTGCAAGTCAGAGTTCCAGCTTCATCACCACTGTCAGATTTACTGCAGACATTGCAAGGAGGCGAGGTTTTACACTGCTTTTACACACCCCTGCCTGCTCAAGTGTAAAGAAAAGACAGAGCTGGCTTCAGCAGTGTCTGTCTGCCGTTTTGTTGGGTATGTGGCCCCTTGCCTTGTTTGCAGTTTACTGTGTAAGCACTGTTGTCAGGCTGGAGCTATTTGTTTCCTCCAGGCTTTTGTAAGAGACTTGTCACCATGGTATGGGAGGACCTCAGATATCAGTGAATTTCTTTCCTGTGTAACTGAGAAAGGACAAGAAGGAGGAAAAGCCTCACGGCCCTAAGGGTTTGTGTATGCCTCAAAACTAACACAAATTTCACGTTAGGCATGCAGAAAACAAGAATCTGGAGTAAGTGACTCACACAGATTTACACATGGATCTAGTGGCAAAGGCTGACTTCATTCACGAAGTGTTCACAGCCTTTGTGCTACAGGGACTAAATAAATGTGCTTAGAGATTGTATACAATGGACATGTGAAGAAAAGGCAGAAGCTGGGTTTACATGAGCATTTTCTAGAGTTTGAGTACCTGGACTTTGTGCTCTAAATCCCTTCTTTACTTCAAGTTGGAAGTATGCATGTGAACTTCAGGGTTACCCTTCTACCTTGTATCTTCTCCCAGTCAACCCTCCTTTCCCATTTTTCTTGGATTTGTACTGTGCCATCTCAGCCTCACAGTACTTGTACCTCACAGCAAGACCACTGAAGTTTTAGTTGTGACACCCAAGGACATCTCCCTGCTTCTGAGTTTTAGGGATAGGACTACTTATAGTGCACAACAAAGGTTTCTCCTGCTTTGCAAAAGGAAGATTGTCTTCCTGTTTGGCCTGACTGAAAGTTGGAGCCTTCAGCTTAGAATTGACAGTATATCTGGTTTCCATGAAATCCAGAATGATCTTTCATTTCCTATTTGAAAAGACAGAACTTTACGCACTGAGGGCCAGATCTGGAACATTTTCCATTGTTGGGGAATTCACATATTGCCACTCCATGGAACACTGATTTGACTCTGGCATGTGGTGGTGGCATCAAGTCACATCACCAGTAATGATGCAATACAGGAAATTGCTATCTTCAGCCTTGTATTGATTCAATAGGTACTGATAAACTTCATACAGTGTTCCTCCTGTTCATGGGTGAGCATTCATGGGACCCACTTGGCACAAAGTTTGTGATATTCCGGTGTTGCCATCACTGTTTCCAGTGCAGTGAAGATGATATTAAATTCTGTACTCAGTTCCCTGGCCATAATCCGTGGATGAGATAATCAAGATGCTCTTTGTGGTGCGACACCTGTGCATGGCCATCCTACATGGTTTATACTTCACATCACTGTTACCACTGCTGAAATACACCACCCACCACAATACTGTGCTCACATTCACAGTTTGGTCTCCAGAAATGTTTGGCAATCGTCCATGAATATCAGAAAGTGCGGTGTTTACCGCATGGGGGAATTCAATACCACACCTTTGCTTTATATGCACTTCAAAGTCAGATGTCATTTTGTCAGATTGCCCCTCTGTTGCCATCTGGCATGCAGCAACAAAATGTAACTGAATACTGGTGGGAAGGTTCAGTCTCTTCTGCCACATCACTATAATCTGCCTCTGATGTCATGGGCTAACATCACAAAATAGGAGGCATTACTTTTGGAGCTGCCCTTGTACTTCACCTCTGAGAGAAATATATGGGCTTCTGGCAGAAGTTAGGAGGAAACAATGTGAAATAAAAGGCATTCTGTCAGCCAGCAATCCTTGGTCCCCACAGCTGCATGAACTTTTGTACTGCAATAGCAATAACACAGAAACTTGTTAAACACAGATTCAGCCGGATTTAAATTGAAGAAAAGTATCTATAGTAATCAAGATTTGTTGTATGTGCCTTGAATACAGTTTTGCTCTTAATTGTTGAGATCTGCACACCTGCAGCAAATACATTAGAGGCAAAAAAGAGTTTTCCAGCATTCTGCTGCTGGTTAAGCAAAGCAAAGGCATGTGTGGTTTTGTGTTTACAAAATCAAGACAGTGAAACTACCAGTTCTGTTTCCAGCCTTTTTCTCCCCAGGATTCCAGCTCTGGCACAGATCTCCAGCACATTCCAGACTCTTTTGTACTCTGCCCTTAAAAAAGCTTTATGAGAAGGGGCACAACAACGAATCTAGATGCTTGGAAGCTGTGACTGTGCAGGCTGAGAACTGAATAGACCTCAGAAGAGCCAGACTTATTGTGTGATTTGGCAAATAAAAGCCATAGTCAGTATCAAGGCAGAGCTTTGTGCATACTTGAAACCCTTCCTTAGGGCTCCACAAAGAACACCACAGTGTACCACAATTCACCAGCAGCTCTGTAGCATCTCTACATCATGGGCATTCCCAAAAGGTGCTGGGAGACAGAAAGCTGGAAGCAGGCCTCCTCATCTTCCCTGAACTCACAGTCTTGTCTCCCCACAGGGAGGAGGTGGTGATTGTGCTTTAGCCCTGCTGCCATCCAACATCCTCTGGGTCTCTTATAGAGAAGTTTATTCCATGACAGCAATGCAGTAATGCTCCTACTTCAGGAAGAATAATCTTTTTCAAGGAGCAGAAGGACAATGTGCTAAAAAGTAAAGCTTTGAGTAAGATGTTCTCTCCAGGAGGCTCCTGAAGCAGGAGAGGCATGTAACCTTGTTACTTTTTCCTTTGACAGGGTTACTCTACAGAAAATGAATGGAGTGAAAATGGAGAAGCAATGCTCCAAATAAGAAATCCAGACTCAGAATACCTAGTCCTGAAGCAGTATTTAAATGCATGGTTTCATAGGATGATGCCAGGCATAGAAAAGTTTGAGGAGAATTCTTCCTCCTTTTTTTTTTCTATCATTATGGGAATGTTGACAGCCAGAGTGTTGACAGCAGCACACAGATCCCTCTGCATGTGGACTCTAGACTTAGAAAATAATTCCCTTACCTCAGTCTGCAACAGGACTGGATTTGGCCACTGTGCAGGCCTTCAGGCACAGCAGTTACTTCTGCAGCTGTGTCCTGTGATGGGTCTGTGAGGTTTTAGGAAATGAAGGGTATTTGATGTAGAGACTTTCCCATTAGTTAAACAGGAAGGTGGTGATCACACTGCTCTTCTTTACACTGACCCTGCTACCTGAGTGCCTTAGGAAAAAAGTCTACAAGAAATGGCAAGTGGCTGGATGTTGAGCCCAGCAAACAGTGGGAGTCACCTTCATTTGGTTTTGTTTCATTTCAGAGAAGAAAGAATTGCAAAGATGTACAGAGAGCTCCAAGCTGCTGATGCACTGACATTCTATTTTGCAAAGTGACATAAAATGAAGGGCTTCTCCCTATCAATAGGCCCTTAAAAACCTCAGGAATGGAAATTAATGTGACTCTTAGCCTCTTATGTTGTTACAGGCAGTGACCCTATATTGCCCAATGTGGATTTTAAACAGCAGCTCCCTCCCTGCTCAACTGGGAGGCTGCTCATGGGAGACAGGAAGGCAGGAGTCAGGCCCATGCCCCACAGTTGCTGCTGACAGTGATGACACGCAACTGGGGCTGCTCCACTGAGCCCTGGAATGGGGGATATTCACTAGGCTCTGGACAGAAAGACTGGACCTGTCATGTCATATACCTGCTTTCCTCTGTGTTTCATGAGGGGGAGATTTGCAGTTTTGCTCTGGCAGAACTGTCCTTTATAGAGCAACCTAAGGCCAAGTTGGGTTGTGTGGCCTCAAAGAGCTGTGCACACAAATACCCAGCCGCAAAAATGAGTAGTTGGGCAGCAGGGCTGAGCTTCAAAAGAAATAAGGGTCTGAGGGTGTTGCTGTAGCAGAAAAATAACAAATGCGATTATTTAAGGAGAAAAGATGAGTTCTGACAGTCAATCTGAGCTCTGTCAGTGAGTCAGACTCCCCTGCCACTGGGGAGACAGGGAACCATATGACCAAAATCAATGTTCTGGACTTCGAGATGTGGTTACTGGGATTATTAAGATGACTGGATTTGCCCATTGAAGTATACAGGGCGAAACATATGGTACTGAACAAGCCAGCAAAGCAGCCAAGGGGCTGCTACACAAAGGGATTTGTATGTAAACACAGGGAGGCAAAGGCAAAAGCCATGCTCACGTAAGTTAATTTAGCTGTGCATGCTGCAATGACAATATAATTATGGGAATGCAATTCACAAGATTTATCTTTTTAATTAGTAAACTCCCATGCCCTTCAAAAATCTCCTTTCACAGCTTCAGAGCCACCTGCGTCAAAGTGCAGCGGGGAGCCCTCGCTTACGCACAGTTCCCTTGCCCCATGCCGCAGCAGTGCCACAGTGCCAAGCAGATGGTCCCGCATCGCACGTGGCCTTCCTATGTCACTTGCTATTAATTAATTGGAACATTGTTAGTGCGCATCAAAATTTCCTTGGACGTTTTCCTCGTGTCAGTGCATTTCTTTTCAGTGGTACCTTAAATACACATGCATATAAATACATATTTCTTGGCAGCAAAAGTTTCCTAGCAGTAATTTCAGCAGAAGATTTTTTTTGGTAATCATTGTTCCTGAGACAACTCACCATGTTAGCAGTGCTCCCTGACTTTGTAGTACAGGAGCAAGCCGAATTCTGGAAGCTCTGCCAGGAGCCACGGCCCATCCCTGTAAATGTGTGGTGCCCAGGAAGCACAGCCCTTTTCTCACAGGGAAGTGGGAGCTGCCCCTTGCACACAGGAAGCTGACATATGAGCAGATCATCCCCATTCCCATTCCCATCCCCAGCTCCAGCTCCATCGTGACCTTTCTGTGAGGTGGCCCCTTACCAGTCTTCACTTCTTCCCCTCTGCAGTCCAGTGCCCTCAAAAGTAATGCCAGGTTTACATGTTTTCAAACAGTAGACACAAACTTTTCTTCTCCTGAGATAAAACTAAATAAAACCTTATCATCATATTCTTACTGCGCTTCTGGGAGCACTTACCTTAAAATCATAGAATAATCAAGGTTTTAAAGAGCACTAAGATCATCCAGTTCAACCATCAACTGATGCCTGTGGCTGCTCTAGACCTTGTGACTGAGTGAGAAATCTACTCTTTTCTTGAATACTTTCAGTGACAGTGACTCCACCTGAGCATCTTGCTCTAATACCTCACCACTCTTTTGGAGAAGAAATTTTTCCTAATATACAACTTGAAACTTATACCCAGGTCATGGAGCAGCCAAGGGCCTGAGTAGAGATGGAGGAGACTATGCATGTGCATGGTGAAGGATTCAGCTTGGTAGCATTATCAGAAGAAGCTAGGATGACTGTAAAACTCAGCACCAATGTGGAATAACCTTGATTAAAAACACCACACTTAATTCCCTTCTTTTTAAGTGCTGGGATGGAAGGAGGAAGCTGCACCAAGCACAAATGGCTAAGGAGACCCCACAAAAGGTTCTGGTCGCCTCAGACCAAGTGGACAAGCAGATATGAGAACCTGGTTCAGCACATCCCATTCAGCTGCCTGTGCCCTTGCCACTGTTGCAGCAAAGAAGCAACCATTGCAGGTGCTCCCTGACATGAACACTTCCTCCAGGCACTGCTGGAAGCCCCAGGCACTCGGTGGGTGTCAGAGCACAATCCCACTGGCATCCTGCTGGCACTCAGGCAGTTCCTGGGCTAGCACTGAGTAACATGACAAGTGGTAAAGATGAAGACACAACAGGGGGAAAAAAACACTCCTCACAGTAAATCATCTTTCAGGGGAGGTCTTAGCACGCATGGACTGCGGCACTGAAAATGCAAACACAGATCTGTGCAGAGAGGTCTTTTATTTTAGTTCCTGCAACATTTTACTTATGGCTGAGATCGCAAGGCAAGCAGAACTAACAACATGAATGCTTATGAGGAATGAGCACATTAGAGAATGCCGAAAGAGAAATATATTTTTAAGTGCTGCAAAATTTTTCACTTCAGCTGAAGGGACTGTGAGGCTAGCACTGGATTGAGCGCAGATTTCCTCTACAAAAGGATACATACTGCTGCACCACAATGATGGGTGGATGAGCTAACCTGGCCTTACTCATACCCACTCATCCCCTCCAGGAATCCCAAAGCCATTTACAGCAGGAGCGAAGAGATAAATGGATGAACTAAATTTTGCATAAGCTTTGGGAGGTGAAGACACACAACAGCGTTTTCCCATTTTGGAGGTGGAAATTAAAACAGTAGACTGTCACCAAGGGTTGACTTCAAAGGTGTCAAAAGGGAGCAGTGGAAACCTGACCAACCTGACACTGCTTGCTCTCCACAGGGCATAAAGTGAGCTGAAAGCAACTTGCTAAGGTGAATCCAGCCATTTTTTGACTGCTTTTTGGCCCCAGAGCAGATGCAAGTTGAAAAAAATCTGACTACTTAAAAATCCCTTTCTGTTTTGATGAGGAAGGTGTTGTTCCAGGCTTGGTCATGACCTCTGTGTATGAGGTGGCCAAGAGTGTTTTACATCTGTAATTAAGTAGATCTGCTCCATGGAGGAAACCAGCTTACCAGCTGGCTACCTCCACCCTATCACTTGTGGATGTCGCTGTGTATTGTACAGGATGCTTTTGATATGGATAGGGATTCAGACTTTGTTTCCTTTCACTTCTGTTTAAATGAGATCTACATTTCATTTAAAAAGTGTTGTTTCAGATCACTGCTTTGCCTCAAATTCTAACCAGATCACAGTGAGCAAATATTTATTTTAAATGTGAAATTCCTGAGGTCTATGCAACCCTAGTGTCCAGAAAGGTTTGCAGTAAACAGGATCACTGCATGGTGCTGAGAAAAGCTTTGTTCAGTGCTTCCAAAAAGGCTATTAAAAATATCCCGTAAGAAGATAAGTTGCTTAGTCTGTGTAGCAGAAGATTAAACATACCTCAGCCAGACAATGCTTCGTGGTTAGACCAAGCAGGGACTGCCTCTCCTCTTCATAAACTCTAATCCACTATATCATTTATTCTCTAATGTGCTCTACCTGGCTTCCTGCTGAGGGTGATCTATGAGCTTTGTGGAAGCAGAAACTAATATTATTCTTGGGAAGGGAAGAGGAAATAGAACTTAAGCTGATTGTTTAATTTTCATACAGAAAATTTTGAGGACTGAGCAGGTTCTATTTTAGCAGAAGAAAATGTGTCTTTTCTCTTTATTTTTACTGAGAATGTGATAAATATACTTTTTTGAAGCTATATTTTGCATAAGGAAGTATATAAAAGGTAAAAGTCAATGAACCAAATCTGCTACTGGGAAGGTCATATCTAACTTCAAGATAATATGTGAAGATACTTTAACCACATCAGTGGTTAAATTGTCTGGGAAGAGAATTGAAGTACTCACTGAAATCAATGAAGCAGCCTTCTTCAGAAGCAGAGGCTGTGGTCTATGTGTTACTAAGTGAATCAAGCAGCTATTGGCAAGTGGTGACACTGAGGAGCTCCAAGGTCATGGCACTGCGGTTGCATTTACGTTGGCACTGCGCTAGGTGGGAACCAGAGAAACATGGCAGTTGATCTGTCCCCTGTCCATCTGTATTCCCTTCCCTTCCCTTCCCTTCCCTTCCTTTCCCTTCTTCCCTTCCATGCAGAACAGCTTTAAATACCTGGGATTAAGTAGGTCACATCAGATCTCACTAATCTATTAATCACTGTTTTTCCTGTATATCCTGTCACCAAAGTAATCAACTTTCCATGCCTCCTGTGTCCTCACCACTCTGTGAAGAAAACCACCATAGTTTTGTTCACTGTGATTAAAGCATGTCCGAGAGCAAAGCCATGCATTTCTGCCAGCCTTGCAGTCCTGCACAGGGAGTGCTGAGGCACTTTTGTGTGCTCTCCATCTTTGGTGCTGTCTTAACTTCCCTCCCCTATGATCAACATGAGGCCAGCAGGTCCCATTTGTAGCTACTATTTCCACCCAGGGTCAGAAAGTTATCATACAAAGATTATTTTTCACCCAGAAGTCGATTTCTTCCTTTGGAGATGAAGGGGGGATGAGGAGTGAGGAAAAAGAGAAGGTGCCAAAGAGGCAGAAAGTGATGGGCAGCTGGCAGATAAGCGAAGCAGTGAAGTGGAAATGAAAGCTTCCATATCATTGCAAATGGATAAATTCATGCATTGCGCTAGGATGTCACAGGCTGTAATCATAAAAAGAATCAAAGATACATAATAGCACCATTACTGGGAAATATGAGAAAGACTTGAAAGATAAGGCATCATCAAAACTCTCTTACACTGAATATTTTGCCTCTGCTTCATGCAAAAAGAGGCAAGAAAATTGTTCTTTCTGCCCCCTATTACAGGCAAGTTATTGCCCTTTCTCCACACACCTTCTGGTTTCAAGCACAAAGACAGCACCTCCAAAGATTAAACTATATGACAAATGAAGTCATAAAGCTCCATGCAGAAAGTTCAACATAAGAAGAGTATTTTGGTTCTCCCAGCTGCAAAGCCAGCTGCGGGGAAATTGCTGTGATAAAGTTGCTCTCAGAGTTGTCACATCTGTAACACTGTATGCTGTGCAGGACGAGTACCTGCTCTAACTTCTCTTTGTGTCCTTATCAGAAGCTGCCTTGCCTAATGTCTCATTCAGAGCCTGATGAAACTCCCACATCACCCTTCAGGAATTTCTGATATAACCTTGAACTTGCCCTAAGTTTTGTCCTCTGTTTTTATCCCAGAAGTATCCCTCCTTCTTGAAGGATGGGAGAGACCTTGAAGAGCCTATTTTCCAGTCACAGAGAGACAAATCTGCTTGTTCAGATTTGCCAAATTCAGCCAGAAATTTTAATGACTGAAGAAGTATTCAGCAATTTATAAGATTTTATATATATGTATATTAAATGGAAATGCCTGGACATCCACATTCTGCAATGTAGAAATCAGTATGTATGTGCACTGTACATGTAGTTCTGTGAGTGTACATGCCTCTCTGTAATAATACATACCCTGCAAATTCCACCTAAAACTTGGCAAGTGGCAAGAGATGAGCTTTTGGAATATAGGGCAGTTAATGGACAATATAAACCAGCAGCAAAAATAGGAGATTATCTGTGTCCAAAATCCTCCCACATTCAGCAAAATATGTGCTTGCTCCAAGTGGACTTGCTTTCCCACAACAATAAACCTTTTCTGTATTGACAGATTAGTAATTTAGGTTTTTGCTGAGAGTTATTAAAACATATCTGACAGATTTAGTAGCTCCTGGTTTCTCGTGGACAGACATAAATACTGAACAAATATCTGCAGTATGAATCTTTCATTTTCACTTCATGCCTTTCCAAAATCCTGATCGCTAAAATAACTTAGTTCACTGGATTTAAGTCATCTTTCTGATGGGCTGATTTTTAACCCCCAGCAAAGATTTCTGGTATTCCTGGGGTCACAAGAAGCTAAAATTAGAAATACTTGTCCAGCAGTTCCTTCCTTCCCAAACCAGTGACTCAGTGTTGCTTCCTGGCTTTAAAGACCACTCTAGTAACTCAAGGGAGGAGCCAGCTGGCTGGCTGGCTCCTTCCAGCATCTCCCAGTTACAGTAAGGACAAACCACATCTTTGAACATTCCTTGCAGCTTGAGAAGTGCAGTTCCTCCCTGAAGGGATGGAGCCATGATGTTCCAGGAAAGGAACCGGAAAGAGGCAGTAGGGTTTCCACATATCATCTGCAGTGTCGGCCCAAGGCTGTGGCTCCAGCAGAGCGACCTGCCTCTCCTCACAGACGGACTTGGAGGTCAGTGGCTTGTGCAGCAGACAGGGCTGTAACCCCTAGGCAAAGGGGAGGGCATTTCCATTCTGACTTTCACTGCTCCATTCTCTCCACAGAGATTAGGCCAACTGACACTGCAGACATACCCCCCAAGGCTCAGCTCTGGCATCTGTGAAGCATTAGTGCAAAAGATGAGCTTTCCCCACAGCTGAAATGGATAAATAGCAAGAAAATGTTTAGCAGTGGAGAAACCATGAACTTGCGTTTTTGAAACTAGAAGCTAAATGGCAGGTGAGGAGGATGTGTAATTTCTACTTTCTAGATTACAAACAGCAGAATAAGAGGCCCACAGTTCACATCATGAAAAATAGTGTGGGTTTGGCAGTGTATAGTCATAATTTAAGAAAGCTCAGCTCTCTATTCACCCCTTAAGATTTCCTACAAGAACAAGGATTGGAAAATTGCCCCTGGCTGATATATGGCGAGTCATTTGGATGAATGTCCCTTGTGTGACATTAAAGGGAATACATTAAATACATGTGCCATGTATTGCTGTGGGTTAGGTTCATTTTATTCCTTGTGCTTTTCATGAATGTTCTTCAGAAACAAGCAAATAATGGTGGGAAATGACCACTAAGCACTACAGCAGAAAGCCCAGTGGGCATCGGGGATCTGTGTGGTTGATGTTGTGGCTCACAAGAGCCGCTGAGAAGTGGTGTGGGAATGTTTGTTAGTGTTGCCTCAGTGCACACTATAGCAGTGTGATGCTTTGCCATGGAGACCCATTTGGGCTTCTCAAAGTTCTCACTTTAAATTCATATTAGTTTGCTCCTGTGTCCCTGACACCCATTATACTTTCCTTTATAACCACATCTAACCATGCCCTCTTCAGATTATTTTTTTTTTCTGGATAAGAAGTGTTAAAAGGGGCAAAAGGGATCATGAATTACAAATACATCTCCCCTTAACTGTAACTTAGCCACGATAAGATGCAAAGTGATGCTTTTTAAAACAAACTGCCTCCAAATATTTCTAGCACTTTTCGTGCTAAAAGACCTTGCACATGTTGTAAGAGCTGCCAGCGCTTCAGCTCTGAAGGTTGTGTCGGCAGCACTGCTGTTATGCAGCCTTCCATTCCTTCAGCTGTGAAACTTCCTCCAGGCTCAAACTTCCCTTCAAAGTGCTAGCCAGGAACTGGTTTGATTTTCATCAGTTTTGTCTATTTATACAATATAAACAGGAAGGCGTGTACATGTATAAATACACTGGAAGGCAAAAAAGAAAGGCATGTGCTTTTAATGTAATCTGCTTTCTTGCACCTTGAAAAACTCACATTTAAAATAGTATGTCAGAGCAACCAATCACACCTAATGAGGTTTTCTTCTCCTTACACGCTGGTTGAAAAAATGATAATCTGAAAGGTTAGGCCGAATTCTGCTCTGAGTGGTATGACTTCAGGTATCAGATATAGTGAAGGCTGTCTGGGTAAAGGAAATCAGAGCCAGGCCTATTGTCTTACAGAAAATCGTCTCTCCTTTACAAAGCATATTTAACCTGTAGCCCCCAAATTGGTCTAATGATTAAGTAGCACATTATTTTTCAGACACTCAAGCTCATACAGATAAATCTTGAAGAGACATTTTTTGATTTAAAATCAGCATTAGTGATTTGATGGCTAATGACATGCTATTAAGTTTCATTGGCACGGAGACAGTACAACCTGCCTCAATAACAAAGCGTCATTTATGAGTGTTTCATAGATTTTTAATTATGATTATCAATCTTCTTTTCTGTTTCACTCCCTGTCTCTCAGCACAGTGTGTTAATGTGTATTTTGCTATCTAAATAACTGGGCTAAGTCAGATCCTGTCCTAAGCAAGTCCCTTAACAATCCTTTGGCTTATAAGCACATCGTTGCTGACCCTTTTGGTCCCAATTGGAAATCCTGCAAAGCAAAATAACTTCTGTTGCCCCTTGATAGTTATAGACAGGTGAAGCAGGACTTTCTCTGCTTGTTTTGTGTGGTTCCTGTGTGTCTCTTTATATTTCGTTCTATTCTGCTTACTGATCACTTTTCCTCCCAGTTGCACTCTCAGGTACTTTTAGCAAAGAAAGGGGGGAACAGATGTTTAAAGATTCATTCCTGAACCATATGTGCATTAGAACAATGTTAATTTGCAGTGAATCACTAGCTGCTGCAAATTAGGAAGTGACTAAGTGCAATATAAGAGCAAGAAGCATGCATTATAAAATATGCTCTTTTCATTTATTTGGACAGTTGTAGTTCAGTTTTTAATTATTGATGGTAATATTCCTTAATGTGCTAGTAAATGTGCTGTTTTGTGTTTAGTAAAAAATGAAGTCTTAGTAAAACATGAAGTCATTACAGCACTCAGCTGTTAATTATTGCTTAGGGATAGAGGGAAGACTGCAAATTTTGTGCAGGTTAATGAAGCATGAATCGGCTGGCTTCTACTGGAAGGAACAGATGAATATCAGATATGTTGCTGCAGATACATAGAATCCTCACTCTTTGTTTTTGTACTGGCTTGAACATCAGCACCTGAAAACAGGCCATAGAAGATGCATTTCAGAACTGTGAAGGGATGCCAACAGTAGGGAACATTCTGATTTGTTCCAGCTCCCAGTAAACTTAATGGGACTTTGATGGAGAGATGGTGAAGTCTGTGTCAGGTTGTTAGAAGAGTCAGTGACATTTCATTGGTACTGTTTGGGGAAGTAAGACTATGGATTACCATGTGGACTGATGGTGCTGTATGCATCTGCCCCCACCATGCACGTGGGGTGTGTGTGCCTAACCATTAAGAGGGCAAGGAGGAGAAACTTTGAGACCTTACATCTTGCCATCTTCTGTTTAGCTGGCAAGAAAGAAGACATTTTGTTAATACAACAAATAAGTATTCACAATTACCTGTAAAAATAAAAGCTGCTGATTCATACTGCTGCACCTCTAGTCCTTTCCATTGCCTTTTACAGGCATGGACGGGTTCTGACTTGTGGAATTACTGATAGAAACCAAAACATCATAAATACCAGCAGTATAAGAAGCTGGGCCCAGACAGCAGCCCTCAGTCTATTTTTAAATAACTAATAAAATTCATGCTAGATTTTCTCAGTGATTGCAAATCTTAGACAATAAGTTGTAAACGATAGAAAATGCCAGTCCTGTTTGCAATTCTTTGGTTGTCCCAGACAAAGAAGGAGCAGGATGACAGCTTTGGTCACAGGTTTATTGCAAATATCTTCCAATGATTTGAGGCATTAAAGCTAAAACAAACCATGAACTAATGCAAACAAAAAAAAAAGAAGAAAGAAGATGCTTGTAAAACACTTTTCCTCTTTATGGAGGCTTCATGAATGGGAACAAAATGTTACATTGATCGTACAGATCAGTAGCAGTAAATAACTCAAGATCCAGCCCTGAGCTGGATTCACAGTGATGTGAATGAGTTCTGACCCTGCAGGAAGCCAGCAAGGGAACTTCCCCTGAGGGAGTGCTCACACTTTCCTCCCACTGGTGTTGAAATACAGGCACAGGCTGGGTGGTGTAGAAGGACCACCAATGTGAAAGGTTTGGTGAGAATTGCTGTCTGCTTAAATTTGGGCGGGGCAATACCTCAGAAGCAAGAGTGTTGTGTGTGAAACCAAGCATCAATTGTTCGATATGCTAATTATCCTTATCAGCTGGTGTTCTTCTGATATTTTCCTGTACCGTGGCTGTATGCTGGGTGATGCCTCCTATACACAGAGGGATATTGTGAAGAAACCAGAACTGTGAAGGCTGAAAGCCTGGAGGCTGGTCCAAGTACCCATCCCTCTCACATGGTGGGAGCCCCAGGGAGCTGACAGTGAGCTCACCTCACCACCCAACATCCCCTGGAGAGGACCAAGTCCCCATTCAAACTGGAATGGATAGCATAAATGGATAGCTTCTGCCACTAGTTCTTGTGTGATTCCTACAGAGGATTTTGTCAGTGTTTGTGTGCTTCAACTCTCATCAGGTTGGGGACAGCCTGACTTCTCTTTCTGATTTGCTTTGCTTTTCTACACTTTGTGTGGGTAGGGGACCAACTCCGATGATCCGGAGACAATCCTTTGTAAATGTGCACTGAGTGTGCACTGAAGGTCCAACCAAAACAGGACACTGCTGTGTTTAACCTGGCCTCTCCAGGGACACTGCCTCTTGCATGCCTCATGTCTAACTTCTTCCGAAGATCAAGGCATCACGCTAGACAAAAATGTTCTAAAATATTGACTGCTTCTGACATCTCTAGATGCACCACCTGGCAGCCATCAGTCACAGAGCTGTGACACATCTGGGACACACTCCTGAGTAATCATCCTGAGCCACATTGAAAACTTTCCTTCCAGTTGGGCAAAATCTATCACCAGGTGAAATTCTGGCCTTACTTTCTGAGTGAAAGGAAACAAAATCCAGAAGATCCAACACTGGGCCTGTCTGTGCCTATTAAGGCAGCTTCACCTTTTTGAATTTCTTGTGCCACAGTAAAGAGATGTTTAGCACATAGGTAAGACAGGCTGTGCGGTATGAGAGATGACACTGATCTCATGCTATTTACATAAAAGAAATAAGATGCTTTAGCAGAGCCTGGGTGGGACCTGTCAGATGCAGGGGGAGGGCTCATTGTGGAGCCAAGGACAGAAGCTGGCACCATAAGCTCTGGATTTGCTGCAGGGGCGATCACGAGGGCTGCGTTCACAAATGAGAGGAGGTAGAGAAGCATTTGTCTGGGATGTGCTCAGGAAGAGACACAATGACAAAACGAGCTTTCTTCCCCTATCATTACCTCCACATCAGCCGAGTAGGCTGGGTGTTGCCTGTGCTGCCCACCGCTGGCACACAGAGCCCAGTTCATCAGTCTCACTGCAGGTGGTGCCAGCCCCTGGGACTGCAGCAGGTGTGTGATTGGTGCCAGCATCCTCACAGGGAGTGGGGAGGGCAGAGAAGCTGGGATGGAGCATGCAAGTGCTTCAACTGGGGATCTCCCATCCTGTTGCCATCCCTCTGCCTTTCCTCCATGCAGCAGAGAAGGGCAAAGCCAGTACTGCTTCCCCCAAAGACAGCAGGTCCTCTTCTCGGAAAGGCAGGCATTTTCTCTTCAGCCTTGCTGCATATGGAGGAAAGTAGGATGTATCATCTATATGCCCTTACAAGCAGTGCTGGGAGTCAATGGACATATTAGAAATATATACAGAAATAAAAAGCAAAATCAAGTGGTGGAGACAGTCAGCCCCAAGTTTTCTTTTCTTATAAGCTCCCTCAGGGAAAAAAAATCACTGCAAAAATAAAAAGTTTCAACTAAGTTATTACATTTTATGAAAGGAAAATATCTCATGCTCATAAAAAAAATATTTCCTCCGCCCCTTCCTCGCCTTCAAAATGAATTAAATGGCTATTAAAAAGTACCTTCCTTTTAAAAAGCACAATGAGCATTTTGATTAAAAAGAGCTTTTAAGTATTTATATGATTATCTCTTTTGTCCCCCTGGCAGCATCTGTCTTGCTGACTGCTCAGCATCTGGCACGTGCTGCCTCATGTCAGGAAGGCCCTGATTTCTCATTCAGACAGGGGGTGGGTGAGGGAACAGACGTACGGATGCACAGAGATGCTTTTGCCAAAAGAGTAAGGACATCTCCCTGATTGCCACTGCTGCTGGCTGCTTGGCCACAGCGCGGCTGGAGAGCAGCTTTCCTTTCTTCCTGCTACAGCACTCCGTGGGTACCAGATGGCCAGCTCACTGGGTCAGCATCCATCAGTGCTTCTGAGTGCAGCAAGAGCATCATGGACCCGACATTTCCTCTGCTTATGGGCCAGATTCCCTTTTCACTTTCAGGCCCTTCTGCTTTTTCATACATAACAAGAGGACACAGCAAGACTTCCAAAGCCCCCAAATGTGGCCTGGCATGGGCATTTTGCATCACTCTGAAGCAGGATGGAGCAGGCTATGGTGGGGTGCTTAGGAAAATCCCAGTGCACTGTTCAGTGTGCTTACATACAGGGCATACACAGTGGGAGATCTGTGGGTTTTGCAGGATCAGCCTTATTTTCTGCATATTCATTTTATGAAAATTATCCTTGGTAACACAGTCAGTGATTCACTAAAAATATTAGTCATAGTTTGTGCCATGTATAATTCCTTACTTTGCAGAATTTTGAAATGTTTCTAAGACGATTTAAGTTACCTGCTATCCACAGAAGATCGAGCAGAATGGGTCTATTTCAAGTACTGTTACTAAACTACATCTAGGAGAGACGTGGCTTGCCCAAATAAGACAGAAATCAACTGTCAAGACATGAGTCCTGCTCATGAATCTCCAGCTACTAGGAGAGGAGAGATTTTGGCTTTATGTAAAGAAGAAGTTTTTTACAATAAAGGTGGTGAGGCACAGAGAGGTGGTGGATGCCACATCCCTGGAGACCTGCAAGGTCAGGCTGGACAGTGCTCTGAGCAACCCGATCAAGCTGTAAGTGCCCCTGTTCATTGCAGGGGAGCTGGACTAGATGACCTTTAGGGATCTCTTAGAACTTCAACAATTCTATAATTCTATGATATGCACACTCCTTCTGCACTGAGTAGTTCCCCAGTTTCATTTTCAGATATGACAGTTACCTGAAACTTTATTTAGAAGTCAGCAAAATGTAAGGAAAACCTTTTGGACTCCCTCTCCACTGTCCCCATATTTATGGCACTTTTCTTCTGAGAACTGCACTGCTATGTGCTACTTGCTGTGAGGATCATTGTGGCATTTTAATTCATCCCTTAAAACCAAAGATACACTGTTAGATTAATCCCCATTATTATTAAGGACTTACTTTTGCTGGCTTCCTCAAGAGCTGGACTGAACACTAAGTCACATACTGAAATTAAGTAGATTATCTTTTGGGGAGATTTTCTGTGGGGGATGGTGTGATGGCTTTCACCTGCAGCTGGTAGAGCCTTGAATCCTGAAGGAATGGGTAATTATGGGGGCAACAAGTCAAAGCAGGGTTGTTTTGTCTGGCCTAGTACTGCATTGACTCTTCAGTGTGACCTAGGACCCCATCTGCTGCACTGCAGGGAAGCGCAGAAGGTCAAGGGACCTTTCTGAACTCTCTCCTGCTTTCACACAACAGCCCAATTAACAAGCATCAGAGATGGACTCTCAGTTTTGCCTGTGGGCCCTATGTGGGGAATAAAATAGAACATAAATCCTGGAGTGTCTGGCTCATAAACGAACAGGTGCAAAGCTAATGTTTTTGGTACTATTCATTGACCATGCCATAATAGATATTACAGCTCAAGACCTTTTTTAAAAAACTGTAACTGTTTACAGTAATCTCAGGGACCATTCTGCTTTTTTTGTAGATGTGCGTTTCATGAAGCAAAAGGAAGAAAATCGCACATTAGGCTTGAAACCTAGATTAAAATGAAGGACAGTTACTCTTTTTTAGTATTTCCTGGGTAGTTTTTATTTGCCTTTGTTGTGGGTTTGCTTTTTTTTTCTTTTGGCTTGTGTAGAACTCTCAAATAATGCTTTTTCACACTTGTTTTCCAGATGACTAGAAGTATAAACTTCTGGTTTATATTAAAAAAGGAAAGTGATATTCTCATTTGTTTTCAGTGCCTAAGGCTTCAAGAAACAACACATACTGGTAGAGGCCAGCAGTAAGATACAATTGGCAATATTGCATCAGTGATTTAGATGTCTTCTCTCATTTTACCTGCAGTATTAGAAAACAGTTATCCACACATCAGAACAAACAGCAGAGCTAGAAAACAAATGGCAAAAATGATTTTATTTTACAAAGGTGAGAAAAAGTATCTCTCTTCAAATAATGTGCCATCATTAGCCTTCCTCATCACGCTGCAACACAAGGTAGGATTAATTGAACCTGGTCTTAGTCACTTTGTGATGAAGCATCTCACCTAAGTTCATTGCCTAATTCCTCCTGCAGTCAATGGAGGCAGTTCCAGACAGTAATTCATCCCACTGACCACTATTCCACTATTCCTATGAATTAAATGGGATGAATAAGGCAGTGTTGCCTGCACTGTTGCCATCATCTGCAGAAGCCATACAGACAGCAGCTGGAAGTAGTGGTCCAGCCACTGGCCAGGCCCATTTGGGCAAGGTGAGGCCTTTGTGCACTGGTACCAAGGCTGGACTCCCCAGAGCTTGGGCACAGCCCATGAGATCCTCCATCCTGGAGGCTGCGAGTAGGTCAGAGGGAGCCAAGCCAGTCCAGGAGGCCACCAGATGTGTAGCCTGATTTATCAACTTGTGATGTGTTGAACCAGTTCCATGGACATCTGAGGAGCAGAGCTGGATACTGACTGAAAAGCGAAATAGGCTTAAGAGCAGTTCTTAGAGGAAGTGCAAGCTACACTGGAGCAGAAACCATATCAGACTGCAGACAGAAGTACAGCATCACAGGTTAATGCAGGCAAGAAGTCCCCGTGTTGTCAGAATCAGAAGGTCCTCGATGATAAATGGTGTCATCACACTTACCTTCTTGGTTTCAAGCAAGAGGTCAGTATTTGTGTTCTGTGACAGAACTGAAACTACTCAGAAATTTCTTCCTATCTTTGTTTATGATCACCTTACCCACAGAAGCTGTGTATACCTACTCAAAGCAAAGCAAACCAGAAATGTATCTAATGTAACTGTTAGTGATTAGTGGTTATCCACAAACACATCTGAACTCTGCTTTAAAAATCAAGGCCTCACTGGTATGGCATGACTGGATGTCTATCAGCAAACTACGCATGCTGCAAAGCTACTGCTTTGTTCAGCAGCTTCAAATATCATACTCATCCTGGATGGCTAAACAGAAACACTCGATTTGTCATCTGATTATCTTTAATTATTACACTTCTACCAAATCTGTGCCTTGAGGATGAGATTTACCACAGCTTATCCATATTTTTATTTCTCCTGTGAGAAACTGCAAGGGCATGATTTTGTGGTTAGCTCCACAGCTTTATGGCCTTCTGCATGGTGTCAGGTGGTATGGAATAACTCCTATGCAATTTATGCTACCTGCCTTGGCTTCACACTGTCCCCTGTGCCTTCTTGGTGATGGCTCTTTCCTGCTAAGGCTTGATCAAGTCCTTGGTGTATACACATCGCTCAGCAACCATCAGAACACCAGTTTGCTATTAGCACTACCTCAGCTGAAAGCAGGACAGATGATTATGAAATACACTTTTGGAGCAAAAGTACATAACAGAATTGTTACCAAACTCTGTGTTTCTCTGGGTAGGGATGTGTTCCCAAATTGTATTTGGGACATGGCAAACATCATGGTTGTCTCTGAAACTCATTGACTTCTTCATTCCCATTAAAGTGGGGTAGCGTGGGGACTGCAGAGTTACTCAAAATAGCAGTAGTTTGCTCAGTTTTACTAAAGCAGCTGCTAGTTGCACCTCTGAAGACTTCTTAGGAAAATACAAGGTACATTTTATTTTGCATTTGCATCGTTCTTAGGGCTGGGACCAAGTTACTGAGGGAAAAGAATAGCAGCAGGTAAGAAAAAAAATAAAATAGACCTCCAAAAAATATAGTGGAAATAATGGAAAAGTCAAACGAAGTGATTGCAGAGGGCAGGAGATGTGAATCAAAGGAAAGGGATTCAGTCATAGGAAGGGGATGCTGAAGAAGACACCTAGGTGAACGGATACTTAAAAAATCTGCAAATTAAGGAATGTCTGGGAAAAAGCTGAATTGACCTATGGACTTCATACTTAAGTGTCAGTTTATGAAGAAAAAGGATCTTGATAGTAACAAGGGGTAATACTGTCACACTTTCCATCTGTGGAAGAGCCATAGAATGAAGACAACAAGGACAAACTTCTTCTATCAGTGTCAGAACACACTCCAGGCAAGGCTAATTGTGATGGAAGTCTGAGAAATCTCTCAGCGATTACTAGGAAGCCATAAAGATACTCAGAACAGGACAAATCAAAGCCTTTTTTTAAAAGAGGTGTTTCGTTTATAAGGAAACAGTTAGCACGTCTGGCCAGTCTGACCCTTGCTGAATAGAACACAAATAAATAACTGCCTTGTTTTCAGGACAGCAGTTTCTCCAGAAAGGCATTAGCTAACTGACTGGATACTATGGAGTATATAATCACATTTATGATTATGGACATTGCCCTGTTGCTGACATTCAGCTGATGAAGAAGAGCTTTTCATAGTGTTTTCAAAGAATATTTTAATTCACATTCATCATAATTTCCAGTATGATTCACTGACTGGCATGGAAAGCTGGAGCCTCAGAGCAAGATTTGCTTGGTTCAAGTTGGATCCACTCTGGGGAACAGGAGGCCTTTCATTTGAATAATGCCTGTGTGGGAATGAGCAGAAGCATGAGTGACACTATTTGAAATTAATTTCTATTTATAATCATAAATCAAGATTATGGAAGACATTTTTTTGATGGGTGAGAGAGGGATCTGGGATTGTTTTGTCTGGAGAAGATAAGGAGGCTCAGGGGAGACTTTAATGCTCTCTACAACTACCTGAAAGGCGGTTGTGGTGAGGTGGGTCTCATCTCCCAGGTAACAGTGATAGGATGAGAGGGAATGGTCTTAAGTTGCATTAGGTGAAGTTCCTGTTGGATATTAGGAAACATTTTCTTCTCAGAAGGAGTGATAAGGCACTGGCACAGGCTGCTCAGGGAGGTGGTGGAGTTACTGTTTCAGGAGGTGCTCATGAAATGTGTAGATATGACACATACGGACGCAATTAACGTGCAGTACTGGTGGTAGGTGGACAGTTGAACTATACAGACTTAGAGGTCTTCTCCAATTTTAATGATTCTATGATTCTAAAGTGTACTCATGGCTCAGCAGCTTTCTGTGTTCCAAAGGGAAAAAGCAACAGAAAAAGTGCAGTTGCCACTCAGCAGGCACCCATCCGGATGGCTGCAGCCCTGGCGTGGTGATCTCCTTAGGGAGAGGACAGAATGTCTGACCTGGTGGTGAATGGAATGGTCAGAAGTGGACTCTAACATGCTAATTCACTTATGGATTAATTATCTACAAATACAAGTGCAGCTCAGAATTTGTGAGCTTTATGCTGTCCCATTTCAAGACCATCTGATCAGTGTGAATAATGCATGTTCTCTTTAGAACATTGTCAGAGTTATAACTGAAAGGGTAACAATTCCAGGTTTTCTAAAAAGAGCTTTTTCCTATTTTTTTTTTTCAAATTTGTTTTGCTGCAACCTTCTGGAATTCCAATCATGTGACAATTGAAATGTAAATACTTGCAAAGGAGACAAATTTCAAAGCCCCTAATTCAGCCCTCACCAGGGCTGGTGCAGTCTTCAGTTTTGCCAGGTCGATAGCCCCATCAGCCAAGACTGTTATTCTCCCATCTCCACCACCACCCATCCTGCCAAAAGTTAATACAGAAACAACTCCCCCAGCAAAAATAACATTTTTTGACAACACATTCAAACTAAATTCTGGGAGCTGATTTAATCTCTACCTGAGAGGGACTCTTCGTACTAGTGTGCAATTGCATGCATGCAGGGGGTCTTGAATTAGGTTTTTTGTTGACTTTGTCTATTCACAAAAACATGCTGTTTCACAAAAGAACTGGCCCAGGCCTGCGTTCTGACTCTCCTTAATTTCATGGATTTTAGAGTCTAAATACAGACTTACTTTTGGGGACTATCTCTAATAAATATTCACATTTGCTAAAACAGATCCCAGCTCTGCAGTCCCTCCATGGGAAGCAGAGCCATGTCCAATGGAGCAAGAAGAGCTAGCATGGAGATTTCATGGTTGCATAAGTAAAAAGTGCAGAAAATCAGTAAAAACATGGAATGCACAGGTACCCAGAGATGAGCTACAGCTTTAGACTATGAAAAAAATCTTGCACATTTTTAAAATATTAGTTTATCTCTTCTGGAACCTGAATGTGGCAGTAGGAAAGTGTTAATAAAAAGGTAGAGTGGGAAGCAACCTGAATTACCCTGGAAACCATACAAGCTTTGAAAAAGCACAGAGAGAATAAGTGACCTTCTGTTGCTTCTTAGCCTGAAGTTAGATTTGTAAAATAACAGGGCATCCTGCAAAGATGGGCTGGGAGGCAGAGAGCCTTTCTGCATTCTGCCCTGCTTCGTCCTTTCTTTACTCTTTCTCTTTTGTGCTTACTTGGAGAGGATATTGATTCCAGAAGTGACAAAGACAAGATAAGTCAAAACTCCTCTTTGTTCTTCTGCAGAGAGGAGGTTACCCTTGTATCAAATGTAATGCTTCTGGTGTTCTCTCCTCCTCCCCACACTGGCTGGGAAGTCACAGTTAGCTGTGGGTTGCATTTATACTAATGACTGTTTTTCTCTCCCTGCTCCCCCTCCCAGGCTTATTTATTAAGCTTTTTCTTTCAGCATGACCAATAAAGCATGAATACAAATAGACCTAGGTCTTTTTTTTTTTTCCCTCTCATTTTTATTTTGCCACTTTTAGAAGTTACAGAAGAAAATAGTGTCATTTTGTTCCAGAAGGGCTTTTATACCAAGCTGACACTGTACATTTAAATATGTATTGCTTCCTCTATCATTTGCATTTTAATGTTCCAAACCAATAATCATGAAGCCTTGTGTGAAAATGTAAAATAATAAGGATGGGAAGAAATTTGGATCAGATTCTAAACCTAGTTGAATTACACCTAGGCATGGCAGTTCATCGAGAGACCCTTCTAAAAAATTTTTTTTTTATATATGAAAAGATTCTGACAGAGGATGTGCTGAATTGCCCTGGGTGTTTGCACATTTCCCTTTGGATATTGGATAGGCATAGCCTCATGGGCCTTTTCCTGTGCAGCTGGTGCACTGGCAGTGCGTCTTAGCTCTGCTTTGGAAGAGTCACCCTCCAGGCGCACTTATAGTAGACTCTGCAATTGTTCATTATTTGGCCAATTAGTGCAATAGCATTAGCCTGGTGACATTTCACATGTAAGTAGCCATCTACCAGAAGCTAGACTGAAAATAAGACATGTTCACATTGGGGAAAAGGAAAAAAAAAGCCATTTGATGTGTCAGTTATATTATTTTCATGTTCTGCTTCATTATTGTCATTTAGCTCCCCGTTATAGAAAAGAAGAACAGAATATTCAAATTAGAATTTACCTCGTGGACTTAAGAATCTTGTCTTATGCGCAAAGTGACCCACTTGCAAAAAATCAGTTTGTTGGAGGTATTGTGTTATGTAACAAAAGGCTTTTTCTGTGCTTCTGTTGAATGGTCTCTGTAGTAGAAGTCTCAGCTTGGAAGAAATAACAGCTGATGGTCCAGTTCTGGCAAAACATTATTCACTGCATTTTACTCTACTTTTTTCTTTCTTTCAGTAGGAAAAAAAAAAAAAAGCAGCCTTAACAGCAAAATGTGTTTCTTGTATCACAGCTGTCATGAATTTAAATTCCCACTTGGATCCTTACCACAGTCTATTTCACGGCAATATTTTGCTTCTTTGATAAACACCAAGCACTGAAGAACAAGATGTTGAATATTTGAGATGTAAATCTGACAGGAGGCTTTTGTTTTTAGTCTTAGGATGGAGCTTGAAACAACTGCAAAAGGGTGAACTCCTCAGATAGCATAATAACCACTATAGGTCTTTGATTAGACCCAGAATGAAACTCAATATGTTTTTGAGCTTAGAAAATGACCACTTGTATACATGGATTTTTACATGACTGCTTGCTTGTGGTTCCAGCTATGAAAATCATCTGGAAAAACTGTAAGAAGATTATTTCTGCAAATCCCCTGACAGAAGCCAAGAAGCCTTGGAAACATGCAAAAGCATCTGTTTACATCAGCTTTCTGCCCATAACCCGGGTAGATAAATCATTAAAAAAAACAAGGTAAATATTGGGACACTTTGAGATCCATCCATTCCTCACACTCTCTCAGTTAAATTGTTTTGCCGTTTCTTTGCCTTCTTTAGCCTGTTTTGCTTCTAGCCTTCCCCCCAGGTCTCAGACCAGTGCTTTCACCAAGACCAGCCTTAATTTGAAGCTAAGCAGACCTTACTGATAATATGCAGCTATGGGCATTCTCTTCTTCAGCATTCTCTGTATCTCCCTTTCATCACTGTAATGATGCAATAAGTTTCAGGAGGGGATGAAAGTAAGAGGATAACAAGTAAAGGGAAACATGAGCAAAGGGAGGATAAGAAAAGAATGGATGCCTGAATTTTCCCCCCTTTTATGCATATAGATCTGCTTTTCTTTTCATTTGAACTGAATTTCTCTACTAGGAGGGTTTCTCAGATATTTTGAAGAGCTGCTATGTTACAGCTTATTAAATTAAGTCTCTATATTTGCTGCTTAAGCTTCGGCACTCTTGGAAGATTATGTTTGGTTGATGTGGTTTTGCCACTGGCACAGAAACATTTCCTGCACGAATGCAAATTGCTGAAGCTCCCCAATTCCTGGCTGGATGTGGCATATTGCTCAACTCATTGTGTTTAACTGATGGAATTAATGTTTAGCCCACCAGATGGGCTGCCTTGTGGATGACGGCTGTCTCTGCAGAAAGAAAGGTCTAGCTGGAGAGGGTGAAGGGACTTGGAGCTGTGATCTGAGGTGCCCCACTGAAAGTCATGGCTTGGATGTATGGAGCTGGATGCCCAGCATGTGCCTCAGCCCCACCACTCTTGTGAATTTATCTGGGGTTATATCTCATCCCCATCTGCAGCCTGGCGCTGCGGCCTGGCCCTCACCCCATACCTGCAGCACAGCTTCTCACCCAGAGGAAAGCATGGGTGAGAGGCCCTATCTCATGGGGTGAAGTAGGCACCTGCAAATGGTATTTGCAAAAGCCAACATGCCAATCAGGTACTACCTTAAATAGCTGATAGGAAATGCTGAGGAAAGGAGGGTGGATCTAGCATTAAACACATTCATCAGCTCAGCCCTTGAGCTAGACCAGCAGTTGCTTGTAGAAAATGGTGTTTTTTCTCTCCACATGAAGCACTCTTTCCAGAAATGAATTTATTCTTTCAAATCCTCCCAGCATCATGAGTTTCACTTTTCATAGAACCATAGAATCATTGGAGTTGTAAGGGACTCTTAAAGACCACATAGTCCAACTCCCCTACAGCTAGATTAGGGTGCACAGAGCCCTGTCCTGGCTGACCTTGAATTTCTCCAAGAACAGAGCATCCACCACCTCTCTGGGTAGCCTATTCTAGTGCCTCACAAACCTTACTGGAAAAAATATATTCCTTAAATCCAATCTAAATTTCCCCTTTTTTAGTTTGAAACCATTTCCTCTTGTCCTTTTATGACAGATCATGCTAAAGACTGTCCCCTTCTTTCTTAGAGCTCTGCTTTGGATACTGAAAGGCTCTTCTCAGGTCTCCCTGGAGCCTTTTCTTCATCAGGCTGAACAACCCCAGCTCTCTTTGTCTGTCCTTGTAGGGACATGTTCAATCCTTTAGATCAGATTTGTGGCCCCTCTCTGGATGCACTCTCAGAAGTCCACATCTCTCCGGAGGTACAGAGGGCTCCTCATTTGGATGCAGTATTCCAGGTGAGGTCTCACCAGTGTAGAGTAGAGAGGCAAGATCACTTCCCTCAATCTACTGGCCACGCTTCTTTCGGTGCAGTCCAGGATATGGTTGGCTTTCTGAGCTGCAAGGGAACATTGGTGGCTCATACCTATCTTGCAATCCACCAGTATCCTCCAGTCCCTTTCAGCAGTGCTACGCTCCATTCTTACATCCTCCAGCTTGTATTGATAGCAGGGATTGCCACAACCCAGGCACAAGTCTTTGTACTTGGTTTTGTTGAACCTCATAAGGTTCTTCTGGGCCCACTCCTCAAGACTGTCTAGGTCTCTCTGGATGGCAACCCATCCCTCAGGTGTGTCAACCACAATACACAGCTTGGTGTCATCCATAAATGTGCTTAAGGTACACTTGAACCCAATATCAATGTCATCAGTGAAGGTATTAAAGAGCATTGGTCAATGTACTGACTCCTGATGTACACCATTCCTCGCTGATCTCCATCCAGACATCGAGCCACTGACCACCACTCTCTGGGTACAATCTCATAATCAGCAACTAATCAAATCCATATCATTCCAATTTGGATGTTGTGGGGGATTGTGACAAAGGCCTTTTGACACCAATGGGTGGAAGTTAGGTTTGCACTTGTCCAAGGCCCTGGTCTTGTGTGGGCAAAGGGGTGACCATGTAAAAGAGATTTCTCATCACTTCATGGGTGCTTTGACCTTCTGAGGGCATATTTACTGGTTTGGTCTCTGCCGAAATTGTGAGAGAATATTAGCTTACAAAACTGGCCAGAACTGAGAGATGAGGCAAGTTATGAGACTCTGGCTTTGGGATGCAGGTACCAGAAACATCAGTGAGAGATGTGAGCTCTGCCTGGGAGCCTAGGCTCAAATTTTGCAAAAGTATACCTAAATGTTGCACCATGGTCAAATGATCTTTTTGTTGGAGGCAAAGAATCCATGCCTTGTTTTCTGCCTCTTTCCAGGACCTGGAAGGACATTTCCTGGTTTCCCACATTTTCTGTAAAAAGCTTTGAGTAATGTGGTGCTCATGGAGTCTTTATGTCCCACATGCTGAACTATGTCAAATATATACATGTCTTCATTAGAAATGGAAATGACTATGTAGCCTAAAGCTGAAGTGATTTTGAAAAGGGTTGTTAGAAAAGCTACTTTTGTACATTTTTTGCCTAATTTACGTCTATTGGCAGTCACTAGAAAGTTTGCTGCTGCTGTTTGTGGCTTTTCAATCTGATCCTTTAAGAGAACTGGTAGTAAATTGCACAACACAACTCAGAGGAGCGAACTGAGCAGTTAGACACAGACATACATACCTCTTTATCTATTGTGAGTAGCTAGTTATTCTGTGTAACCAGGAATATGAACTTCCTTATCTGAATGTCCATGCATGCTTCTGTCTGCATGATGTGGACTATTGTCAGTCTAAGACTGAAACGACACAATGTGTTTGTAGAATCTGCTAAGAATGTAGGGCTTAAGACGAACTCCAAAAATCTGTGGCTCTGCTGTGAACAACAAAGAGCCTGAATAGTCAGACAGAAATAGGAAGTCTTGCCCTATTTACAATGTAGAAGGGAGAAAAGGAGACGAACATAAATGTTCCCAAATATAGAAAATATTTTTAGGCTTTATACATTGAATCTTACTGCAGTATGTGAACATTCAGTCTGCACAGGGCAGGAATCTTCTCTGCAGTTTCTAATTGTATGTGCTTCTAGTTACTACCAGAAGAACGAGACTTGTGCAATACTTGTTATGGCTGTTGTGCTTGTTCCTGGTTTTCTTGATTGCTTGCAAGGGACAGGGAACAAAAAAAGACTGGTGCTATTTATGTACTGCTCAGGCTGCTAGCTATAAACTCATTTGGCTGTTTCCTTCCAAGCCACTGGATTTGAAGATGGTTTGAGCAGCATGACTGTTTCATCACTGTGGGTACCAAAGTGTGACTGCTGGAATAGTTTTTGCTCTGCAAGGCCAAGGTGTACACCCTAACCCACCTCTCTGTTGTGTGGCATTCAGGGGAGCAGTGGCTCCCACAGTGATTGTGTCCTCACATTAAAAAAACTGAGGCAGTTGGACTGTATTATATGCTGCTGCTGTCCTGGTGTAACATTTCAGGGAACAAATCTGAGAAAATTATCAAGCAAGTAAATAATGGATTTGATTCCATTATGAAGGGACACCCTCACCTTCATAATGTGGCTCAAGAAGACTCAGAGTGGATTTCTGCAAAACAAGGTGCTTCTCAGTGTGTGTTAAGACTGCAGATCTTTCTATGCAGCTTATGTTTATCTTCTTCGAGGGTACACTTAGAGGATCAACATCTGGTCCTCAGGGAAATCCATCTGGTAAAAGAACACATGTCACTCTGTAGTAATGCAATTGTAAAATTATAATGAAGGGGTAAACAAACCCAAATGGAGTCATTTAGAAATGCTATATTCCAATTTTAGTTGTTTTATCTTCAGCTTTGCCTTAAACCCAGTTCGCATTTTTCAGCTGGGAGTCAGTTTGTATTGGAAACAATGTAGGGTATTTTCCTTAAACTGTTACCGTGTCGTATTTCATACTTCAGTATTTTGAAGTCTTCCCTCCCCCAAGTATTTTGGCATATATCTCCGTAAGCATCTTCAAGAATTCTTCAGTAACAAGTTGGGGATTCAAAGAACCAGCCTTTCCATGATTAATATCTCATCCTCAACTAATTTTATTTTAAATATGTATTTAAAAATGCAGTGACTAAAAGCCCAGAAGGCTTCAATTAAGTGCTAACACTTGATGTTGAGTCCACCAGTCCTTTTGTCCATTGCAATTCCTGTGCAATGTGTCTAAACATTTATAGGATACAGAATTTGGATAGTATCTTTCTGTGGCTAATGCAGAAGTCTAGCTATTCTGTAATTATTGTAATATACAATAATGAAGCAATAATTTCATTCCTGCTACATAATGCACTCTACCAGCTTTAATTAAACCTATCAACCTCATTAGTGAATATCATTACATCGGCTTCAGGGAAGCAATACTATCTAGTGAATAAAAGATTATTGCATGAGTTTGGAGATCTGGCATACCAGATGCGTCCTGAGGCTGCTATTAGACTTTGGGTGATTCACTTCAAGTCTCCAGGCCTTTTTTTACTCACTGACCTAGTGAAGTCTATGGTGCTTAGAGTAAAATGCTCTGAATTACGTGGATTCCAAATATCTGTTTGAGCACAGTGTTTTTGCAGATTAACTAGTAAAGACACATAGGAGTGCTGCCTGAAACTGCAAAATGAGATACTGTCAGTTCCTGGAAGCCCCCAAAAGTTCAGTAACTTCAGTAAAAATCCATTTCCCATGGATTAAAACAACTCATTCTGCACTATCTTCCTTACCTGGTGCTGGCTGAGAGCAGCCTGCAATATTTCACACAGACACCCAGAGAACTTCCAATGCTTGGGTGTCCATACGGAAGAGGAACACCGTGCCCCACTGTTTCATGTGGAATTGTGAAAGGATCTACATTGAGCTTCGTCTCCTCCTGCTATTTTATTGATTTTGAGACTCTTACCCAGGCTGCTGTGGAGGGCTCTACCTGGGTGACCAGGTGCTTATGTCAGCAACACAAGGGATACTGAAAACGGGAGAGGTTCAACCTGAAGGTGTTGGTAGAACTTCAGAGCTGGAATTGGAACCCATTCCCTGATGCAAACAGCTTCTAAGTTGTTGCTAGCCAACAGAAAAGGGATGTATTTTCTAAAACGGAAGGGAAACAGAGCAGAAGAGAGTCACATCGGGCTGACAGTGAAGTGCCATGGGCAGCAACGAGCCTCCAGCAGGTGAGAGGGCTGACAGGAGGGCAGCAGCAAGTGGATGTAGCAGCAGGGGTTATGAGTGCTTTTGCTATGGGAACTCACTTTTTCCTCAGTTGTCACCTATTTGATGTTGTTACCAGCAGCACGATTTAACAGAACCTATTTTTCTCTTCTCTCCCTGCACACTGCTGAGGTTACAGCTAGAAAACTCCTGCTTTGCTGTGCTCTTTCTGAAGTGGAAGACGCTTCAATTCTGTCTGTGGGACACAAAGCATTCAGATCTGCAGAGCATAAGATATGGCCAAGCAGGCTGGGGGGACAGGCAAGCAGGATAGTGCTCCTGGAGGCACAGTTGGTGGTAGAAATGTAGTGCATTCAAAGAATCTTACACCAGTGGATGACTGAAGTGCAGTGTATTCAAAGACACATCCTCCTCTTTCTGGCAGCTTTAAAGTAAGCAGAACAGTCAGCTGAGGTTCATTGCTTTCACTGGTGCATGCAAACAGGAGGCTGCCTGGTTGGCTATTGCAGCACATGTCGTGCATTACTACTGACTGGTTGTAATAGCAGGAGTGCAGCGTGGAAATGTGAGTTTGTCAGAAATGCATGGCCGAGTTATTTCACAACCAATGTATGTGAAAAGTTTTATGGACTAATTAGTATATTTGTACATCAGTATATTTAAGATGTTATGTTTATTACTTTCTCCCCTCATTTACAGTAGATTAAGTTTCAAATACCCATTGACATTGAAGTCATACCACCACTATAAAGCTGCAGTGAATTTAAGGCATCCCATGTGGTTTAGCAGTGGAAAAGCGTGGATGATTGCAGGTTGCAACCTGAAGTTAACAATCTTTTCAGCTTTGCCCTCTAGTGATTTGAAGTGATTCATTCATCATCTTGGCTCAATCTGTTTTCTTCTGTGGGAAGAGCATGCCAAAACAGACGGTCATGTGAATATCTCCATATTTTCCCAACGCTGACTCTTACATTTTTCCAGTAAATCAGAAGCCCAAGCAAGTTTTTTCTAGTTCTGACTTTGATACTCATACTGCTTATCTGTTCTCCCAAATGAACTTGTGAAATGCAGATAGAAACATCTCTGTTGCTATTATTAGATTCTATTAATACTAATAATACATCAGTGGTGATGGTCAGGGCTTACCGAATGTACTGAGTAGAAACACTAGGAAATCACAGCATCCAACCCTTAATCTTACCTCTTGTTGTTCTTCATACAAATATGTTTGTATCACAAGATATATAGCAAGCACACCAGCTAGTCCAACGAGCTGCAAGTTCTGTGGCTCATGGCAATCCACAGTACAGTGCTCTGGGCGCAGGGAGAAACATTTTCACAGCGCAGGCAAAGGCTAAGCTTCCTTCTATCCCCATTACATCCATAGACTTGAACTGGCAACACAGAGTCACATATCTGAGATGATTATCTCTGGCAAGTATTGACATGCTAATAGGAAATCTTGGGGAGGTAACTCAGGGAAAACCACAAGAATTCATGGATCACCTAATATCTACTAGCAGCTGCCATGTAGATATGGCAGTGTACAGCACTGCCCTCTGCTTCCTGGGACTAGTCATGAGTTCACTGACACCACATCCACCAGAAGTACCTGCTACCATTCATGGGGGTCAGCTTCACAGTGAAGGGTTTTGAAGCTCCTTCTTACAACTAAGTATTCATTAGCTAACATGTACTTTGATTAGAGTTTATGAAAGCACCTCTACTTTGGATTTGTTTCGTAAAGAAACAGGCAAGCGAGCTCCAAGGCATTAAATGTCCAAACACATTGTGAAAATCAGTGGGAGAGTACAAGAGCAAGGTGAATCAAGGCCACTCTCATCACAGAGCTGAAACAGGGGCTCCCATCCCTCTACAGAAGCAGGTGGCACCTTCAGTGTGGGTAACAGCAGCACCATTGCCAGCACCGTGTACTGGTTCACGCACCAAGGGCATGAAAGGTTTGCACCAAGGTTCAAAGAAGGGAGACACTGGGATCAGAGGAGGGACTAAGTGATATAGAAAAGAGGCGGAATTTAATCACAGAATTGTAGGGGTTGAAAGAGACCTCTAGAGTTCATCGCGTCCAATCCCTGTGCCAAAGCAGTTCCCTAGCCCAGGTTGCACAGGTAGGTGTCCAGGTGGGTCTTGAACATCTCTAGAGAAGGAGACTCCACCACCTCTCTGTGCAGCCTGTGCCAGTGTTCCATCACTGCACTGTGAAGAAGCTCCCATGCACATTTGTGCAGAATTTCCTATGCTTCAGTTTGTGGCCATTTCCCCTCATCCTATTGCCACTGCTGAAAAGAGTCCAGCCTCACCTCTTTGCCTCCTGCTCCTTAGGTATTTATAGACGTGGATCAGATCCCCTCTGAGTCTTCTTTTTTCAAGGCTGAACAGACCCAGGTCTCTCAGCCTTTCCTCATAACGGAGGTGTTCCACGCCCTTTATCATCTTTGTGGCTCTCTGCTGGGCTCTTTCCAGGAGATCCCTGTCTTTTTTGTACTGGGGAACCCAGAACTGGACACAGTACTCCAGGTGAGGCCTCACCAGGGCAGATCAGAGGGGGAGGATCACCTCCCTTGTCCTGCTGGCCACATTCTTCCTAATGCACCCCAAGATCCCATTGTTCTTCTTGGCCACCAGAGCTCACTGCTGGCTCATGGCCTTCCTGTCATCCACCAGGACACCCAGGTCTCTCTCCTCAGAGCTCCTCTCCAGCAGCTCATCCCCTTAACTGTACCAGCGAATGTGGTTATTCCTCCCTAGGTGCAAGACTACATTTGCTCATTGTTTTTTTGTTTTTTTTTTTAAGGAAAATTAGGACAAAAATCTTTAGGAAACAGGGGAGAAGACTTTTCTTGCACCTCTGTGCAGAATGCAATCTGTGCAGTTGTTAATTTTACCATTCCACTCGAAGTAATAGAATGAATTGAATTACCTTGTGAGATAGCAAGCTGAATTGTCTTATGGTTTCTATACAGCACTGAAATCCAGATGTTTTTTTCTGGTAAAGATTTCACTTCTGTTGCATGCTCAGGTATGTCATATATAATTAAAGGAGAACTCCATTACTTATCTCCTGAGAACATAAACTTTGCTTGTCCTTGATATACATGGTTGATCCACACGACTCATATGTCTAGGTGCCTCATATATCAATATCATTCTAGCAAATGGAAATACATTCACACTGTCCAGTCAGGGCAATGTCATGAGCAGGTCATCAGCAAATTATAAAAAAAGTATTTTCATTTAATGAATCCTTGATCTGGAAATAGTGCGTAGGAGCTGAGACAGCCCTCCAGTCTCCATAATGTCCCATAGCATTGGAAACATTAGGGAAATAATGTTCACAGCACACCTGCATTATTAATTTTTCCCCCATCTCCACCCCCTCCACCCCCATCCCAAAAAAAAAAATAAATAAAAATAAAGGCACAAAAGGAAGAGAAAAACTGGGCATCAAAATTCATTTACAAAGACCCTGCTGCTTACCCTTAATTCTGAGATCATCCTTCCATGATTCAGGAACAGTTTCATCACAGATATGCAGGAGACAAGAGAGTAACAGCTCAATACCAATATTCCAGCTGTGACCACAGCCTGAGCTGGCCACAGTTCCTTGTGCCAGAGGTCATGAGTTTGACGGGTTCCTGCTATATAAATCCAACTGCACCACAGAAGCAAAAACCAGATGATTTCTATCAATTTCTTATAATTATAAACAAAAGACAATGAGAAACATCAGGGAGTCACATTTCACTGGAGGATAGAGATGGTGGGGGGTATAATTAGCATTGGAATCACATCTGCATCTAATTGAAAATTAGTAAAAATAAAGGAAACTCTTCACTTTGCAACTTTGCAGATGAAAAGCAGCAATTCTTCTATGCATGGCATATTTTTTGTTAAAATTACTTTCTTACTACTTGCAGGATTTAAATAAAAGACCCATAAAAATAGAAAATCCATTTTTCCACCCATCTGAGGGCATGTTCCCTACACGTGCTAATTATGCTTTTATGATAGAAGGGTGGATAGATACCTAATTGCCTCTGGATGATCATTTTTTCAGCAGCAGTCAGATCAGCTTTTTTGCTCCCTTCTATTTGATTATGATCACTTTAAGAAAGCTGACTCAGGCACGTGTCACACCTCGGAGATACAAGACTGAAAGCCAAAATTTGCAGACCCACTGTTTGTTTTCTGCCCTTTGCCACCCAGATATTGAACAGTGCTTGGATGTCTGCACTGATTCAGTTTGGTGTGGAGATACACTCTCCTGCAAGGAGCATCACCCTGGCATTCAGAGGACTGAGAGGCTCTTCTGCTTCTGCCACTGTCTTGGCAGTCTTGGCACCTGGGGAAAATCTCACCTCAGTCCTTGGACCCTAATTTCTTTTAACTATAAAATGAGGCAGATGATTCCAGATTCCCTTGTGAAAATTGTGCATAAAAAGCATTACTGTCCTCCAATATGATAAGTGCTATGATAATCCAATATGATAAGAAGGAAGCCCAGAAGGGATTTCAGCCCACAGAGGTCCTTTGGTCTCCTTTGTCAAAAGTATCTTTGAACCTGGGTGAGGTTCCGGGTGCCTGCTTAGCAGCATCCATATTAGACACAAGACTACCTGAACTGCCTGCCTCTGATGCTATGAGGCTTTTCCTGAGTAGCTAGCTGGGAGATGTGTCCCAATAGACAGCCCAAAAACCCTCTACTCAGCAAGGACACAAGGCTCAGGGATGTCCCTAGATACCTCTTCCATGTCCAGCCTGGATGCCTGTGTCAGGGAATGCATTTCTTGCCTTGCTCTATCATTGATGAGGAGCACAAAGCATTCCCCTAAGTCCAGGAACTCAGCTAAGCAGCTCAGGGTTCTGATTCATAATTTAAACCCTTTACCTAAGCACACATTGCTAGCAGAGATCAAACAGTGGAAGCTGAGCTGACAGGTTAATCCCATTGTCAGGAGATTTCAGAATTTCCAAAGCAGGTTTTCTCTGGATTTGCTGCGAAACCCTGAGGCCACTGCTCCTCTGGGGAGGGAGCAGAGTCCCCATCCAGAGAGCTAGGAATGAGAAGCTGGTGGAAAACATGGCAAGGTTTGGCCAGTCCTGCACCCTGCCAGAGCTGCTTCTAAAAATCACCTCTTATGAAATATTTTGACCTTGTCAGCTGGCATTTCCAACAATCAAAAGCTTAGCCCACTTTTTTTTTCTTGGGCAGCTCTATTCCGAAAATATGAAGTATGCATTTGTACAAAAAGACATCTACAAAACCACTAAACTTGCAAATTTGCCTCTGAAGACTCATAAGCCTCACGACCTCATTGAATATTTCTGCTTTCATTCTGCTGCTGTTTTGACAATGTAGAGAAAGGCCCAGATGAGAACAGCTATTCTAAAACAGTTCTTCTACAACAGATGTGAAGATCTGAATGTTGCAGTGTAGTATTCATCCTCCACACATCCCTCTGATTCCACTTCTGAGCTGTACCCACACAAGCATGAGGCCAATCTTTGGTTAAAGGTTGAACGCCTCCAGAAACCGACGAGAAATAATTGTACTTACTGAAATGACTTTCCCTAGCTAGTGGAAATCATTTCACAATAGCTTGTAATTTTATAAATATTCACTATCTGAGTCCCAGCAATACAATAAGATAATAAATCTCACCAAAGATGTATGGTATAATTGATGGGAATAAGTAGATATGAACCTTGAGCATCTGTACATGTGATAAGTGCGTAGGGAAGGGAACAGAACTAAACATATTGACACCTTTAAAATCTTTTGTCAAGCTTAATTACAAACACGAAATACAATCTCAGTTTTCCATTCTTCATTTGGGACCTATAACTCCTATGGAGTTGATGATTTATGTGGCAGAAATTAAACATTAGGTCACAATTCTGCTTTCTCAGTTTGGTGCAAATCATGAGCAATACCTCTAGGTCATCACTACATCACTCCAGAAATGACTTCATATATGACATAGCAGAGATCTGTTTCTCTGACACCTACAGAGACTCAGCTCAGATTGAAGATCCTCTCACCAACTGTCACATGGTCAGATGGAAAAATACCACATTATTTTCTGGTCAGCAAAAGAGTGAGTTGTTTTTGAAAAATGTTTTACAGTGGGCTGAAGCAGGTAGCAAAGCTGTACTTGCAATCAACAGTCAATTGTTGTTGGCAAATGCAGAAGTACTTGATAATATTAGAGCAGAAATAAATCATTACAAAAAATAGGCTTTCCATTGTAGAAAACACTCTAAATCCCTCAAGTATTGAAAAATAATGTGCATTTTAGCATATCTTATTGTTTCAGAGCATACTATTAATTATTTCTTACCAAAATATTATGTAAAAAAGCCATCATTTGTATCTGTAAATGAATGGCAAATCACAACTTCAATGAGACGGAAAACCAATCTGCTGTCTTTGTGAGTTTTTCTCTGAATATTACTTTCCAATTTTACAAAAGGAAATCTTTTGGAAGCATGTTTTGCAGCTAGTTAAGTTAATTTGCATATCATGGCATGACAAAAACAAAACAATCTCATCTCCCTTGGTGGAAGAAATGACTGGAGGTTGAATTAGTTAGCGATGCCAATCCTTCTTTGCTTTTGTTTTCTGTCTTCAAGTCCTTTCCCTTTTATAGTTGTTTTCTATCCAGAAAGGCAAAAACTGTCTCTTGAATTAGTTACAATCTTTTGCTTGTCCTTCAGTCTCATCCTCCCCTGAGCAGGAGGTTGAATCTAATACAGAGAGAAAGAATCACTGTGATTTGTGATAATGTCTCAAAGTCTGAGGCACTCAGGCCCCCAGAAATGTCAGTGATTTGTGCTTTTTGCTTTCTCCAGGCAATTCAGACAACTCTGTCCAGTCATGCATAGTCCTACCAGCACTGCGCAACTCACGTGCTAGATCTTTAAAACACTCTACTTCACCACCCAGTCCTTTTCTTGGGAAGAACTGAAAATGTACTCACAGATTTCTCATCATTCAAAAACACAAAGGTTAAAATCCTTAAGCCTTTGGCTTAATTATCTCTTACAATGTCACTTGTGCGGCAGATTCCTTGGGGATTCCTGACTTATCCTACTGCAGTTGCTTGTTGGTTTTCCTTACTTGAAGATGTATGCTGGGCAAACACATGGTTAGCCAGCAGTTTAACAGCCAGGCCTCAAAATAATTAATCATGCTAAGATAAAATAATTACTTCATTTATTTGAAATGAAAGAAAAATAGGTTTGCATATATCATGCTGTTTTTGAAAGAGGAAAGGCTTGTAATCAATCTTGGTGCATAAATTGCTTTGGATATACTGTTTAGGTGAACATGCTATCAGAGTTCTAGTAGTTCAGAAACTCACAACTCAGATTTCTATACATGTATTCTTTGATTTCCCAGTTTATTTTTATTTTGCTTCAAAAATATCTGCATTCAAAGAGTCCGCATTGCAACATCAGGTTATAGAATCACAGAATCATTAAGGTTGGAAAAGACTTCTAAGATAATCTAGACCAACCAACAGCCCATCTCCACCATACCCAGCAACAACGTTTCTCAGTGCCACATCCACACAGTTCTTGAACACACCTCCAGGGATGGAAACATTTCTAGGCTGTGGGAAATGAGTTTACAAACTGAGGTTTTTTCAAGTAGTGCCTGCATGCTTAGTATTTGTGTTGATATTTGTCACAGATTTTTAAGGAGGGGGACAGAGAGGGTTAAAGTGTACATAATCAGATATTCTGAAGGTGTTTCAGTCCTGGAGAGGGGAAATACTGTCAGAACTCTGGATTTTGCTCTGGAAACCACGGAGGATTCAGGCAGGGGAGGAAGGGAAGTTGCTGCACGTTACCAAGCAGAGCTCTCAGTTCCTGCTGTTGGACTCCAACAGCCACAAAATGCTCAGTCACACTGCCTGCAGCACTGCTGTCTGGCTTCTGTGGGACAGGTGATTAATGGAGGGGAAGTTTCAGTGAGCAAGCAAGCAGTATTATTTACTGATTTATGACTTACTTGGAAGAAAGAAAGAAGTGGAAAGAACAAAAGTTAAGGCTCAACGATAGAGCACGGTGTGTCTGCGTTGTATGAGGCTCCAGCATTTCCAAGGACAAAATGGATGATTTGTGTGCAGTATTGTGGAGATCTTAGGAAAACACAGGAAACAAAAGGCATCCCAGTATGAAGCTACTACACATCTCAGAATCACAGGAAAGGTTTCTCACCTGGGGTATGTCATAACGCTGCATCTAATTAGATGTGTCAAAAAAGTAAAACTCGCAAAAATCACTTCTCAACCGTTTTATTCTCTGACAGGAAGAAATTCTACCTTCTTAGGATGCACATATAAACACACATAAATTTCACTGCCTACCTGGGAATTTTGAGGTGTGAGTGCTGGAACTTCTCATTTGCATTACTCCTCTGTGGGAGCAGCTGAAAGGGCAAAACCTAGGACTGAAAAGTCAGGAAAAATGGAACAGGTAACTCTTAAGCCAGATAGCCAATAGAAACCAAAGGGATGGGTCCCCCTAAGGTGTAGCAGGGAAGCACATTCTCCACCCAGAGCCTGGATCTTCAGGAGTGTTATTATAGGCTGATTTTCATGCAGTAACAGTTTGCTCTTGCCATTGCATGTCTAACAGCTCACCCTGTGGCTCTGTTCTATTAGCAGTGATGAATTCCAGTCAAGGGAGGCAAGCCAAGCTGCAGTATCTCTTGAACTTTAAAACAAGACAGCATTAATGAAGGAGATCACTGTCTTATCTCCACACAGTGGTACCTGATACCTCTGTTTTTTTCATGTTCCCTACAAGTAGTGATTTGCTAGAGTTTCTCTAGAAATCAACCTTTCTTTTCCAGTGTTGCCCACTGGCTGCAATAGTTCCCACATATTTCTGGGAATTACTTTGAGTTGGCTGTATCCGTACTAGGAAGCACTTGGAGAAAGAAAGTGTAAAGGGAAAGAAACACACAGGAACAGCCATTAATTCAGCAGCATGTGCTGGTTTGCCTGAGCAAGGCTGTGTCCTCCACACAGCTGCAGTAAAGGACAGGATTGCACTGGAGTTCTGCTAATATTCTTATTCCAGAAAATGATAGATTTTCTTGTTGGAGGGTGAGCTGCAGTTATGCTTGTGTGTATGTGTGCGTGTGTGTGTGTGGAGAGCTGATGAGGAACCTTTAAAGACGCTCTGAAACTGCATTTGACTTAAAAATCCCTAACATACTCATCCTAAAAGCCAGCAGGAAAGGTTTAAACCCAGCAAAAAATCTGGGAAGCTGCATGTTAAGACACAGAACTCTGTGTTTAACTCACATCACCCTGCCTTGGGGCTGCACTAGGCAGTGCACAGAGAGCACTGTGGGAGTGAAGTAGAGCTGGTGACGTGATTCTCAAGGTCCCCTTGGGTGTGTGGCTGTGGGGCGTGTTCTTCTCCCATGTTTTCCCTCTCAGGGGAGAGCTCCCTGCCAACACCTGCAAGGCCCCCTCATTACTCCTCATCCCAGCCTGCCTTCTCACAGAGCAGCTGGTTTTAAGCTGCTTCCACAGTAGAACAGAATAAATTTTTTGTTTTTAGGCATGTGCTATTGGGCAATCCTATGCACTGCAGGAAGATTGCATTCATCCAGAGCAGGAATTAACACCAAGGTGACAGGTTGTGCTCATGAGAAGGAGAAGCCGGTGTGAGATGCTAGACTTATTTGAGATGGCTTAACCTGTACAAGAAACACTGGCAAGGCTGTTGTTCAGATCTTAACCGTAGCAATGAGGAGCACCATTTGGCTACCCCTTACATTTTTACCAGTTTTGTAGTCTCTTGGGAACTAGAACACTTAAAAGAAACCTAAATGTGATTTCCAGGTAAGCCAGGGACGACGTATTTTCTGACATGTCTAGTAGAAGGGTTCCTAATAGTGCTTTGGTATTTGATATGAGTAACAGCAAATGAATTCCTTGCTACACATGGGTCTGTCTTTTACAGTAATGCTCATGTTTGCAAACCTTTCATTGCTGCTGCCCTTATGTAGTCACTTGTCTGCTTATCAAAGTTTATTTTCTTCTAACATTGTCTGTGTCTTCCCCATATTGTGTTTTGTTCCAAATTCATGAGATTTAGCCTAATTTCAATGCACTTTTCATTCCTTCAGGGAGAACAGGAAACACGAGAATGGAAGAGAATGAATTTCATCTGATGTTAGCTATGTGAAAGTCAGACCTGAACCATCAGTTCAGGCCCTGCAATCATCAGTGGAATGTCACCTCTGGAAATGGGTTTAGATCAACACAACAGATGCTTAAGGCCTCTGGCTTTGCTCATCTGCCTCTTTGCCCCATGGAAGGAGACTGGCTGCCCTGATTGTGCTAAACTACTCACTTTAAGTTCACAGAGCCCCGCAGAGTGATTATAGAGGCTAGAGATAGTTGCTGAATCAGTTGACTGATGTTGTCATGGCCTCTTGCATGGATAGCCAGACAAGAAGCTATGTATCAGGGTTTCTAGCAGTGTTTACTTCATGCAAGCAGCTCCAGTTGGATCCCAGATCTTGGCTTGAATACATCCCTACAATCGGATGGGCTCAGGGCTCTACTGTATTCCTACAAACTGCATCTGTCTGTTTAGCTCCTGTTGTTTGCTTTTCAGCAAAAAATTGTAATGTGCACTGGGGAAATGCTGCCTGCTATAATTTGACCAGTTCCTGTGGAGATGCTTGACTCTCTCTGTAGTGCACACAGAGTACTAATATGATCACTGTATCCATGAGGCAGCAGTAGGACAGGAGAGTGAGTCTGATGCAAAGACATGCTTAGTGGGAGGACTGGACTTGGGCCCTCAGCAGTACAGTTGCTGGACAGCCCCTTTTGCTCTCACAGCAGCTACAAACCACTAAAAATTCCACATTTTTATCACAGTAAGGTATTTCTTCCATGGATGGAAAACAGCCTTATGCTTCACTTATTTTCTTGCTGCCTTCAACAGTATGAGGCTCAGTAAGTGCTCACACTGTCTAAACCTTCTCCCAGCTGCTTTGCTCTATGCACAGGAGAAGTTATCAGTAGAACAGTTTGGATGTCCTTCTTCTCATGACACAGAGGCAGGATTATTCTTCCCCTCAATACATGTGTTTGGCCCCTTGAAGCCCAAAGAAGTAAGTGAGGTTGCTTTTGCAGCTCCCCAAGCAAGTGTTCAACAATTAAATAGAAATCCATTCCTCTGTTTTCACGGATGTCTCTCCCGCATTCTTCTCATGCCAGTGGCTTACCTTCTTTTTAATGACTGGGTTTTAGTATAATATTTTGACAGTAAGAGTTTGTAATGGACATCACGAGAAAATAAAGGCTCTAAAAACCTCTGCAGTGGAAAGAACAATAGCTTGCTCTTCCCATGCCAAAGCCTAAATTGGCATAAATCAGCAATGTTTCGTTGCTGGGTATAACAAGTTTTCTCTCATGTATATCAGCAAAGGATACATCCCTGAAAACTTAAGTCCACTGTATAACAAGGTTAATTTTTTTGCTCTCCTTGCTCTGAAACCACACTGAATTTTAAACTTTCTGAAATCCAGCTCAGTAATCCTCATTTCTTTGAGTCAGATTTATTGACAATCAAATTAATCTAAAGTGAACAAGAGAGCCTGAAGAGAAGTTTTCTATTTCCAACATTTTTTTGTATGTCCTTTTCAGTGTCCTTCCTAACTCCCTCCTTCTCTCCCTTCCCTGAAATCCTTCATGCTGACACCTCTGAAAAAAAATTGGAAATCAGAGAGTGTTCTCTCATTCTCTTGCTTTGGTATTTTTCCCCAGCCTTATTAGCTACCACTGTATACGTCATCATAATTGTGGTAAGATGCTGTCAACATCACTGGCCAGTTTCACAGATTGCTCTTCCTGCTTCCTAAGCATCACTAAGAATAGCTAGAGACAGTGATGTATGAGCCTACATAGAAAGCTGTCATTGAAATGGGTTCTCTCCTTCCATGGACTTCCATCAGGAATCAGAAAAAGAATAAACTGGAGAATTTCCTCTGAAAGTTTGAGATGGAATTGGCGGGAAAGAAAAAGCTGAGGTGCATATTCTCTGTTTCTTCTGTCCTCTGACTCCAAGCAGCACTGCAAGTTGTCACTGTCTGAAGGGTGTTATCAGCGCACTGTTCATTCATTCTGAGTAGGAAATTTATTTGTAATTGTTAATCTGTATGGTTGTGTTGCTTAAAAATCAACACAAATGGGATTTGCTAGAGTAACGTCCTTGTGAAGAAAAGCTGCCCATTGACACTGCCATTTACTGTGAAGGGCTCAAAAATAGATATTTCATATTTTTGTATCTTGGACTTCTTACAGAGACAGATGCAGCAGTGTTGCCTGGCTAGAAACCACACATACAGATGTTCACACTCTTAAAGGTCTCCTGTCAAACAATTTCTTTTCTGGAGCCATGGAGGCTTCTTGAAAAGTATGCAAATAGTTGCTCTTTGTTCCCTTTCCTTGACTTCTATGCCTGTTAGTAAGAACACAGCTAATTAACTGAGACATGCATGACAGCGTTTGGAAGTCTATTTCTGCATGGTCTTTCTCTCACTTTTTGTTTCCCTGTGGGGATTGCTCCCATTATTGCCCTGCTCCTTCTCCACCCACAAGGGGTACAGCAGAGCAATGGGCAGGGAAGAGGACCAGCACAGTAAGGTCTTCACAGTCTCAATGTCCACTCCTGATGGACAGGGTCTACCACAGTAAATCTGTGGTGCTTTTTTCCTTGAACCACTACAGGAAAGGTGATGGAGTAAGAGTACGTTTTGGATGAAGGCTGCCTGGGCTCTGTGTCCTGTGCTGCCATGCTGTCCTTCTGGATCGCATGTATTTCTTCCATCATTTTCCTCAGAAACTGGGAGTGAGGAAGGATTTGACTTCAGAGTCATACTGATCTTAGCAAGTGATACTTGCAGTGCTTCAGGTTGGTACTGATATGCATTCTGGGGACATAAGAAGAGAACTTGGGAGCGGTAGGGTTAGTGTTAAGAAGCCAATGACCACTCTGCAGTGGAGATTAACTCCCATTAGCAACTGATACATGTGTTTTAGTTTCATTTTACTCTCAAGGATCCCAGCCCATGCACTCAGAGACTCCTCCATGATGTGAATCAGAACAAAATGGAGTAAAGAAAGAAGATATGGCTGATTGCTACAAGCTTGTGTTGCCAGATATAGGCTTAGAGTCCCATTGAATGGCTGTGCAAGGAGGAAGTTTACCTGGTGCTAATTAATTTCTGCTCTGTAACACTGTTTATAACCCCTATGTCAAACCACCCCTTGGCACTCAGGAATTCAGGGAGCCTCCTGAGGCTGCCATCACACTACCACCTTTCAGGAGCTCACTGCAAGTCATGGCAGGGGAGAAAGCTGCAGGCCCACACATCCTGCTGTAAGGAAGGTTCATCTCCACCAGGTCCCTGGAGGCATCCATAGACTGCTGATTTTCTGGAACAAAACTTACACTTTTCCCCCGTAAGTGCTCCCAGTTGTAGCAGCAAATCTTTAGTCACGTCATGTTTTACTAACTTTGCATGCCTTTTATGCTCAGTTGTCATCAAAGGCATACATAAGCCTTGATTCAAAGTTATTCAAGATGTGGAACCTACAGATTTTATCAATAGAAATATATTTACCTACAGAACTTTTTAACAAATCCATGCCTAAAAATACTTTTACAAAGTCACAGTGATACTCCAGTGTTTTTTAATCTAACACTTGGTTTGAAAAGCCGCATCTTTAAAAATGCTGTTTCATTCTCTTCAGAATTAGCTTTTGCTGTCTATGAAATCTACAAACCAAACCAAATCATGCTTGAATCATCCAGCACCAGCCACTACTAATTTATGTGCCCACAATTTTATGTTTGAACTTGAATGAGGGAAGAGACTTCCTCCTCCACCCTAGACAGCTATGGTTAAAGGGCAGCCTGATCAAGTTTGGTTTATTTATTTAGTATTTACATACAGAAATCTCTCCTAAAACAGTTTCTTTGATAAAAATGTGCTTTCTTGAAGAGTGGAAAGGGCCAGAGAGAGCCCATGGGCCTTTTCTATTGTTATCATGGTTCAGAATGCTGTCCTTCAGAGGAAGATTTCACTAGGTAGAATCAGACTGTGGTTTAGAGGAGGTGCTGCTTGAGAATGAGTGCAAAAATGTAGCTGATTTAGCCAGTGCTTTCCTGGGTGTCCCAAGTAGCAGCAGCAGTGGGGTCCACAAGGGGCCAGTGCTGGTGGGTGGCACAGCCATAGTTGTGGCTTTAAGGAGGCAGAAACAATGCAGTGCAGTACAGCACACTCATTGATGTGGGCCCTGGCACTACATCTGAGCAGAATGCTGCACGGCAATTATTTCACCTCGGGCATTTTGTACTTGAAACAGACAAAATTTCAGCTGGTGCTGAACTAGAAATATCCACCTACCCTAGAACAGTGATGGTAAAGCACCCAGAGGAAAGCATTACCTGCAGTCTAAGAGCATGCAGCAGATGAACTTTGCAGCCTGAGAACATCCTTCATTCCTCTGACTTATCTAAGATTCACACTATAAATCTGATGGAAGAATATAGCCCTAAGAAATGAAGCCAAGTGAATAAACGTGAAATGAAGGATTAGCTTCATTTGATACCGTATAGCAGCAGAACTGTGTGCAAAAATGTACATTTCAGATAATCCTTTTTTTTCCTACCCTATCCTATTTCTACTTTGGAATATTTCATATGCCCTTCCAAGCTTATGTTTTTTTTAAGAGATAAGCATGTCATCATCTAGCATGCAGCAAATGGTATGGATGGGAGAACAATCAATATGTTCAACACAGCCTCACTAAAATGGATCCATTTTTATTCCTGATGATAACAACATGTTTAATGTCTTTATATAGTGAGTCAGTTTGTATATGGCCATCAGGAGCTTAGTTAATGTGAAACAGAAGCTAAGACCAGGGATGCAACTGTGTAGAACTGTGAGGATTTTGCCCATTGCTTCACTCTAAAGCTTACTCCAAACCTCCATGGCTTTGCCCTTGCATGGACAAACACCCTGGGCACTAGGTATCAGGGACATAGGGCTGCTAAGGAGCTCAGTCATCTCCCAAAGAACAAGAAAAAAGGACCACGGTCCTGCAGACCTCCCACTGACCTCTCAGTAGTCAGAGTCATCAAAGAGAAGGTGGATGATCTCCATTTCTACTCCTTTGCAAAGAAGACACATGGAGGCCAATTGGAATTACCAACTTGTAGAACAGAGGAAAGCAGCATTCCAGGGCAGAGATACACACACTTTCCTGCATGCAGCTAAGCCTCATCTATTTGTTTCCAGTGTGCCTGAGTAAGCCAGAGGGATGGAACTTATAGAGAGTCATACTGAAAGAAATTGAGAAGGTGGCTTTGGACGAGGCAGAATAATATGGCAGAAATAGGAGAGGAAAGAGAAAAAATTGAGAAGTCTTAAATAATTCCACTCCAATAAGTGTGTATTTGGTAAATGGAATAGAAAAATATTGCACTTGTTCTTGCCAAACAGCAGTTCTTTTAAGGCTTCCAAAACAGCCAGCTGGTACTCTTTAATCTCTTACATGCTCCTGAAACTATCTAGGTGGAAATATTCAAAGAAACCATAGCAAATCCACAGAACAGCAAATCTAGCTTTCATTCAGTGAGTCCTCCTCCACATGCTCTGACCCAGTGTGATATAGACCTAAAACCCCAGAAGACCTTCATCTTTCGTATTTCAGGGAAAAGAAAGCTTTGTCCTAAAGCTCTAGGACAAAGACAGGGAAGTATACCTCACTTCTCAAGCCCAACTTGCTTCTACTGAGGTAAAACTCAGTTTTATCAGAACAATGCTCATAACCAGCACCTTTGCACCACTAGTGTTTAATCTCATTGAAGGGCTACTCAGTCATCTTGGGGTCTCCATTAGAGGTAAGCAGCAGCCTGGGTGGCTGCACTGAGAGAAGACCACCCTCAAAAAAAACCCTGTCATTTTCCACCACCACATCCTCCACATCTTGCTCCAGGTTCAGTCTCTAGACTGAAAACTATTTAGGATGGATGCAGAGGAATTGCCAGTTAAAAATGGGACAGTATTTCTTTCTCCATCTACATATTCACAGTGCTGGAAACAAGCAAGATGTGAAGATATAGTTACTGTAGCAGATGAACAGACATCATCATCTTTCAAGTTCTGCACATGAATATGGAGGAGGAATTAAACCATAGGCAGTGTGTAATAGTTTAACCACAAGCCACAAATTGTCCAGAATATTTTCTTACATGTTTGTGCTCAGGGAGGTTCCTAAATTGGCATCCATCAGAACATTTGGATTTCTGCTTCAAGAAAACCAAAATAATAGCACAAACTTGATGGAGTAACCCTCTTAGTGTTTGCTCTCAGTCATAATATGACCTGCTGCGTAACGTGAATTTCATTTTTGTCTGTTTTGCTATCAATCAAGAAAGATGATGGAGTTACATATCTCCTAAAAGGACTCTTGATCACTCAGTAATCAGTTGTATCCTCTAGAAGGTATTTGTTATTGGTAGCAGCAAGTGAACTGATATTAAACACAAACTCAGCATATGTCTTCTCTGACCTTTGCACTAGATGCAGGAATACATGCCCTGTTGTCATAACTGGCAACTCATCTTCCAGCAAGTCTGCACCAAGTTGGTGTTAGTGTTTGTTAACAGTGTAGAGTGATATCACTGTAGAGTATCCAGTTACAACCAAAGCCCCAAGATATGCAAGAAAACACCATCACTGTGGGGGTGGAGAAGGGAGATGTCATGGTCCAAAGTCCACCTGTTGCAGAACCAGTGCTGCAGGGCAACACATGTAACCTAGTGAGGATCCACAGCCCACTGGGATATGGCAGAGCTTCGGCATTTTCTGAACATAACTAAATTCAAACTGATGGGATTTCTCAAAAGACATTTTACCACTCCATTTATCAAGGTCTGATTCGATCTCATTGACAAAGTAACTGAGTTGTCTATTTCTGGTGGTTTTGTTTGTTTTTTTTGGTGGCTTTTTTTTCCAACACAAATGCAAAATACACAAGTTGCAGGTGTCAGGAGATCTGAACATTATGTAGCAATGGGATGGAAAGGAAATTACATAATTCCTCAGTTCCTATGTATTTGATAATTAAAAAAAACAGCACGAGGTAGGGCAGATAATAATGATTTACTGCAACCTCTTCTGTATGAGTGGATGAATATAAATATTTATACTTGTATTTGGACTCTATGATTTATTCGTTATATACATAAAGAGATAATGACCAACACATCTGCATGCAATGAATCCAGGTTTCACTGATGGTTTCTGTTGACAAAATAAACTTCTGAGCTTGAGCCTTCTGCTTTTTTCCGAAGATATTTTATTTTGAATGCCAGATTTTTTTTTTTTTAAATTAGGTTTTCATTTAAAATAGTGATAAAGATATGTTGAGAACAAGAATACTATCGTGCAAACAGACAGACTTCAAGCAAGGAAAGCAGTTGTTTTTCTTTTTTTTTTTTCATGAATTATACACTTGTTAAATTATTTTCCTATTATTGAGAAACTCAGACAAAACAGAAACTCACTGCTCACAAGTGAGTGGAGCCAGTTTTGCAGGCAAATTTTCGTGACAATGTCTCGGTGCAGCCCATACCAATCCAGCACTCCAATTTTTCTGAACTTTCTCACAGAAACTTGTGGTGCTGTATAGCTGTGGGACAACACAATTTTCACATCAAATTTGACTTTTAATTGTTTTAAATCCTTTTGTAGTGCAGAAAAAAAAAAAAAAAAAAAAGATTATGCATGTTCTAACCATCAAGATCATTGGGATTTTGGGGGAAAAAAAGCCACATCCTCCCCACCCACCCCCAATTACATTCTAAAATGTGAAATAATAGTAAAAAACAATTACCTTGATTTCTTTTCAGCAGGAATTTACAATATCAAAGCTGGTAGGAGCAGCTCTTCTGGAGAAACACACACAAGCCGCTCTAGTTAAACCCAGGTGTGTGTGATTTTTATTTTTTTTTCCATCTATTGACAATTATAAACCTTTCCAGAGATTTTAGCTCAACTTTGAAATGCAGTGTACATAATATCTTATTTCCCAACACCATCAGCTACAGAACTCTGGTAGGTTCCAGTAGGTTATTATCTACACCAGTGGATGCTATAATATCGATGAATACCCAAAATACATGTGTAGAAAGACTCCAAAAATTATGCTTTCTCACCTTACACCATTCTGTACAAAGTGTAGAAGAGCAAAAGCTCCTATGGTTTCAATGAACCTCTTTACTCTTTACCCTTTTTCTGTAATTTAATAGGCAAATGAGATATTTTCCCTATTAAATTTTATAGTTTAGCCACAGATCCTACATAAAACATTTGTAAATGCATCTTATATTCTGAATATTTATTTCAAAGCATGAATACAGTGCCTGGAAACTCCTGGTCCTCACATCTGAAGGAGTCTTTGCCTCATCCTTTGTGAACAGTTTCCAGTTTATTTCTACAAAAGAAGCTCTCAGTATGTTAAGCATGGTCCCATTGGTCATGTCACAGCTTGCAGTGTAACGAGGTTGCTGTGGTCTGTTCATGGCGCTCACATAAAGCCAGCTATCCCAGCAGGTCTGCATCAGCCCCTGTGGCTTTGTTGTGGCCTTGGAAACTTAAGAAATAAGATATGAAAGGGTGCATGGCTTAGGAGAAACAGTGGAAATTTTGAAATATGTATCATATAAGTAAAAAATTCTTCATTGAATTTGCCTAGGGCAAGAAACATCCCAGATCATTAGAGAGGGTGTACTAACTTTCTCTCTTGGCTGATGGTATAAATTCAACAGCAGGTCAGATTCAGCATGTCCTGCAGCACTGCAGGTGGATGGGACTTTCAGTTCAAAAAAGCCTTGTCTTGCACAGCTATAGAGGCACAGGATCCACAGAGAACCCAGGATACCCAAACTGCCATTGCTGCCTCATCTGTTTTCTCTGAGCACCATCCTCCAGTCCCACTCTCAGAAGCTCCCACAGCATTGGATGCACTCATTATCTACATCGTTTCTTTTACATAAAGCTCTTTAATCATCAGCAGACAGTTTCTGCTCTCAGAAGAACATAGCAGCCTCGGGAAATATGCCCAGGCAGCTGAGGGAGAACACAGGCCCTTGTAGGGAGTTTCTTTTCAATTTCTGGCCATCCCTGTTAGGGACAGCGATCTCATGGACTCCAGGAGGTAAAGCAAAAAGCACTGAGAGATTTTGTGCATCTTATCTGATTTCTCTCCTTGCAGCCATTCCCGGTTCTGGTGCTAAGGTAATTTTCATGCAAGGGGGCTCGGGTGAAGGAACAGCTGCTGCTCCTGTGTCCTCTCTGTTATCATCCTGCTACCAGTGATGCTCTGTAATCGTTCCATTGTACCACTGTGTTTCCTATAAAGCCGAACAATGAATAATGGATGCAAAAACTAAGTGATGTTTCAGGTTCATTAGTATGCATATTGTTAGAAATCCATTTCAGTCGGTGTTGTGAAGCCACTCTCCTCTCCTTTGTATTTTGAGGTGCTGCTTCTTCAGGCTCTGCTAATTTTCATTTCATATTCATTCATTTGTGTCTGTAGTTTTACCTGGATTGTGGGCTATTGTTCTTATTTGTAAAGCTTGGGTTTAATTTCCTTTAGGAATCTTTTCTTTTGTCTCCAGAGCTCATTCTCCTACTATCATCTACCTTGAGAATACTAAAGCACTGTCCTGCTGGTAAAATATAGTTTGTTTTGTAGGGTTCTAATGAAAATTTTTACCATTTCTGTCCTCAGAAATATAAAGGCCAAGATTTTCCCACTTTTCCATTCCAGCCGTCAGTGCTAAGCACCTCACATCTTTTCGTTCTCTTCCTGCTCCTGTACACTGGGTAGTTCATGAACTCCCCAGACATCATCCTGCAAATATCCACATCCTTGAGCCCATCCATCCTTCATCAGAGGTTTTGCTGGCAATGCTGTGTGCCTGGAGAGAATTCCGACTTGTCATGCAGACAGCATGTTGTATAAAAGTGTTTTCTTACAAAGCTGAGTAGATACTGCTTTCTGCTCCATTTCAGGCCCCCAGCCCCTTACTACACATCACAGTTGATCCCTTTATTTATATGGCATACATATTTTATTCTTTCTCATTAGGCTGTTCAATAACAACCCATTATCTTTCAACAAATTCATAGTAGATAAAACATTCATACTATTGCCCCTATTTTTATTTCTCTTTCATGATGTACTTCCTCACACATTCAGACTTGTGCTTCCTAACAACAGCATATCATTAGGTCTTGCCTTCAGCTATTGTTAACAAGGAACTGATAGAATATAGTAGGCTGACCCCGAGGTCTTTTTCCTCACACTGTCCTATCTGTATCTGGCTGATGGTCGTAAAGAGCTATCTGTTCAAGAAATTACAGAACTAACTCTGGTAACACTGGAAAAGCAGCAGTAGTGAGTTGTAGCTGTGCTCTCCCAGGACATGCTGCACAAAAGAACAGTTGCCTAAAGCAGTCTCAGTAAAACGGAATTTGCAGTGATAATATTCAATGTATGCATAGTACATATAAAGTAATACAGTAGAAACAGATAGCTGTTTCTTTGCAACTGAAGAGCATCTTTTACTGAAACTGTTTCTCATCTTCGAAGGTGGATGTGAAGTCTTCTTACTTAATATTACAAGCAGCAAGCAGTACTGTGTGTTTGGGAGAAAGTATTCAGAGCAGGTTGCCAAAGATAGGTGTTGAAATACAAGTAAACGAGTTGTCCTACATTTGAAACCAAGAACCAGAAGTTACATTTTGAAAATGCTGGAGTCAGTTTATCATTGCCTCCATCATCATTACCTTTGTTCCCTTGTTTTCTTCCCACTGCAGCAGAAAAGTCCAGCTCTTCAGTTCATTGGTCAGACAAAGCCAAAGATGAAAACAGATCTACTAGCACTAGTTAAGGTGAGACAGGACATCACAAAGCCAGGCTGTTACTGGGAAACTCACAATCTTGGCTTCATCTAGTATACCCCTTCTGGTGGTGGTGACAGCAGGTTGCGTGCACTAGAGATAATATGGTTCTGTGATAAGAGAGCAGAACTGTACATCCCTGAGCAGAGTGTGAGCACTCCCAGATAACCAGGCACAAGCATATCTGAAAGATACAAGACTGTCACATCATGACATACTACATGAGGAGATGGGGATCAATCATAAGCAGCTCATTTTCATTTTTATTAAGGACCGTTGCTGGCTAATGGTAAATTGAACAGATGCTTATCTCTGAAGTTTGAAAAATGAAAAATTTCTATCCTGCAAAAATATGAAGTGTGCAGTTCCACTACAGAAATTTTAATGATCACAGAAACAAACATCTTCATAAGTATCACAGCCTCATATATCATGTGTGCATAGATATATGTGCATATATACAAATTTACTTAAGAAAACTCACACATCTGCGCTGTAATGTTACTCCTATACAAATATTCACATATACATATCTCTATAAACATGTTAGTCTCCCTACATGTATGTGTAGACAAGCACAAATACATGTATATACATACCCTAACATACATGTATATTTATTGTAGTTTTTCATTTATTTGGTTGGTGGTTGTTTTTTAAACTGGTTTGCTCTTAGATATCTAAATATCCTCTCAGACACTTTTCTGTTGAGAACAGACATCTCCAAGGGCATTTGTTGTTGGCTTGCTTCCTTAAACTTTTCTAAACAGGGTTTTACCATATATCTCTATTGGAACTTGACTGCAGTCAATTAGCTCAGACATTAACCTCTACTTAAAATCTGGGCTAGGTTGGTCTATTTGTGTCAAACCACACCACCATTCAGGCATCCCACAACCTTAGCAGAGATAAAATTGAGTAACTGAGAACTGAATTTGTCCCAAAAGCAAAAATAATTCTCTCCAGAATCACAACTCAGGCAGAATAACAGACAACAGAGACTCAGCTTTCAGGTGTACAGCTCCAGACTGCAAAGCTGGAAGTGAGCATGGCAGTGTGTTCCCTTTTCTTTCTTTTCTCTCTTGACAACTTGATCTTTGTTCTTGTGGTCTACTTGATTCCAAGGACTTTTTTTGTTCCAGGGAAACATTTAATTTTTCTTTTTAATACAAGCCCTGGCACTGAGCACCTGCTGCAATTAAAGCGCTGGTATTTAGTTCCTGTGAGGTCTATTCTATTATGAAGTCTTATCCATTGATTGTAGACTAATGAACCCATCAATTCATCACAGCACTTCTATTACCCTACTGCTGTTGTGGGATATTGTATTGCTGAGCATGGGTAAGAGGACTCACTCTCTTGCTGCTGCCCCAACCGTAGCGAAGGATGTAAAAAAGGTAAAGTAATCAGAATTTCAGTGCAGTTCAACTTTGTGGCCCTTCTGTGGCACGTTGGTTTCTCCTTTAGCAAGATTTTCTCATTTAAAGCAAATCAATTTCAGCAGTACTTGTTGTTTAAAAGCAGTGAGTCTTGAGTGAGACTGAAGAGGGGAGGAGACTCGATATTTTCCTGGGAAACAGTGGGGGACAGACAAATGGCCTTTTCTTTTTTTTTTTTTTCACACATAGAAATTGTCTGGAATGAGTCATCAGCAAAGTCTAGATAAAGGCAAGTTAAGGTAAATAGAAACAGCAAGAAATAGTTTTGGCAACAGTGTTTTTGTCCCCCAGCTGGTAATGTGTTTTTTTTTATAGTCAAGTCTCAGATTAATCATGGCAGATTTACTGTCATTCCATAGATTTTATTTTTTTTCAGATTGTCTGGCATTGTACTGACAAAAAGAAATGCACTACCGGAATTGGGAAGAAGAAAATAAAGAACAGGAACAGAAGCAGCCTTTAAGGTATCACTTCAAACTGACAAGAATCAAATGTAATAAACTAAGTTAATAATAATTTCTGGCAGCCTTCATATCTTTCTTGAGAATTTGGTGTTGAATTTAGAGGGTGAAGACTAATAAAGGGTTGTACTGGAAGATAAAGGAAACCAGGCTGTTCTTTGTAATTGTGTCATTGAAATCACATTGTCTATATGAGAAGTATGTAAAGAGAGGGTCTGCAAGTACAAACAAGAGTAATGGATCTGTCTGAAAGAAAAAAAAAAAAAGATATATATAAGTATAGCTAACAGACAGCAGTGAATACAATCTTTTCAAACCACATTCTTTGCTGAAAACCACTAAAAATTCCCAGTATGAGCAAATCAACTGAAGCAAAAAAAAAAAAAAAAAATAGTTTGAGTTTAAGCAACACAAGTCCATGGGAAAAAAATAAAGATTCGTAAATTCTAAATATCAAAGACTCCTTCTATCCAACACAAGCAACATTTGAATTTCACCATCAACTCATTCAGTTCTTGTTTTTTAAGCTGTTTCACCATGAATAGTACCCTGATTACCAAATGTCTTGGTTCTAGGGGTAGTCTTTGTATTTAAAGTGCATAATCTGATGGTACAGTGAAGAGATGAGATTTGGGCTGCATGGGCATTTTAACAGCACATCCATCACTTGCGTGTGTCCTGATGTAGGCTCTTCTGGATGTGGGAGATATTGTATCTAGAGCAGACATAAACAATGAAAACAATGTGAACGATTAGGTAGTAAATACTGGAGCTGCAAGCCTAATTAATTAATGTTTGTAAAATGTTCTGAGATTCCCCAGACAGAACGTGTTGCAGAAGTGAGAAATATTACAAGTGATCTTCACTGAAGTATTAACAACCCAGAAGGCAGGAATGCAGCCTTGTTATAAAAAGGCTCATAGCGGGCTTCTCCTGCAGTGGTTTGCTAACAGGAGCAATGAACAGCAAAGCAAGTACAAGGCTCTGCTCCAAGCTCTGGCGTCTCAGTGTGGAACAGGGGAGGGACGTGCACAGCACAGGACTCACATCATACTGTTAATATGAATCAGAACTTTGTTACTTGAAGCAGTGTCAGGATCTTCAGCTGGAAACACCCACAGGACCTATGAGCATACCAAGGTGGAAACACTGGGTTATTTCTCCAGATTGCTCTCCTTGGGGTGACATGCAATGAAATGACAGCTTGGCACAGCAGAGTGCTGGGTGGCTGCAACACACCCTCTGTGCTCATGTCTAGCAGTGCACCTGTGAACACACATGTCGTGTTTCATTATTACATTATTGTGGTTGCTACTGTTATGAATGAATATCCACCCCCAGCTCCTTCCTGAGATCTTCTGATTAGATACTATCCTGCAAATTACTCCTTCAATGAAGGTTTGTGGGAAAGTCTGCAGGCATCCTCAAACAACACTCATTCATACTGAACAAGGGATGTGAGGTCTTTACAGCTGTGCTTCATCCCCTTTGCCTGTGTCTACAGTAGCTGGATTTTTCCAGCAAAACCCTGGCAGCCTTCAGAGAGATCAATGAGGCTGAGCAGCTGCAGAAGCGGCACATAAGGTCAGTGCACAAACTCCTTTCTCCCTCAGCAAGGGACAGTGGGGTGTAAGTGATTTATAAACTGGGTTGGAGGTGATTGCAGTCTTCAGGGCTAATTACACAGTTTCATTATCCTGTCACATTTTCCACATTTGTCACAGGTCTGGCAAAATAAAAATTAAAAAGAAAACCAACAATATACTGTCTTGAAAGATGGGAATTAAAATCTAGGATTAAAATCTGCAGGCTGCAAAGGTATGGGTAATGGCTGTAAAACACGAGCAGCAGGGAGCAAGAGAGAAATATTCTTCCTCATTTCGTAAATGATGCTTGTGGGAAAGCTTGCTTTGTGTTCACATAGCAGATCAGCCTTGTTCCTGGAGACATCATCTAGCTCCACATCCCCATAAGCTACACCTCTTTCTACCAGCTCAGACATTTATATATCTCTGGTTAGGAAATGTAACCATAGAGTGTCCTCTTACCTCATCTTACCTCCCTCCCTTCTTCAACTCTGGTAGAGCTACCATTGCCTTACAAAAACTTATGTCACTTCAACCAGACTCTATCTGTTTGTATCTTCCCACAGAAAACAGTATAATTTTATTTTCTCCCTGAGTTTGTGCCCAAGAGTGTCCCCACCATCCTCGCAAAGCACCGCTCTTCTGCTGAGTTCCTAAGAGTGCTTAAATCCATCATCACCACTGCAGTGAGACAGTCTGCCCCTGGACTGATCTCATCTGCTCCCACACAGTGTTCCTTTTCCATGTTCTATGCAGACAGCTTGGAAGCAGCAAGCAGCTTCCAGGCTCTGCAGCCAGTTTTTTGGGGTGGAGCAGCCGATGAGATCACTGATGAGCTGCACTAGCCCCAGTGTTCCCACTCAGAGGGAGCAGCTGAGGCACTTTAACCTCTGTGCACATTTAGAGACAGACGAATGCTCAGCCACTTTGGAAACCACGCGTAATTAAACTAATTGTTCTCTTCAAAAATAGTAAATGCTGTAACATCTACAGAAGTAATTAGAATTGCCACACCACTGCTATTAAGAAGAAATACTGCATCCCCAATATAGTCATTAATCTGATAATTACTTCTTTTAATAGAAATCAAATATTTGGGAGTTTTTGATCTCCTTAGGCATAAAGAGCCCAAAATCAGGCCTACAAGCCCCAGGAGGTTCTTTTCTGTGGGGCTTTTGGAGGCCACAAGTCTTTTGGGGGGATGAAGCTCCCCTTCCCCTCCCCTTAGAAATCTCCCTCTCTCCCTCTATACATAGATCAATGACATACATATCCACATGTGTACACACACACACACACATATATATATATGTTTATACAACTATACATAGGCACATGAGTGTGCAACAGGGCATCCTATTACATTCTCTGCCTACTCTTAGCTGCTTCCCCATGTGGACAGTCAGTGGTAGGTCTGCAAATCCCCTACTTCAATAACCCAGTTAATTCCTCCAGATAGGCATTACAAACACTCTGGGCCTATGACACTTTGAGGATTCTTAATTTATAACTTGACTAGTGACAAACCTGCCTTTCTCCAAGGACCAAAATAATAATGCAATACCCTGAAACTTGGAAGAACTGCACAAGAAAATGAGGAAGGGAATAAATATGCTCAAAATGGAGGTGGGTGGAGTGTTAATAAGTAGTTAACTTTCTCCAGATGAAATCAGCAAAAGCAGGTGTGTTTTAATTTTGAAATGTTATAGCCAGGTGTCTGATTATATTGGTCTTGGAAAGCTCTTAGATGAATAGGTTTGCATAAAATGAAACTAATGATTGGTGTTTAAGAAAAAGACTTTAAGATTAACTCATGGTTTTGTTGCCTGAGGTGTACTGAGCTGGTGAATGCACGCGGAAGAGAGAGAATGTGAACTGAATTTTGACAAAAAAAATTTCCTTAGCATAATCTTGTTGTCTACACAGTACTTGTGTCTTCACACAGCCAAAAACTAGACTTTGGGTATCCTAATTTTGGAGGCAGTGCTAAGTTTTCTTTTTCACCAATGAAAAGAGCCTGAAAAAGATGGGTGAACTTTCTTTCTCCTTTAAAAATAGGAGCTTAAGGGAGTATCAGGAGATACCTTCCTGGAGCAGATATTCTGCGTTTAAAATATTTACTAGTTTTTCTTTGCTTTTGGGCTGTACTTCTACACACTGTAAATACTAACTGTTGGAAGCTTTTATGAAGCTGTTCTCCTTTATGTAAACTTTATGCATTTATAGGATGTAACAGAGCTTCTGTTTATGAGCCTTCTGATTTTTGTGAAGGAACTCCTTCAGAAGAGGTGTTTCTACTTCAGAAATACTGACACTGGGCTTGATTTGTTTTACCTTGTTTTTTCCTCCTGTGGTCATTCACTCACAGCGTTGTTGAATGGAAGTTTCCACAGTGCCTAAAAATACAGTTCCACACACTGCAATGCTAAAATGTTCCACAGAAAAATGAATTAAAAAAAAATCCCCAAGATCTGCAGCATCTCTTCTGTCCTTTACAGTTAAAACCTCCTAAAATGTGAACTTAAATTTCTAATATCACCTATGGTTTTATTTTTATTTTTATTTTTATTTTTTTATTTTTTGTTGCAGTATTAAAGAAGCCTGATTCTAATACTTGCAAATTGAAAGCTTTTATAAAATTTTTTTCACAGTTTTGTTATGACTGTATGAAACTGAATCCACCCCTATGGCTGTAGCCCTCTATTGGATCCAGAAGTGGTGGAGAGGGTGAGGTTTGTGAAGGGATGGGCCTGGGGGAGTAGGTCACGTTGCTTGTCAGTACAGTGCTGGATGCAGCTGCAGCTTAAGAAAAAACGAAAAACATGAGAAAGCCTCAATGTTTTGTAGAAGACTTCCACCCAAGGTGTAGGAATTGTCACCAGACCATCTGGGTTTACTGTTATTTAGTAACTCTTTTTTTTTTTTTAACATAGATTCCCAGCTTTAAGTTGCCAATTTTGATGCGATCCAATATTCTGGCTGATGTTGTTTAATAGAGAAAATCAGCTCAATAATTCAAATCTAGCCAAAGTAGTTAGCACCTGCAAACTGTTTCTTGGGAGTTTCTTTAAGTACAGCCTATGTGAAACGAATTCATTTTCCTCATCCAGCACCTAAACTATGATATAACTGAAACTAGTCTAATCTGGAAAACATTGCAGACAAGAATATAATATTGATTACCCTGGAGAAAGGTCTTCCCTGGAGGAAAGGGCAGAGAAAGAGTAATTCACATTAGCCATAGAAGAGGACAAAAGCAACAAGTACCTGTCTTGGTTAGCTGAAAGGGGAAGACTGTTTCCTACGCTGGGCTGGGAAAGACCAACCTGCAAGGCAAGCCCATGTGACGAAAGAACAGGTCAGCATCTACAGGCCATTGTAAAGTTAGGAGGGAAATAAGAGAGAGGCTAATAAATACTGCAGCAGCAGAGCAGACATACAGAAATGGAAAAACCCTAAGTAGTTTCAAGACAGTGTTGGATCTATTCCTGAATGAGAATGAAGTGTCACATGTGCAAGCTGTATTCCCAGTGGAGGTATGATTAGTTGGAAGTTACTCTTGTCCTTAAATTGGAAACAGTCACAAATGAGTACTTCTAATTGCTATAAAATAGATAAAACCCAGAACCCAGTGTTTTGCCTGTGGGAAATGGATATCCTTGCAGCCAGTATTCTTTTCAACTCTAATCGTAGAGACTGACTACTGATGGAGCATTAGGGGAATGATCTACAGAAAGTAATCAACGTCATATGAACTTTCAAATTAACACCTCCCAGAGCCACCATCATAAACAGAGTGCTGGGTAAGAGGACCTTTGCTCTGACCCTCTGGCGTTTCTTACTTGCTTTCATGTTCTTAATGGTTTTCTCACCCATAAAGAGGGAATTCTCAATCTTCATTTTGCGATCGTGTTTGTAGAAGAGTATCAGGAATACTGATGTCAGATTCTCTGTGTTGGGTGCATCCTGCCCTAAAGTTTTTCCAAACTCCTGGCCATGCTTCAGCTGAAGGACCTAGATGAGGAAATACCATGAGGACAACAAATCCCTAAAAGTCAGTGGCATATAAACAATGAAGACAGTGGGAAACATGAGCTAAATAACTGGTAGACACAGTTATGTGCAAGGTCGTAGAGTTTAATGATAATGAGGCCTCTTCAGGCTAAGAGATGCAAGCCTGTTTTCAACACAGTTATTCAAGGAAGAAGGAATATTCTAGGGATGCCTGTAGGCCGTTACCATTCTATTTTTTATGACTCAATAATTTCTATGACTATGGTTTCAAAGAGTGGCTGATGTCAGACAAGTCAGACTGCAGAGGAGGAAAGGGTCTGGATACCAATCATACTATTCCCAAGAATAGAAAGCAAAGCACAGTCACGCTCAGACTGAGATCTGTGGCTGCTGAAGTGTCTGTGTAGATGAGGGCAAACAGATTAAATTAGGTTTGACTGGAACAAAGAGAAACAGTACAGGCGGTAGAAAGAGGGAAAAATGTCAAGGATAGAAATGTTGATAGAGTGTTCTTAAGAATCACCATTTTGTCTGGACAAAGTCGCGGGGTAACATGAAGACTGGAGCACTCTAAATCCAGTAAACACAGTCGCTTATCCAGCTGTTCTCATTCCCACAAACACTGAGTCGGTGAATGTGATAGACAGGAACAGAGTGATGCCGCAGTCACTGCTGTGTCCTAGTTCAGGAAGGAACATGTTTGCAAAGGGTGCAGTCCAGTCACAAACTCAGAAGCATGTTTGCACCCGTGCTCATCTATTCATCATCAATAGCGTGTTGCAAACAATCATGAGAATGCCAGTTGCTTGCCAAGGCACAGAGAGTTCTCACGTCTGTTACTTGAGAGAGGCACAGCAATAGCAGTACCAGATTCCAGCTGTGTGTTCCATATAGCTTGGTGTTTATGAACTTCACATCATGGAAATACTTGTTGTGGCCCCATTCATTAAGGTATAGCTAAGGCGGCGGCAGCAGCATGCTGGCCCCTAGGACGGCACAAGTGGAATTTGTTTTGCACCAGCTGGTGATAAACAGAGCCTTGTGCTTTGATCACAAGGTGGCACCTACAGACAAGCACGGACACTGAAAAGGGTTAACTGACACCCATGATAAAGGTGCTGGAGAAGCAATGGTAGAATCCATGACGCAGAGTTGCCAACAAAATGCATTCATGCAGTTAATAGGAAAGCTTACAACCAGATCCTCCTGCTGTGTTTTTTGTTACTCATTTGTGTTACAGCAGCACTTTGCCATTCAGAAAACAAACAAACAAACAAACAAAAACCCCAAGGTTTCACTGCTGGGAGACAAGCAAAATAAAGAGTAAAAAAAAAGATGGCTCCTGTCAACAAATACTCAACATCTATCTACGTGATGAGGTGTCACCATCCATACTTAGCCATTTGCTGAGCAATCCATCTATCATCTCAACATGACCGCTGGCTTTGCAGCACCCAAGTGACTACACTATTATAGACAATATCCATTCAACCTGTCTCACAGGCACTGCTTTTGTCATGTCTCTGTGCCCCCAACTCACTGAGTTTGCTATATACTAATATTTTCACATCACTTTGTGTATTAAAGTTGATATTTGGTTGAAGCAGCTGCTACAAATGTCTTGTGGAACAATCCCTGGAAGTGTTTTCAGCTGCCAAAGTCTAACAAGATGGGGTGGAAGTCTCCGTTTGGGTTGGAAGAGTTAAGCAGTATCATCTTAAAATGGTATCCCTGCTACAAGTTGCACCTCTCAGTCCAACCTCTCATTTCCTTCCCCAGAATTTCCACTTGATTCATTGTTCTCCCCCATCATCCAGAGGGATGAAAGGGGATTTCTTCCCATTTCTCTTTGGCACCTAGCTATTGTCAGGGCAGCAGAGCTTGGAGGCTTTGCCCAAGGCAAATTCAAAGGCAGGAAGCAGGAGTGTAGGTGGTGGTTTAAGATCTCAGCTGAGGAGCCAGCTCCAACAGGAGGAGTCAGTAGCCCTGATTGGATTCCTGGCTGCAGGGATAGACAGGAGGACAGATAGGAGGAAGGAGAATGACTAAAAGGGTCACGGCATGGTATCGAAGGCCTCATTAGGGTAGAGCATGATGGCTGCACAGCTTAGCTCACTTTGTTGCTCTGGCTCTCTTCAACATGAATGATTGCAACCTGGAGCTTCACAGGGGGGACAGCAGTAGCTCAAGGAGAGAAGCAAGAGGGGCTGGGCTGGGAGGTGCCTTTTTGTGTAGGAAGGCTGGAACTGCAGGAAAAACGTGAGAGCAAGTTCTTACTGAAGGCAGAAACACAAGCACTCTGTAGAGAAAAGGAGGCATGCAAAGCATGTATGCAAATACAGTGCAGGAGTTAAGGAGCAGGAAACAGGAAGGCACATTCAGCAGCTGGTGCAGGAAAAATCCAACAGAGGTACTTCCCCGCCCATCTGCAGCTCAGGACGGCTTTGACATGGTGTGTATTTTTTATCCTGCCCTGTACAGATTTCTAATCATGCCACTCACGCTACAATAGCAGCTGTAGTATTTTAATTAGAACTGAAAACACTCAACACTGCCGTGGCAGAAAATCCAGGCTCAGTGGGGGGAAGGAAATGTGCAGGGTTTGTATGGAGGGTTACAACACTCTGTCCGTTCAGTTCAGGAATAGCTCCTGCCACCTTTACCAATGTTGTATAATGCTCTCCTGCAGGAGCGGTCCCATAGCAGCCAGCAGTGCTAAGGTGCAACATTCAACCCAAGCACTGCATGAATTGGACAACAAGAATGATATTCCTTGTTAATACAAATACAAACAAACAACAACTACTACAACAAAAAAACTCTGAAGCAAGCAGTACTATATCCCTATAACTTTATATGATGAAGCCAGACTGCTGTTTCAAAACACAAACTTACCCCAGAGTTCTTTTGGCTATTCATCCCTACAATATGGATCTGGACATTTCCTGGACAGTGTAGCCTGGAGGCAGTATTTAGGCCCTGTGCACTGCATTTGAAGAAGATGTAAGGCAGCCAAATTGAACATACCCAAATCTTTGCAATAAAAACCTTCCATCTCATCTTTTTCTCATGCTGAAAGCTATGCAATTATCCTTTTTAATAGTTCCCCATACTTTCAATAAAAATAACCATAAAAATATTAAAAAAAAGCGAGAGAATTGCTTTCAAAAACACCTTAATTGATATTCAGAAGTCAATTTCCATAGTTTATTATTAAAGTTGGTATGAAGAAATTATCTCCTGTGGTCAGTCAGGGGGATTGGTACATTTTCACATTATTTTTCTCTTTTCAAAAGACAAAGGTTTGAGCTTGGATTCAGTGTAGAAATCCAGATAATTATTGGATTGGGTAGCTATTCCAGCCAATAAACATGCAGACATTGTAATTGATATTTTATAATTAAAGTACAACCTGAGAAGGAATAATAATAATTAGTGGGGAAAGCACATAATAAGATAAGAAACAACAATATAGCCAAGAGATTTCTGTTAGGCAGCTGAAGCAAATTACCCTGGAGCTTTGGTAAAGCAAAATCAGTTTCTTGCTTTTTGGGAGTGTTCTTTTGTTTTTTTTTTCATTTGAAGTATACTTCAGCCTCCAATAACCACTAAAGGGATGATGCATGCGTTTGAAGGAGAGTTAATAGTCTCATTTACATTACTTTTTTTCCCAGATGTCCCAAACAGGAGCTATTCATCCTCACTGCTATGTGTTGGGCAAATACGAAACAGTAGAGAGCATCTGCCCCTCCAGGCTTCCCATACAATCCAATTGCTCAGAACATAAAGCAGCCTGCAAGTGCTAATAAGAAAATGTCACATCCACTTTGCAGGGAGCCTGCAATGATTGCTGGTGTCATAGAATCATAGAATAATTTGAGTTGGAAGGGACATCTATGAACATCTAGTTCCAACTCCCCTGCTAAAGGCAGGGACACCACCCTCTAGACCAGGTTGCTCAAAGCCCCATCCAGCCTGGCCTTGAATACCCCCAGGGAGGAGGCGTCCACAGCCTCTCTGGGCAACCTGTTCCAGTGTCTCACCACCTTCACTGTAAAGAATTTCTTCCTAATATCTAGTCTAAATCTACCATCTTCCATTTTTAAGCCATTTCCCCTTGCTCTGTTGCTACATGCCCTTATAAAAAGCCCTTCCCCGGCTTTTCTGTAGGCCCCCTTCAGGTACTGGAAAGCTACTATAAGGTTCCCCTGTAGCCTTCTCTTCTCCAGGCTGAATAGTCCCATCTCTCTCAGCCTGTCCCCATAGGGGAGGTTCTCCAGACCTCTGATTGTTTTCATGACCCTCCTCTGGATCCACTCCAACAGTACAAATTCATTTCTGTATGTCATTCCTTCATGGTTACCTCCGGATACATAGTGAAGCAAAAGGAAAATATGACTGAAGAGTTCTCTTGAGAATGCTTCTCATAAATGGCCTCCCTTTGTTCTTCTGTTCTTTCTTTCTTAATTAATCTAATCCATGCAGGCTGGTAACAAAGACATTAAAAAAATCACGAAGAATGTAATGTAAGATAAAGCTTTTATTAAAGCATTTTAAAAGAAGTGCTTCTTAGTTCTGATTATCTGGAGGCTGTTTTTCTTCTCTCCTTTTGCTCATACCTTGTAGCTCTACTTAGGAAGCCCTTCCTTGGATGTTTCTTCACATCACTTGAGGGCAAGATCCAAATAGATTTTGTCTTTTGATTGAAGAAATTCCATGCTTCTCTGATGTTCAGATCTCTGGGCTAACCAGTAGTCCGTTGCAAATCTAATCCACTTCATCGATTACTTCCTTTAATTCATCAGAATTTGCGTTTCTGAAATAATAGCAATGCATTTAGAAAGATACTTGGAGAATTTTGCAACCTGTCCACTTACAGAGACTGATTAGACATAATGAAATCAAGAACAACATTACAGGCTAGTATAACAATAATATTACTTCTATCTGGGAGCAGTAAGTCATGTGCAGTCTAAGGCCAAGCTGAAGTTGTACTCATCCTGTTACTACTTAAGTATCTGACAGCATTTCTAGTAGTACAGAAATCTCTGTTCATTTCTAAGTGCAAGTACCCACCAGAGACCTGTAGGACAATCCCACTAAAGATTCTTCATCTGTCCTTCTGTAAACTAAAGCTGACTGAGCATTTTTTTTCCATATTTTTTTCTACAACATTTGCGGTCACATTTCTTGCATTGTTACTGTGCTCCCTCATGGCATTTTTTCTTCATTTCTGCCATTCCTTAGTACTGCACACTTTTCTAGGTGAATGTTACTATCTGTGTTACAAGAGGAACATGTTTCTATCATCTTAACACTGCCTGGTTTTGTATCCTACACTTTCAAATTTTTCTGTTAGATTCTGGAGCAGTTCTTCTGTGTTCTGCCCACTAGCACTGTCTTCTAGATTAATTTAGGCTACAGAGTCCCTGTTTCTTCTCTCAAGTTGTTTTCAGGCACATGTACCTGCTTCTTCAAGGTGCTGCATTTCAGAGGTTCTCTCTTCTCTGTTCCTCCTGATTTCTGCCCACAGGTCATGCTGATCTTAGTTTTCAATGTAACTAGGCACACGAGTAGCTAGTTTTCCTATATGATGTCCATATGTGCATGTGTAGCTGATGGGTGTGGGATTTCACAGCCATGTTCACAATCGGTTGCCTGTATGTGCTCTGGTCTTGCAAGCTGCTGTTATAACCAGTGGTACTAAGTTAGAGTAAACAGTAGGACCTAAGAAATGTCTGATGGAAGACAAGATGTTTTCCATAAGCTTTCATTTATTCATTTACTTTTTTCTCAATACTGGAATCAGTGATTGGAGGTTTATGTTAACAGGCAATACATTAAATTAATTGGAATTCCCTCACTTGAAACTATTATTTTTGCCCACAACAGCTGGATACCTTTAAATCTTTGTGAATTCAGACTAATTGAAGTAGTTTTAATGACTCAGAAGCTTTGCCTTGTTCATCTTCTTTTTTTGATTTTTTTTTTTATTTTACTCTGTAAGTAATACTAAAAAAAAAGCTCTTCTCTAAACTTTCATCATTAAAAACATATAAAAATCCCAACAGCATGAGAAGGACTATTTGTAAAGGAAGTCAGCTGCCTGTAGTAGAACCAAAGCAACACGTTGCACAGAAATTGGGTTGCACAGAGGAAACAACTAAATTCACCAGCTTTTAATGGAGGGCTACAGTTAGCTTTAGCCAAGCTCACAGTACTGCTCACCCACCAATAAATCAGTTAGAGAAAACAAGAGCTTTGCATGACCCATCTGTATTTTATAGGTGGACATGTATGTCTGAGTGACTTTCTATGTGGGTGAGACAGGGAGAAAGCAGAGTAGATTTGCCCACGTCAGATGGAAGATGTCTGTGTGACATCCACCACGTCACAAACCATGTACCAGCTTCCCTGTGTGCAAAGAAGCACTTGAGATACTTGAAATATTCTGCACAAAGCTAAAAATACTGAGTTAATATGAAAGGGTTTATTAACAATGTCTTTGTGCCCAAGCTGAACTTTATCATAAAAGTTTTGCTGATGTATGTTAATTTGTATGCATCCCCTTCTGCCTTCATTTAATTTCTGCTTTAAATAAATGCGATCATCTAATTAGAGAGAAGAAATAATACTGGGTGACCACTGTGCACTGAAAATAATAAGTAATTTGAGGTTTAATGAAAGAATTCCAAAAATACCAGTGACTGAAATAAACAAATCTAAACCATTAAGGATATTTGGAAATAATGAAAGATTTTTTCAGATATAAGTTCTGTACTGAGGACTGATGAAAAAGCTGACCTTATCTGATAATTCATTTGCAGTGAATAATTTCACTGCCTCTACTAACTGAGCATTTCTATGCAGTCAAGGAGTTTCATTAGACAGAAAAAAAATGTGAAGTGATAGAAATATGTGTTTACTCAAATATCAGCTGAAGAAAAATGCTAAAATCCTAAGATATCCTTGAAATAAGGAAAGGAATATACAAAAGAGTCACATGTGAGTACATGTCCACTATCAGAAAAAAGGGAAGCACAGCTATGATTGATGGGGACTTCAAAATTCAGGAAGCTCAGCCAAAAGTCGTCATAGTGTTTCTGATACCAGGTGAGGGACTAGACCACTTTTGTAAACACTGACATTAGCAAACTAAAAATTGTATGAAGAGAAAACAAGCTTTTCTTGATATGACAAGGGGTATACCTTTAAAACATACAGGCACCCAATTCCCGTTGAACACCCCTGAGGTCACCGTAAGAAGTAATCAGCAGTAGAATCGAGTCCCTAGAGCCACATTTTAATCTGATTACAAATGAATTTTGAGAGACTGGGTAATAAACCCCCTAGAGCCAAATTTTAATCCGATTACAATTGAATTTTGAGAGACTGAGTACCTAATTCCCTTTAAAAAATGCCCCTAAAGCTTTAATCCTGTTCTCAACTACAACATTTTAAACTGACTTCAGAGTAGCTATTTTGGATTTAAATTAGTGCAAGTGAGATTAACATCGGACCCAGAGGCAGTTCACACTCAGTGCAGGTCTCAACAGCAGAAAGTCAGGGGCTGAGGCACAAGTGCAACTATAAATTTTGGGAATGTAAGTGGCTGGGATTTTTCATGGAATTTTATCCTATGTATCTTAATTTACAAGGTATTTTGAATGTATACTCCATCACACTTGTTTATGAACATAAATAAAACACTAGTAACCAACCAGAGTATATAATTTAATTTCCCATTCTGTTTTTTTTTTTTTTTTTTGCTGTTGTTATTTTTTGTTATTATTTTTTTTAAACAGCTTTAACTGTTTAAAAAAAGTGCTTTACTGACTGACACTTTAAAAGGAGAGGAACTCCACTGAAAGAAGTGAAGGAAGGTGAATGTGACAATTTGTGTAGAAGCCATAAGACAAAGAAATCATAGGCGTGTGCAGAATGCCATGGTATATTGAGGGCTCAGGTGGGAATTAATCAAGTTACAGAAGGCCTGTAAGATGCTATTGAATCTATCTTTCCTGTTCACGGAGGGATCAATTATTTCTCTGTGCTCTGTGCTAGGTGTCCCTCTTATCTGTTCTTCAAAACCTCCTCCATGGCAAGTATTCCAGAGGTGCTCCTTTTCCACAATACATTTCCACTTGCCTATGGCATTTATCAAGACAATTCCTTGCTGATTTTCTAACTGCACAATAGGGTTCACTTAAATGTTTAGTTGGCAGTATACTTGATACCGTATATGCTGGCTGAATCACGTGTCTTCACATAACTAGAAAATTACAATAAACCTTTCTCTGTTTTTCATTTAGATTCATCTGAAATAAGTGCCTTAATTCAGAGCTGGGAAACTGCACAGTTTAATGAGATTGTCTTTACTAGATTATTCGTCCTGAAAACTGTCTTTTAAGTTGATCCAGTCATATTACAAGTGAGGTCCTTGATCTCCTAAGTATGGAGATCTGCAGTTTGTCACGTATTCCAGCTACCTGAATTAGGGCTCTAAACTACTCCATGCTCAAGTGAAAGTGATGGGAACCTCCTGAGCTGAAGCAGTCTGTCTGAAATCTGAGGCATCTACATGCTGTACTGGAGGCCTTGCTCATCGGCACAGCTTAGGCATAGTGGTACCATCAAACATGCACCCAGTGCCACTGGCATCACCTCAGGCGTCCTGCCAGGTCTCCAGCATGGCCGCAGAAGGTGCATGTCTCCAGGAACTCTTCAGTAGCATGTCTGTCTGCTCAGGGAGGGGACCTCAGGTATCCCAGGACATGTCAAAGAAATTTTTACCAAGGTCTAGCAGAATGCAGTGAATCTTACAGGGCATCTTCTTTTTCATGCACTGTGTTGGCTATTTTATTTCTAAAAGAGTGGCTGTCCCTTTCATTCAGAATCATAGAATTGTAGGAGTTGGAAGGGACCTCTAGAGATAATCTAGTCCAACCCCCCTGCCAAAGCAGCTCAAGTTGCACAAGTAGGCATCCAGGTGAGTCTTGAACATCTCCAGAGAAGGAGACTCCACCACCTCTCTGTGCAGCCTGTGCCAGTGCTCTGTCACCTGCACTGTGAAGAAGTTCCCATGCACATTTGTATGGAACTTCCTATGCTTCAGTTTGTGACCATTACCACACACTACTGAGAAGAGTCCAGCCTCATCTCTTTGCCTCCCATACCTTAGTTATTTATAGACATGGATCAGATCCCTTCTGAGTCTTCTTTTTTCAAGGCTGAACACACACTCTCAGCCTTTCCTCATAAGAGAAGTGTTCCAGGCCCTTTATCAGCTGATCACAAATTTAAAATGGCAATTTTCTTAGACTAAAATAACCCAGCACCCTCCTGTGTTGATCAGCAGCATTTTTCTACAGAGCCTTTGCATGGTGCACAGCAGAGGGTGCAGAGATCAGAATTCACATTCAAACACATTTGTGCTGCTTATGAGGCACCAGCCACCAAACTCAGAAGATGAATTGAGTCCCTCTGTGCATGGACTATCTCTGACTCACCAATTCCAGAAGGGTTTGGATCAGGCACTAATTTTACTTCTTATCCTTAATCTTCATACCCATTACCAGACAGGATGATTTGATTGCTGTGCACCTACTTAATACACAGTTGCTGCATTTAATACATGGCTCCCTGCTTTGCTTTTGTTATAACCTGTTCTTATGGAAGCCACACATGTTCTGGAAAGAATCAAGTACCAAATGAATATTTTCTTGAGGCAGAAAAAACAATCTGAAAAGACTTTAAATGAACTGGGAAAAAGCCACTAACAAAAAAGTATTGATTGCATCAGACTTTCTCACTTGACTCACCAACATCTATCTCTGGCTTTTATGTTTGTAGAAGTCCAAGGCTGACAGAGCTGCTCCAATGTGTATCAAGAACAATGTCGCAATGAATCAGGCCCTTGATTTGTCGTTTACTCTGTCTAAATCCCACTATCTGAGATTTCCCATCTTCTATGTTTCATTAAATGGGAAATTTGCTTTCACAATGACATTCTAGGAGACTTCGCTTTCTCCCATTAATTGACTAGGCCAGTATACTGGCAGATTTCTGAAAGGCACTGATAAAATAGGGTATATATAGCATATATCATAAAATTTGCATGGTATAGATAAAAAGAACATTACTATTTTTCCCCGTTACTTTTCCCATGTTTTGTATTATATTTCTCAATATTTTATTCTTCCCTGTTTCCCATAAAAATGTTTTTTTGCCAGTAGCTGTATAAGGGTAATTTAAGAAGCTATTGGAATAATTTGGGAACATTTAGCTGAAAAAGGAAAGTGTTTTCCCAAAACAACAATAGAAACAGACAAAATGTCATTTGTTTCATACGTTTTGTATTATACAAAATCGCACACATCATATCTTTATAACCGAAGAAAATACAGTTTGAAAAATTAGTCTATGATGGATAACAGAGCTTTTCAACTCTGCCTCTCACTTGGTCTACTTAGCAATCCTACTGTATGATCCCAAAGCAGCTGGAAGTCTTCTGAAGCTCTTGGGCAAGGAGGCAGTCATTCTGCTCTCATTCTGCCATGCAATTATACCCTGATAAGCGCACTTGCTAATAATGAAATAGAACAGAACAGATAAGCTAAGCACCAATGAAATATAATGACTATTTAAGTTTTAAAAACTGGTAAGGGGAAAATGCGGCAGTTTCAGTGACAAAGTACTTCAGATTCAATCTTTCCTTCTTTTCAGTGACCTTCAGCTTCATCTTTGCTAAACCTGCAATGGTAATGAGCATGTCAAAGAAAAATGAAGATAATTCCTATTTCCCCAGGAACTTAGTCTCCCCATTAATTTTTGCATTTCTTTAAGCTCATAGCTTACTTCTGGGAAGGGGATCTCTAATTCAGCATAGCAGTTACCCTGTTCAGCCTGAAAATCAGTGGTTCATGAAGACAGCCCATGTCAAGCCAACCAGCTTTTGGGATTATCATTCTGGGACACATGTCCGATTCTACACATGGCATAGAGCTGATGTATGCTACAGATTAACACCCAGTAGCAATTGCTTCTGAAATCACTGTCTCAGTTTCATATACCGTAAATAAAATGACTAAAATGACCTTTTCTGCACAAACAATAAACTTTCTTCTTGGTTTTATGCTGGAAACAGAAATATTCCATTTACCTAGCAAAGAAAAAGTACACCTCGTGTTCATTCCATGTGCACAAGGAGCCTTCTCAAATGTGTATAATTCACTCAGCATCTCTTCAGGCATCAGTCTCTCATCCTACTGAGAAATAAATGTTACAAAGCCATCTGTAACATGAACCTGAATGAGTGGCTCCCTTAACTACTCCGAAATCTACAATCAGGGTACAGGATAATCATTCAGAAGAGAAGCAGCACTGTGATCCCTGGTTGTTTAACTGACACCATCTGCCTCTTTAGTCTCTTTCTCCTGCTAACACCAACAGTTTTTCACCTTCTCATTCATGAACACCTTTCCAGAATAATTTCCATCCCTGGCTGGAACCAGGCTGCTTTTTTCCTCACTATGTCATGCCCCAGGCAGAGCTTTCCCAGGAGCAGGGCTGGAAGACAGGAGGAGGCCCTCCACCATCCTGGAGTGGCTTGAACATCTCTGGCACTTTTGTATCATGCACCCTTGTGTCTGGGGAGCAAAGAAGAGTGGGTGAAGCAGGAACGTGGATCTGCCTACTACTCATAAGCACCTACCTGCAGCTTTAGCACCACTGAGGCACCTTCCTCACACAGGGGAGAAGTGGAAAACCTGGCTTTCAAAAGGCTAAGAGAGGGAACAATGTCAGGCTTGAAACTTAAACCTTGCACTGGTTATTTTTGGCTCTCCCACCATGAAAGACAACATTCCACATGCAAGATGTAAAACATCATTTTTCTTCAAATTTGAGCTCATCTGTGACCATCATATTTCACTAATAAGAACCAGGCAGAAGGAAAACTGATTGTCTCACACAGTGCTGACTCAGTGTACCTTCTCCCTCTATGTACTAGTTATCTGAACCTGTCCTCTGTTGTCCCATGAGCTGTTGATGATTACATTTAATACATTATCTTTTAAACCCAGCATGAAGCTAATTACTGCCACCTGTATCTCCAGGCACCTTGACTGCAGCTCTGATTATTTTTGGTTTTATATCAAGAAAACCCACTGACCCTTTATTGTATGAATTCCACATTTATAGATTTTTTTTCTGTACAGTGCCTGTACTTCAGGCACATATTTACACAAAGTATTGCAGTCAAGTACAGATGTTTGCTGTAAGCACAAACCTCCATTTCTTGCTTTCCCTGAATGCTTTCTAACAAAATTTGTGTTGGAACTTTGTCCTCAGAGCATCCCTACCAGGAATAATTCCAGTGACCTCAACAAATTAACTGTGAATGAATCTCACATCAGAAAGGAAAGGGCATTTTCTGCCTCTTTTTGGAGGTTCTGTTTTGCTGCCATGGAGAAGGCATTGACCCCCCATTTTTGGGTATCATAACTAATTATTTATTCATCATCCTTTCATGAAACTTCGGGAGTGCAAGATGTGCCTTTCTTAGCACAGTGATGACAAGCTATCAGTAATGAAGGGCACATTAATCTGTCCTACAGTCCCATGGAGGATTGTGCACCCACAGCATAGCAGGTTAGGGATTAGGGAAACAACACAGTTCTCTGTTTGAATTTATGAGGTTTGGCAGGGACCATTCTCCAAGGTTTCCTTGAAAGAGTGAAAAAATAAAATACTTTTTAAGCCAGAAACCTTCTCTTCTTTGTCCGTGTTTCTCTAACTAGATTAGGGGTAGTCCTTAATATTGTGAATCTCAGATGAAGACAAGGAAAACGCAAGTTTGCATGAACTGAGTCAAATGTAATAGGTGTTTTGACTAGGTTGGCTTAGAATGTATCAGTATGATATTTTCACATTTGTGGCTTCCAGTGTAAGTCAGCCTACACTATTTAAAATCCTGTCTAATTATATTTGTCATTAAGCACTTTTTTATTCTTATTATTATTATTATTTTAAGATCTGGTGAAGATGGATGAAAGGTAAACACTGCTTCTCTTCTGAAAGGCGTAGAGACAGAATGATCTCAGGGATTACAGAACTGACAGTTCAGTTGCTAGAAGAAAATGGCAATGACCAGTCAGCAGGATAACCTGCATTCCCTGGTAAGAAAAAATAAAAAGTGTGTGAATTGACATAGATTTGTCAAGGAAAAATTGTGGTAAACGTATAATTTCCTGTCGCAACAGGTTTGAGGCTTTGCAGATAGAGGAAAGGCATTGGTGTCCTGCATTTCAGCTTATAAGGGCTTTTCCAGTACATCACAGATTCTCATAAGCAAACTGGAAAAGCATGGTGTAGGAAGTGGCAAAGAAAATGGTTTGGAAAACCTCTATTTGGTCAAAATGTAAGGACAAACAGAGGAGACAGCAGAGTCTTCCCTGTCACCCCTGCCATTTGGTGCTTTTGCTTATGTTCTGATCACAATACACAGTGTAGGAAGACACCAAGCAAGAGACTGGAGAGAAAATCTCTATCACAGAACGACCTTGGGCAGATTGAGATCTAGGAAGCTAGGTGCTACTAAATAGAAAGGAATGCAAGATACAGCTCTTGAGGGGGAACAAGGTGCAAAAGCAGTTGGGAATGACTGACTAATTGACTGTGCTGCAGAAATGCACGTGAACACTGTTGTGAATTTTGTGTAAGAAAGCAAACATTCTGCTAGGTTGCCAAAATAAAGAGTCTCTAGACATTTGGAAGTTCTTACTCTATTCAGCACTGAAAGCCTAACCTGAATACTGAGTTCAGCCTGTGAAATATGTTTAAATGAGATGCGGACAGATAGCAGGAAAAGCTTTTCAGGAGTAGGAATGGTGACATGGAGGAACAGTTTCCCCAGCAAGAAAAGTTTTACCAACAAACAAACTTTATGTGGGCTTCTTGATCCTCCTTTATTTTATTTTCCCTTCCCTCTACCCCCTTCCTCCTTGCAGTAGATGGCAGTTTAAGGTGCGTTCCAGCTCAGGGACAGTATACAAGCCCAGAGGTGTTGAAGATAACTATTACTTTAAAGAGTGGGAGGAAGTCAGAGAGATTTGAGTGCAAGATGGATACATCTGACAGGTATTGTCACCCTGAGGGGACTAACAAAAGACATTTAATTTTCAGTTATCAACAACAGCCTTACCCTACAGGGAAATACCAAACTCATCTCAAAACCCACCACTTAATTGCTTTGAGCTACCCATCCAGTGCTGTTTTACACCTCCAGAGTCTCTGAGGGTGCTCCTGCCTCACACATGCTTTCAGGCTCCTGATATTATTTACAGCAGTGAAGTACTATGCTGGGGTTACTTAGGGTGACTCTCTTCTGATGTCCCCATGAAAGTAAGGCTTGTGGGACTTTCTCTATGGAAATAGCTGATAGGAACTGAATGCCCCCAATATTTGGAATCAGTTTAAGATATGGGTTGGTATCAACACTGACTGGCAAAGATCCTAAATATACTGCCCCTAGGAACTGTGAGTGGAAGGAGTCTGAACAATTTTCTTCTAACAAATCCCTTCTAGCTAAGATGTGCACTTTGAAAGATTGTGTGGACTTCCCACTCCCTTCTTTTTATTTATTTTCCTCCTTCCTTCTTCCCTTCCTCCCAGCTGCCAGCAACCTCCACTGATGTTGGCTGTGGGTGAGTGACACCCAGACAGACACATACCTGCCCAACCCTGGTGAAGTGTCCATCTGGAGGACCTCAGCACTGCCACCTCTCTGTGCATCACATATCCTCAGGTTCCCCCTCCCTGCTGGTGGGGGCTCAGGACCAGACAACGTACGCCATCCTTCTATACACCCTTCTAAAAGATATGAACAAGAGTAGGTTTGGCCCTTCTGAAACTGCTTTCTTTTTTCAAATGTTCTGCTTCAGAGATAGTGATTTCCAGCTCCTCTGGGACAGTTGCCAATCCCACAGGACAGGAGGTAACAACTGGCAGGAAAGACAGAACCACCTCACTTCATATGCTTCCACCATTTCCCAGTGTGGCTCACTTCCAGAGGACCCTGGGATCCATAGTATCACCCTGACAATAGCTGATATGACTCTTAAACCGTAGGATGCTGTTTTAATTCCTTTTGACAAAATATTTTGTATTCTCATCCTCCTGAGTCTCAGCACAGGAAAGCTGGCATGGAGTTGTGAAGGACTGTCAGGAACAGATTTGTTTCTTACTCTGCAGAGAGGACTCGAGCCACCTAGCCAAAATGCATTTTATACCACATTGCAAAAGAACATCAGTGCAAAATTCATCAAAGCACATTTAAATCTGTCTTTGTTTTTCATTTCCACTATTTCCTAGGAATAAAATCATGGTTTTAATGCCTGGGTGGAGATGGCTCAGAGGTGCATAAGCCCCAGAGATGCTCTGGAAACAAATTTTCCTTCCTGAAGTGTAGGGTGCAAGAACCCTCTAAAGTAAATGACCAAGCCACAAGTTAAATTCACTGATCTATTATAGGTCAAAGAGAAGCTAACTGGGTGACACTGCAGGATGTATCATTATTACCATTATTCATGTTTATTGTGCTAGTGTCTTAAGACAACTGCGGATGGATCATTGTTGTACAAGATTAGCTGACAGTTTCTGACCTGTGGAAGTTACCGTTCAGTAGCCAGGAAGCTGAGAAAAGCAACTAGCACATGCAAGCAGAAATACTAATGCATCATATTGATCTCAGAGCATTTAATTTTATTTTAGTCTCTGAGTGTGTAAGTTAAATAAGCGTGGATAAGATAAATGGAAAAATGAATGCAGGATAGAAGACAAAGAATAAATGAGATGAGAGGGACAAAATACACATTTATAAACCTGAATTTCTCTTTGACCCTGAAATTCTACAGTTTTGTCAAGTCTAGAATGCAACTCACATGTTTGCACACACATTCTGCAATGACAGTCCCATCCACCTAGGGAACTGTAGAATTTGTTTCATGAGACATGCAGGTTGTCTGTCAGCCATGCAGGTTTAGAAAGTTGCTCTGCCTCTTTATGTCTTTCATTCAGCCACAGGAATACAACTCCTAGTTTGATCTCTGTTACTGGCAAGTATCCATCCATTGGTCCCATCTGTTATGCTTAGCCTGTGTGACACATGCAGCAGATTGAGTCCCGAGGGCAGACTGACAAGGGGCTGGTGCACACATGCACTTCTTACCAGTGACTGAAATGTATATACCAGCTTTTTCTGCAGATGGATAATGGGAAAGTACTCAACTGTCAGGGAGAGGTTTGATGTCAGTACTTCTAAAAGTCAACACTTCACAGACAAGACGGCAGCCACATTTGGAGATTTTAGTACTTCTACTCCCAGATCTGCCTCCAAAAAAGGTCTTTGACCATCTTGCCTTGGAGTTGCTAGGGTGTTTCCAAATTCTTTTCTACAATGTCCAGGGGTGTTCAGTGAGTTACCTCCCTTCTGTTTTCTGGGTGCAGAAGATGATGGCAATCCACACAGGCATTCAGTAGCTTTGGGTTTCATCGCATTTCAGCTTCCCTCTATTTTAACAATTCAATTTCTAAATACCCTTCCCTCCACATCAACTATCAGTATCATCTGCACAGCAATTTGTTTGTATAGAAGATTTATTTCCAAACCTTGAATTGAACATAGTGCTTGGTCCTCCCATGCTAGTACTGCAGAAGCAACTCTATACTGAAGTGCTACAAATGAGCTGAAGAAGTCACCCCAGGAGGTCAAAGCACAGCTTCTGACATCTAAGAAATGTGACATCTAACTGCTGTAGTTGCATAAAGGCAGTAATAATAAGCCTGGAAACACGACTGATAATAGACCAAACAAGCAGAAAGCTCACAGCTATCATCTGTTGAGGTTTGCACTAAATACACCAAATATAGTGTGGAGGAAACTGTGTAAAAGTGGATCGATATCCAAATATAGTATCCAGTGATATCACTTTAACCGAATAAAGGTATGACTAGTGATCAGAACATCCATGTGTGATAAATGTGTCAATATTTAGCCAATAAAAACAATATAAAGTATGTGTATAAGAAACAAAGAAAACACAGGATTAAATGCAGAGAAAAAAGATATATTATATATATAAGCACATACATTAAGGAAAGCCTCAGTTTGAGCACAGGTTACTGGACAATCAGACCCTATCCTGTGCTGCCTGGTCACCAGAGCAAGGCACATGTGTAGCTTCTTCCCACTGCTATGGAAATCTGCCTGATGAACCTGGTGTGCAGTTGAACTGGGCAGTTTATGGAGGCCTAGCCCTGTGTTGAGACTGGGGACAACATCCGCAATAGTTGATAGGGACAAGGATGGAACAGCCCCAGCATGGAGTGCTGTGGGTCCCCCTGCACTGCTCACATGTCCCTGATCCTCATGCTATGGGAAAGGCTCTCCAGAGCCCAAAGGCTGTCAGAACCACTAGGCAAGACCTTTCTAGAAGCCCCAGATTTTGTCTCCACTCTTGTAAGAATGAGCATAAACAATTCCACAGATCCATCTGCTGCCTTCCCTGTCCTAACAAGTGGATTCTGACGTTCCCTTATTAAACCAGCTGCAAATCAATTTTCTCACTGGATCAGCATAGCACTGAAGCAAACATGAATGCATTTTCTGGTAGGGCTGATCTAAATGGCACCCTAATTTCTTTTGACAGTTTTTCTTTCCAATATTCTATGCAATGTAGTTCCAAATAAAGGACTAGGCTACCTTAAAGACAACAGTCTAGTTAAAGTAATGCATAGTATTGTATGGGAAAACAAACAAATAAACGAACAAAAAACCCACATATTTTATATCTCTGAACAGCTATTACCCTCTGCGACAGACTAGGAAGGCAATATCCCTGAGTTCCACATAGAAAGCTCATAGAAAGTACAGCTCATTGTATTAATCATTTTTCTGTAGGTCTTAGCTCTTTGCACACCTTTTCACTTGTCACACAGGGAAACATATGGCTCTTACTCATAATTGCTTTGTATTTCCAAATTCATGTATGGATCTAATTGCCACACCACTTGCAAGCTGTTGTTTATTAGAGCAGTGAGACCCAGGTGTTTCTGCCTTCTTTGTGCCAGAGAAATAACCAAAGAAGAACAAGCTATCATTCATAGGAACACCAAGAAGAAGCACCCATGTTGCTTTACTACCTCCTCTCTTTATAGATCAATAGTCTTAGCAGGTTATCAAGGCCACAGCTCTTCTTTTATTTTGTTTCATTTTGTTTTCCTTTTGTGTTTTTTTTTGCCAGCGGGAAATGTCCTCTTTGCTAAGGGAAATAGGTGACAGTGGTAGTTCAGAATGAATTCTGTGGGATTTGATGAGCTTTGCAGTTCTTGGGCTCCCTGAAGTCTAAACAAGGAATTTTCTGGAGAAGACTATAAGAGTCTGTACTGTTCCATCAAAAATGCTAATCAAGCAGCATAGCAAGAAGGAAGAAGAAGAAATGTGTTTCCTATCCTTTGGTCTTTAGTAGTTACAACCAAAATGTCACATTTTGTCCATTCTGGACTGACTGTGCTGACTGTGCTGGTATGTATTTTCTATGGTTCCAACAAGTATTTCGTCTCAGTTAGTCTGTATTCTTGTATAATAACCTGTCTAATGGAGTCATTGTATTGTCCTTTCCAACAATTTTGAAGTACAGTATTTGTTGATTAACTCATTTGAATGAATCTGATTTCATTTATAAGTTGCTTCGTTTTGACCCTTTTTTTTTCTTTGTTCCTGCCTTCTCTGTCTAAACCACACAAAATTGTAAAGGGAAAAACATATAAACAATGTGATTCAGTACAATAAAGAACAGCTTGTTTAAAAACATGCTTTCAGTATATGTGGAATCCAAGCTTTTCTTCCTTCTGTGGTGTCTTGGTACAGAAAGTTTTAGCTGAGGTTGTTCTGGGATTTCCATTAGAAAACCTTCTTTTTCTGCTTATGAAAAAACCTGAAAAATCTTCCTTTTCAGTGGAAGTAATCTGTGTATTCCTTTAAATCAAAGGCAATATTTTACCAAAGTTCAAATCAAACTTATACATGTATTTTTTAGCTTTTTGAAAGTTACGAAACTCATCAGAAATAATTATGTTTGCAATGATTAGTTACAGCAGGAAAAACCTCTTTACTCTTTTTCTCCTTTTGTCTTTTTCTTCAGCTCAATGGAGGCAATAAGAGCTTTGCTGTCTTTCCACTGAAATTGATCAAATCCCATTCTTTCAGCTGAAAAAACCGCCAGTGGCTCATTCTTATGATCCAGGCCAAACTGCAAATGTGGACTGCCATTAAAGATGACTTTAACTTATGAAGAGTTGAAGTGATTGAATATCTGCTTAGTGCACGCACAGTCGTATGAGTTCTCTTAATGCCAGCCTATGTGTCTGGGTCTACTCACTGACATGAACACATCTAATGAATGTTAACTACGTGGTAGTGTTTCATTCTGGAGATCTATCACTGTATAAGCTTCCTTAAAAGAGTACCACTGTCTCACTACTGAGTCTGATGTGTTTGGGCCTGCTTCTGAAGTTTCACTTGCCCGGGCAAACAGCAAAAGCAAGAATGCTTTGAATAAAAATATCAAAGCCCACACACTTTGAATAACAAATAAATAATAGCATACAGGTAGGAGTGCAGTTGTAATGAGTAGCAGAGTGAAGACTGAGGTATGTACCCCAAGCCACAGGGCCAGCGCATGGGGAAAAAGAGAGACATGAGTGGAGGCAGTTGGACATAGCAGTGGCCAGGAGCTCAGAGGCAGGGCTACCTTTGCTGCAGGATGGGGATCACTGATCTTCTCTTGGAGAAAAGGTGAGTTAAATAGTTAGGTATTGAGAGAAAGGCTAGAGGTTTGGGATACAGAGCATCAGGACAGGTCAGCAGATGTCAGAAGTGGAGGAAGGGATGCATTAATACAGAAAAGAAAGGGGAACATGAGCTAAAAATATTATGAGCCATTGTTACAGAGGAAGTATTCCAAGGCTTGCTTTCTTTTAATAGCAAAAGGGAAAAGGGGACAGACTGGAAATATCAGGCCATGCACTAGTGACGAAGTAATCCATTTGCAACCACAGCCTCATGGAGCTGTAGGGGTGCTGCTGCAGGAGTTCCTGCAAGCCAGGTCTCAAGAAGAGGCTATAGCACTTTAAGTGGTTCACAGGGAACTTCTGGCTCACTAAGGAAGGGGCATTTTGGAAACACACAGGAAAGCCTACTGTTCTGAGATATTCATCTGAATTTGTGGACACAAGAGGCTGAGGTGCTTTATAATTAGATTTCTGAATAACATCTGATTTTTGGCATTTTATCTGTATGTACATAGCACTCTCCAGCCAAAGTATTGCTGATCACTAGCAGAGCCATGAGGATGAAGAATGGCTTTTGCCACTGTAGATACTTGAAGAAAGCAAACGCAATGGGATTCACTCCCCTCAGCACAGTATGAACTTTAGCTTCAGAGTTTCTAAGAAGAGAATTGATCAAACAGTTTCTTGAAGACAGAAACCCATGGGTAATTAGGAAGAACTCATTATTCAGACCTCTTTGCTTTTAGTATCCTTTCCTGAACAGTTGGGTTTGGGTAATTATAGTCCCTCAGGGATAAGTTTCAGTGACTGACAGTCCCCAGCCAGGCGCAGCCCCCACACTCCCAGCTGCATGGAGAAGTGAAACTGCACACAGAGCAGGTTTTGTCTGAATGCACAGCAGTAGGACTTGCGTGTGTATGCATGTGCATCTATGTGTTTTCAGGTTTATCAATCTCAAATATAAAAGAGGTTGTATGCACAACATTTCCCTTACATCAGCAGCAGCACCACTCTTGGAGCCTATGAGTAATTAACTTGCTGTGATGTTTTTAACTCCTTGCATGCTCACAAGGGTGGAGAAACAACAATGCTTATCAGCCTGATAAGCTGCTCCAAAATCTCACAAATCCAAGTGCAAAATCCATTCACCTATATATACCATCAGTACAGAATGTGGACAAAAGGACAGTATTGCATTAACATGTTTAAAAAGAAAAGCATTTGCCAAAATTAATGGATGTTTGCAATTATGTGAGACTCTCATATAAGAAAAAAACTTGAATGCTTTAGAAGTAACAGCACAGTATGTACAGCTAGAAATAAAATGCTACTGGATGCCGCTGCTCTCCATCTTGCTGTAAAGAATTTTCACTTGGGGTGGTACCAGCTACATTTCTTGTTCTGAATGACCCAAGGTACTGCGTTATTTCTGGAATTTTTCACATCCTTTTTTTTTGCAAAAGAGTTGGGAATTTGCACGTATTTTCCTCAGTTATTTGGTGCTCTTCTTTTTCTTGTCATTTCAATCATAATTCTAGATTTCCAGGATTCAGTGTATCTTTCTGACATAAGATAGTACATACCAGGTTAGGAAAGGGATTTGACTGGGTTAGCATCTGCTCATTAGACTTGCTTTTCTCATTTTTACTGAACATCTGAGTTCCCTCTTCATTTTTTTATTTTTATTTTTTATGTTAAATTCCATGATATCAAAAATAGCACAGGGTAATAATGAAGAAATTCTAGATGGATAGATTACAATTAATTCTAAGCTGCCTCTGGAGCCATTTTGAGAATTTTTATTTTAGGCTAAACTACCTGATTAAACAATCATCAAAGTGGGAACTGAGAACTCAGATTTATAAAACAAAGGCCAGAAATTCCTCTGAAATAAAGGCTGTGGGGAGGTGGAAATTTGATAATGGAGGTGCCTTGCAGGCTCTCATTATGACACCAGGATGCATCAGGCAGAGGTAGCTTTGGTCAAATGAGCTTAAGCCCTGGGAAAAACCAAGCTGTATGAGTAAGTTATATTAGGTCTGGCAAAAAAAAAAAAAAAAATCTGTTTGCAAAGGCAGTATTGTGTCGTGTAAGTGCACCCTGAAGATGCATCTTTGACAGCATGAAGTATAGGGAAGGTGAGACTTAACATGTAAAGGGAATGAGAAATTTGATCCAGAGACAGACATTTATGGTAAATATTCTTCTTACAGTAATTAGGGTGAAGGACTGTGGCCCAAACATGTAGCTCATATGCAGATTGGTGTCTCTGTGATCTCCCGTTTCATTCAGGCAGCCTTCCCATCCCTGCATCACAAAAAGCAGATTCTTCCCACCCAGAAAGTTTTGTCAGATCAGCAGCCATCAGTACAGAGCTCACTGTCACATGCATTGTACTGCCCAGCCACATACACTGGTGCTCCCTGTAACGTCTCCTGACCATATGACATAGGAATGGTGCATCCAGTGATGCTAATGGCCAATGGGAACCTGCCAATAATCTCCAGGTCTTGCATGTTCTCAGAGCTCATCCTCCTGTAATACTATTTCCTCTACACCCTTTTATTCTGAATTTGTAAGATGTATCTTTGAATCCCAGAATTTCCCATACTTCCCTCCTTACTGAAGATGTTCCCATTGTATTTTAGCTCTTGCAAACCCAAAACAGAGATGCTAATAAGTGAAACGTTTCCTCCTCTTGAATGGTAACAGCATGAACAAGGCATGCTGTTTTGAGGCTTGGACAACAAAGTAGCAGAGGTGGGTGCTGCAGCCAATGATCACTATTCCTCATGCTTACAACTATGTGGCAGTCATTTGAACCTGATGATTTCTCACTTTTTAAGACCATCAGAGACCAAGGTGATATTATTATACAGGTTTGGCCACCCTTTTTTATGCATACAATGATTCTTCTTGACAGTGTGCATGGCAATGGGATACTGTGGTGCTCAGAGTAGATGACTGTAGCCATTAGAATCACCAGAAAGAAAAGACCCAGGAACAAAAGCAAATCAAGTGAACAGGAAATACTGTGTGGGCATTGAGTATGTAATACATGCAACCCTCCATGGGCAGTAGCACTTGGAAGAGCAGTGGGTACCAGTGCAGATGCTACATTCTCCATGTGTTTACATCTGTATCTTCCTCTTCATGAGCTTTATGTTATCCTCTGATTCCACCATTTCAGTAAGTTTATGACACTGTTTTGCCTTTGCTTATCTGCTTTCCTCTCCTTCTCTTTTTACTCTTTTTTTTTTTTAATCTAAAATAATTCTCTTTTTGGTAAGAGAATATAGACAACATTCAAGGTTTGCAGAAGTAGGACAAAGGGAGCTGGGGTATTCTAGCCAGATACTTCTCTGCAGGACAAGGATTTGCAGTGAAGACTGATGCAGAAGGCTCTCCCCATTGCTGTGGGTCAGTTAAACAAAGCATGAATGCCAAAAAACTAGGCAAATGGTGGACAGAAGGACATGTGTAGCAAGAATGCTGACATGCAACTGCCACAGACCATCAGTGTTCTGAGGGAAGAAGTACCAGTGGAGACGTGAGATTCCTAAATCACCATAGAGTTTAGGTATTAATGGGAATAAGACTCACAGAAGTGGCCAAAGGCCAGTGCATACTGGTAATCTCCTGTGATGGAGGAACTGTAGACCGCATAGAAACAAGAAGAGGGAACCTACTAAAACACTTCTTAGAGCCCAGAAAATTAAAGGGAACTATACTATCTTTAAATGTCACAGGCTGTGTATACACCATAGCTGCCAATGAATTAGTTACATCCCAAGGTTGGGCTGCACACAGCTTGTTTTGCTCACAGTCATTGAAGGCTGTGAGTCTGGCTTTCTCATGGCTTTGTGAGTCTTACATATTGGCCTGTTGTCTGTTCTAGACAGTGAACAAGCCTCATGCACAGCTTCTGTACACTGGTAGCAACATCAGCTCATGAAAACTGTGCATACTTTTCTTTTGCTCTGCACTTGAAGGACCCTGAAGTTCACTGGGAATGCATTGTCCCCCAGGAGCTTGAGATCCCTTTTCAGAATCTAGACAAATGATGAAATGCGGGAATCTCCTTCTGAACAATTATTCTTGTCATACTTGACTCTTCTTGACTGTGTCTGCAGTCTAAATCGCAGAAGAAAAAAGAGGTGCACTTGTAACAGTGCACACACAGATATTGTGCAATAGACAGCATGCTTTTAGCTTTGCAGCCTCCTGGTTTAGTCCTTGGCCTCCCTCTTCATGAAAGTGGTTGTTAAGGTTACTCTTAACAAGTTCACCCAGCTCACTTCTTTGCAAGATCACATTTTAATCTGGGCCAAAAGAATGGCCACATTGCACAAAGAACAGATGCCTTTAGCACTTACAGGCATGCCACATAATGGGTGGGAACAATTCCTCTTCAGCCAAAGCAGGCAATCTTGTTTCACTCCTCAGAAGGTGGACCAGGAATATTTCCATAAAACTGATTCTTCCTTAGGCCAATGAATCGTAGCGTCTGAATACTCTAGTGAATAGTGAATTAACAAGTTAGAATATCAATAAACAGAGCAATTTCAATTGCCGTGAAGAACTGGATAGTGCTGAAAGGATTTCTGGAGGACAAATATCCACATAATTGTCCCAATTTTGGCTGAGATAGAGTTTATTTTCTTCATTGTGGCTGGTATGTAGCCATGTTTCAATTTAGGAGAAAAATGATGTTGATAACACACTAATATTTCAGTTGTTGCGGAGCAGTGCTTACACTTTACAGCTTCTCATGCTGCCTTGCTAGTGAGGAGGGAGCTGAGAGAGGACCGAGCCAGGACAGATGACCAAACTGGCCACCCAAACCATGTGGTGCCATTCAGAACAATAAAGCTGGGAGGTGGTCATTACCATTGCTCAGGGACTGGCTGGGTATGTTGGTGTGTGGCGAGTAATTGCATTACGCATTGCTTGTTTTCTATATATATTTATTATTGATGTTGTTGGCATTGTCGTTGTTATTTTCCCTTCCTTTTCTGTATCTCAGCCCACATGTTCTAACTTTTTTCCAGTTCTCTACTCCATTCCACTGGGAAGCAGTGAGCTGTGTGGTGCTGAATTGTTTGCCAGGTTAAACCACAACAATACTGAAATAAATATTGGATAAGAAAAACAAGGGTTTTAGTGTTACTGACTGGATCCTAACAGTTGCTGCTGTCTTTGCAGCAAATGATGGTAACTGTGAAACTAATTTAAAATAGAGCATTTTCTTGGTCTGGATTAAAGCCACACCATTTCTTCCACAGCAGCTTTTTGAGAAGCAAGGAATTTCTTGTTAATCAGACCCTAGAGGAGTGAGTTTCCAAGAACCATATATGCAATTATCTTAAGCATGCTATGCTGCATATCCTAGCCCCCAGCCAACTCATCTGTGTATCTAAACACCATTTTTTGTCCCTTCCCCTAAGACCAAGCCTGACCAGTCAGAAGCAGGAGAGGAGGGGTGCTTAAAGCAATCTCTTGCAGCCCATCCATATGTCATGGGCAGTAGTGGGAGTGAAGGAGAACATACATCAATGCAGATGGCCTCAAACCACAGGGAATTTTCTTTTGCAGACGATGGGCTGTGGCCTAGCACTGACAATGGTTAGCAGCACTCTAGGGAGCAGCAAAGTGGCTGGTGAAGTCCCTGGGGGTGTCCTTGTGTGGTCTCGTGCTCCTCCAGGACAGCAGTGTTGCTGTAAGCCATGGGGAATGGGAATCCCCTCGATACAGCAGCATCCAGCCACGCACTGGTGATGATTTCCATTAGCTGTGAAGTTCATACAGGAGCATCTGTATCTGCCCAAGCTTCAGTGGTTCTTGCTGATGGCTCCCCCACCACCAGCCCTACTTTCACCTCCTTAAAGCTTTACTCCATCCTCTGTCACTGCTAGATGCAGAAGAAATTCACCAGAGCAAAGCTCCACTTCTTTGGAAGGTCCTGGTGTGTAATGGTGAATATGGGAGCTGCAGGTCCTCCACTCTGCCCCATGACCCACAGACACTGTCGTTTTCCTTTTCAGAAATAGATACTTTCCTCCAGAGCTTGTCAGTACTCCCCTTGCTGCCAGTTATTAATTTCTTTCCATTTGATATTTATGAAGGAAAAAACAAGAGGAACACAAGTGCACCTGAAAGCCTATGGAGTATAATGGACTAGACCTTAAGTGTACAAAGAATGCACTCTGCCTTCTATCATTTCATGAAATCACCACTAAAATTCCTTAAGAAGCACTTAGGAGTTCTCTTTTTAGTATTCTAACCTGGCATGAAGACCTTTACTATAACCTCATTAGAAAAAAAAGTGGATTAATCTCTGTGATAGCCATCTTTCTCCATTTCATTCCCCTATCTCCTTGAGTATATATACCATGAAAGAGTCTCCCTTGCTATACTTCAGATTCCACACAGTAGTTCCCTTCCACCTTTTGGACATTAAATCGGACTCTGAATGACAAGTTTTAAACTTAAAATACTCTCTTGAGCACAAGATTGTCATTCTGATTTTTCTACATGAAATTGTAATTCAATGTGATTGTGCATAAATAGTTTCTTTGTTGCTGTTAGAGAAATCTTCAGCAATAAAGTTTTACTCTACTTTTTGTCAAGTTTCAAGTGTACACTAGCACCTAAATTGATTAAAAGCATGATTTGTTTTAAATAAGATAGACTTCAGTTTGGATCAATATTATTAACGCTATAGACTCCTTTATCTCTTCAGGAATTAAAGAAGGTTTGTCATGGTTTTATGATTTTTGGTACTGGTATTCCACATCATAACATCATGTAGTGCATTTAGAGTTAAAGAGTTAATGCTCCAGCTCCATGGATCATTGATAGTTCCAGGTGTACCTGTCTCAGAAGAGAAGAAGAACTACGGTCCCCAGAGGACTTTGCGATGCTTTGCGTTCTTACGTATTTACACTCAGAGGGAAAGATAAAAACTGTCTGCGGTCACGGGACTCTCTCTCTTTCCTTTGGGATGGACTCAGCAGTGGGTGCTCGCTGCCGTCTCGCCTTCAGCGTTAGCGTCAGGTCTTCAGTTTATTGGACACTCTCTCTTGCTCATTTTATTTGATTTATTAGCTTCAATTCCAATTATATTGTATTATAGTGTGTTATTTTGCTTTCTGATATCTTATTTAGTAAATTAGCTTTCCTCCTCAGATCATTGCCGCTGATTTGTTTCTAGGCCCATCTCCCTATTCCCTTTTCCCTTTCCCCCTTCCCCTTTCCTGGGGCGTGGGTCTGTGGGTCCCCAGCACCAATCGTCACGGAACCGGGCCGAACCAGCCCGGTAAACCATTGACAAGGTTTCATCTAAACATCAGTCCAGCCTACTGAAGAATATCTGTTTATATTTAAATCTTGCTACTTCTCTGCTCTTCGTCTTGTTATAACTCTTGTGATCTAAGCTAGAGAAAAGCATAAAATCCCGTGACCTTTTGCATTACTGTCACTCATCTTCACTACTTCTCTATGCCAACACTCACAGATTCTGGTTTTTACTGTAGTGGTGCCTTATTAGATGTTGTTCACACAAGACATTGTACACACTGGCAGGGCTATATCTGGCCATTAACTTAATTAGATTAAAAAAAAAATAGAGAGAAAACAGTGCATAATATTTAAATAAAATTGTGCTGCAATAGAGCAGTTCCAGCAAGACACGGCTGAATTCTGGCTTTGTGTCTGTGTGCAGAATGTGCTTGTATACATCACCAGTTCCAGCTGCTGAAGTGCGTAGTGATAAAAGATTTATTTTGAGAGAGTACATTACCTTGAATAGCATCACAATCCTGGGTACCAGTGACAAATGAATAATGGAAGTACTTCTTCTGCCAACAGCTTGTATACTTGTCTATTGCAGCTCCTGCCAACAAGTTTGTGAACTAGCGTTTGCATATCTGGGGCATGAATTTACATAGAGTGTGAATAGATATTATTTACTCTGGGTTGTTTTGCAGATGCAACGCATTTTTATACTTTTGTATCTTAAACTGTTTCTCAGAAACTGACAAGTAAGCAAGTAGTCTTTCCTTTGATTTCTAAACTGATGAATGCAAAGTAACAAAGCCTATCAGACCTATAACTCTACAGTAAGGCTTCTTTTCAGTTTAGAACTTAATATTCTTACACAAGTGGTCTGCCCCCTTTGTATGCAAACTGGCTACAGAAGAAAAGTAATAGCTGTGGGTTTTTTTGTTTTTGTTTGATGGGGTTACATTTACATTTTTGTGCAGGTAAACCTTTATATTGAACTTCTATCACCCAGACTATGCTTTGAATGAAGTTTAAAACATAAGCAATTGTTTAATTAAAGACCAGACAGATATTCTGTGGAGCTGTAGGAGTCCAACCCCCTGTCACTGCTGCCCAGTGTGTGTGTTGTATCTGTGTCCTCTGCTACTAAGCCTGGCTGTGGCTGGGTGATGGGGGTTGGGACAACATGACTCCCACAGACCTGGATTATAATGCAGGGGCAGAAGGAAAAAGGCTAAGGCTGACAGAACCCTGGCCTCCTTCCCATCTCTTTATGAAGAGATTTCTGCCTTGAAGGAGAGAAGGGACAAGTCGTTCCTACTTGCAGGGATGGACCTTGGCAATGCCAAAGAACAGATTTGGGATGCTACTGTGTGCCCATGCCCCATCCTGTGCTGCCTGCACTCCAGTCCTTGGTAATTGAGAAAGACAGAGACAGGATTTTTAGAAATGAGTCTGACATATCTCACTCCCTTGGCAATGGCCACTGCCAAGTCACATTGACTTCTGCTGTTTCCTTCCCAGTCTGGACCTTACCCCAAGGTTATCTCAAGGTTGGAAGGAATCACGATCCTCACTTCTCCTAGCCTGAAAATTTGATCACTGGTTATGTTTGTTTGCAAAGTGATTTTCTCCCTGGTCATAGCTGTCACCTTGGCAAGATGCTACCTTTAGTTTCACTGAAAATTATTTGAAAAAATAACATCACAGAGTTTGGGCTTATGTGTTTATTGCAAGCTGTCTGTTTGTGTTGTACATTCCTTGACAACTTCACTCCTGACTTCCAGACCTTCAATATTGCCTTTCTACCTCCTTACCCTGGACCTAGTCCTAGGGGGAGCCCCTGGATCTTCTAGTTTCTGGTCCATTTCAACCACATTCTGGCTCTTCCAACAGACATCTGCCCTCAGTCCCCATCATTTTTACTCCAACAAAATCTCTAAACTAACCAGAAGCAGCTCCGCAGGAGGCTGTGGGTCATCTCTCAGGGGTGGAGTAAGCAGGTGGATGTCAGTGAGCAGAAATCTTAGCCCTCATCATCAGGCACTGAAGAGAAGCTATGTGAAAATTCATGTTAAACTCAAATCCTCATTAAGTCTGTCTGTAATCACACAAGTTTTGCCTCCTTTCAAAACCTTTTATTATGCATCTTCATTATTGGAGTTGTTGCTATGTCAGGAAATCAAGAGAATTCTTCTCTACTTGCTCAGCTCTGCAGAGCTTTCCAGGATGCTGTGCAACAATATTGTCTCACTTGCAGCCCTGGGATTTTTTACACATAAAACAATACACTATTTAAAATGAAAACATTTAAGAATAAAGAAATCAGAGCAAAGTGGAACTGACTGTATTGCACACCAATAGGACCAAAGATTAGTACAAGTCTCTTGTTCCATGTAGGTTTTCAGTTACAACAAGCACTGTTGGCTAAAAAGAAATACATTAACAATTTAGCAAATGCTGAATCACACCAGACACCTTGTAACTAGCCTATCTTATTCCAATATACATAAATCGGTCATTGTCATTTTCCCTGTAGTGACAGATGACATAATACACTAGCATCAAGACATAATGGTAAGGAAGTCCAACTCAAAAGAGCACTATCTTAGTATGTGTTAGGTGTGAAAGAGGGATTTATAAAACTACCATAGTCAATTCATTTAGGGTCTTCATTGAGTTCATGTGCACAGAGAAAATAATGTCACAGGGCAGAGCAACGCTTCAGCCTCTGCAGCCAAGTCTGATGGCAGAGAATAGCCCAGTGCCATGTATTAGTCACCTGGCACCTTGTATATTTGAACTATGAAACTATGCTCCATTTTTAACAGCAAAGGAAAGGAGTAGTAACTGAAAATGAACAATGATGCATGCATTTTAATCTCCCTGGCACCAAAGGCCTCAGACCAATTGCAGACTGTCAAAAAAAACCCTTCAGTGTACGTGGAGCTTAAGTAAGCTCAATTAGTAGTGCCACCTACAGCAAAGGAGAGGTGCCCCATATCTGTCTCAGGCCTCCAACACAGCTATCATCACAGAATTTCCATTTGCAGAGGCAGAATTAAGTCATGGAACAGTTAAGTGTCAGGAACTCACTTGAGCTGAGGCAAGTCTCAGCCCCAAAGCTTGCACTGGTAAGAAGAGGAGCACAGCTTATGTGCAGACAACTTTCCTTTGGTCTGTGACTTAAACTGTGGCACCCCTATCAGCAACAGAGATAATACTTGACAATTCTGATTGGCCTATATGAAAGACAAGAAGAAGTGCTTTTCCTCCTATATGTGACTGTGCTCCTGCACACTACTTAAGTCTCCATTATACCTTGGGAGGATGGCAACACTCACATGAGATGCCTCCAGTAGTGCTAGAAGAGCATAGACCTCAGCAGCTGAACAGTGCCAGAGATATCCAAGAAAGCACTGTTTCTTCATTTAAAAATGCCAAGGATTGATAATGTTGCTGTGGAATGCTCACGGACATCTAGAAAATTGAGGCTATCCCTTTGCCAGCTGGCCTTTCCTCTCCATCTCAGCCACGAGGTCCTGCAAGGCAGCAAGGAAGGTGGCACAGACACCATGGGGTCTGGGACAGGCTTTGGCATCATCCAGAGAGGACAAAGGAAAGCTCTTAGCATCCTTATCTTCTTCTTTGTACATTTACTCAGGGATCTGGCTACAAAGCTGAGTATCTGTGTATCTGTTAACACATCTGGACACATTAAATTCCCATTAAAATGACAAAAAAAAAAAAAAAAAAAAAAACANGAGAAGATCTGTCTCTGCTGAGAACCTGAAACAAAAGTGGATACTACTCTCTCTGTGCAATCAGCAAAGCAGTGGGCAGCATCCTGATGCCCTCTCCCTATGGTTTCACTGTCGAGAAGCTCCCTTGTGCTGCTTCTCATTTACTTTGAGAGCTGCATAAGATGCAGGGTGTTTTGAAAGGTTTTACATAGGCCACAGTTTGGCCAAAAATATAAATTAAGAATCTTTTTCCAAGATTTTGGCCAGAAGCTCCAGCCATCACAGTGCCGGGTTGAGAAGTATAGTGAGCAGACATATAAGGTTTCCTGCATCCAAGGCTGGAACAATTTAACTTGGGAAGTGGGAGGAAAGCTGTAGGGCCAGAAATATTCTAAGAAAGATGGAGATGGCTGGGAAGGTGTAGAAGTTGCTTTCTGGAATCAGAGCAGTGAGCTGGTCAGTCACCCTGGCCTTCTTGTTGATAGAGGAATGTATCCCGAGGAAACAGCCTTGAAGTAGCAGACACTGAAGCGTCTTGCCACTAGTCCCCTTTGAAACATGTATAAATAGAGTAAGGGTTGTATAATCCCTGCTGAAGTATTTTGACACTCCTCCTTCCCAATATTGAGCCTACTGTTGGCGTAAATTGTTACGCTTTGCCCACTTCCCAGAGCAGTGGATTCGGTTTGTTTGTTGATTCTTTCCTTTTTCACTTGAATAGACACATCCTTTCAAATATTTCAGGCTTCAACATCCTACTTCAGCTAGGAAAATGACTGAAAGTATTGTTATGATAAAGGAGAAGTCTACACCAAGGGACCAAATTTTGAACAACTGTTTCTGATTTGCTTTTTGCTCTGAAGTCTGCTGCTGTGCTTCAGATCTAGCAAAGGTGCTACGTTCTAGAAACCTTGTCTAATCTTTTCCAGCCATGCTCCTTCTGACTAATAAAAGACAGCCTGTGGGGGAAAGTCTGAGTGTTACCAAGAGGTACCCAGCTCCCACCCCTCCAAAATGGCCCCTCTCTGTGGCAGGGCAGCTCCAATCAAAATGCTTGGGGGAAGACACGGACCCAAAACTTATTTATGAAAGCAGCCCCAAACAGCTTGTCTTCCCCTTGTCCTTGTGCCATCACAGTTATAGCAACGTTCTCACTTATGTATTTCAGTCATGTCATCCACTTGCCATTATTATGGGGAAAAAGAAAGAGAGGACTCACATTTCCACTTCACGGTTGCAGTGTATGCAATTAGAAATAGCTGCAGTACCAGTGGAAATTTCCAAGGGCAATCTACAAGGTTCTTCCTTTTTTTTTCTCATAACAAATGTCTCTCCAGAAATTTCCAGGCATGATTGTGAAAACCATCCAGACAGTTTTTAACTCTGATATGCTTGTAAACAAAAAGGAATCACAAAAATCTGCAATGGGACAAAGCAATCCACATGGCATATTCCTGAGAGAGAAGTTCTTTAAAGGCATAGAACTGTTACAGCTAATCTGTTTGTATGAGGAGAATCCTTGAAAAGCAATAGAAGCCTGTAAAATGAGCATTAGTGCTGAAAAGTAGATCAGTTCAAAACCCGTGATTTGTTTCCTGGAGAATTTCATCCATGTCATTCCAAAATATGCACAGGCGCACATGCACACACATCTACGTGTTTAAGTTGAAAAAACATTTTTATGACTGAGTCTTTTTCAATAGAAATATGTTGGACTGCTCCACTGAATAGACCTTTTTTTAATCAAAGAAAATTGCAGAGATCCTCAACAGAATGAAGTGTGTTTGTAACAATCTTTTGTTATTAACTCCTGATGGTGCATCTGTTTCATCCTATTCAATAAAGCCTTTCACAGAATTTGATTCTTTCCTTTCTTGCAGCAGACTAACATTTCTTGATGCATGCTACAGACATGCACCCTTTGGTTTCCATTTCCTCCCATGTGCTATTGGTGTCCCAGATCCTTCCATCCAGGTGTTGTTCTTGTTTCCTGAAGATCAAACAACCTGTTGGTGCTTTTTCCTTAACTTTGTCCTTGAGTTCATTTGCATTCTTAGAAATGTCTCTAGTATTTCATTTTCTACAACAGACCCCTTTCTTAAAATCTGCAAAGACTGCAGATGACAGTGACTAGCAGGTCACACCTCATAGCTTAGACATGTTTCTGACTGCCTTCTGTCTTCTCTTTAATAAAACATTTTTATCTCAACTTTCTACCATCTATTTCTTTTTCTGTTTTCATATCATTATCTTTGCACTAACTTCAGGAACTACTCAGAAGAAGGAACATTTAAATTAATCTTATTAGATGTGTAATGCCCTTGAGAGCCTGTGTGTTAGTTTTGCACCTGAGGATAAGTTTAAGCTATCTCCGCTCTGTCCAGATCTGGAAAAACTCAAACTTCAACCACCAAAGGTCCAGAATAAGCACAGGATGAATTCTCAGGTGACTGTAGAGATAAACCACCTTTAAAAAGAAAAACCTTTAATCCCATCCCTGAAAGGCCTTAGACATTTAAGGTCTTTGCACTCATAGGCAGTTCTTTCTCCAGGAGCGCAAACTCCCTTCAGAAAATGCACATTAAGTTTCTTTCCGTTTGCTGCTTTACTGTTGAAGGTCATGACCCTGCTAATTACTCTGAAAGGAAAACACTGCTATACTGTTTGCGTAAGCGCAAATCTTACTGATACAGAACTCTTTCCACTCAGTCCAGCTCTCTGATGTTGTGACACAGTCATTCAAATATGTCAGAAGTATCTAAGTCTTATAACCAGATCTGGCTAAACACAAGTATTCCTCCTGAGCTACTTAACTTTGCCATGAGGGTTGCAAATAAACTCTGGGAGTTGTCTGGGGCTCTTAGTCAGACCATGCATAACTTTTCTTCCCCCACCTGGGCTACTGTCCAGACATCCCACGCAGGGTATTGGCATAGATAGACACAGGCATGCTGAGCTCTCAACTTTCAGCATAATCATGAATCGTTACTGTAACTGAAAGGATCATTCATACTGTGAGCTACAGCAAAGGCCTTTGCTACCAGAAAGGAGTGAGCTCATATTTATCCCATTCACTGACAGCTACATAACTTGAATGATGCTCAGTATCTCCACTGAAAAAAGTTATGAGCAAATCAAAGGAGCCATTTACAAAGCACTTACAAAACTGATCCAATATATTGTTATAAATCCTATGTCTCTTGCCTTGACAGAGCTGTGCTGGAGATGACTCAGCCTGGTTTGATAGAGTTGGCTGTCAAGATCACAGCCAAATTGGCTGTTAAAAACTGCTTTTGGCAAACTCCATTCTCTGCCTCTGATCTCGTCTTCCAGAGGCAGTGCTGCTACTCTTTGCTAGGACTGCATCTTTGTAGCCCAGTCATTAAATCTCCAGTCTGGAAGCCTATATGTTGACTGGCCCAAGAGAGTGGGAGATCATCTTGCCACATCACAATGAAGTGGTCCATCACCTGCTCCCACCACAGGCTCTCCAAGTGCCACTGGCCCCACATTCCATTGGGAATGTGCTTTGCATTGAGGCAAGCAGTGGGAACACACCTTGAGACAACAGGAAAAACAGGGCTGTGCCTGCACACTGTAAGGAAAAAGATATCTTCCATTGTTACCAAAGCTGACATCTGCCATCTTCTCTGTTCTGCTTTTTTACATTTGCTTGGTGATATGTTTTATCTCCTGAACCTCAGTTTACCTCAAGAAATAGCTCCTCAGCAATTTTTCCAAGAGTTATTAATGCCATTCACAGATGACCTTCTAGAGGTTGGGAAAAAGCCTCAAATACAGTCAAACAACTGTTTCATCACAAGTCCAATAATTTCTGATCTCAGTATCTCCTTGGTTCCCATTAATCATTCTTCACCACTGCACTGCAAAGTTGAAATCCAATTGCGTTTCTTGTGCACTGAGTAGACGTGCTGCCAATGCCTGTGAATCACGCTTGGAATAAGATGGAGACCAAGGACCACAGGATTCACCATCACCAGGGATGGTCATGTGTGAGTCAAGCAAAAAAAAAACAAAATGGAGACAGATTAGCGTAATTGTGCACCTGTATAACTGCTGGGAAACTGTGTAGACATTGGTAAGAAACAATCTGCAAAACTCATGCTCTGTCTCTGAAAGTGCTCCTGTCCTTCTGCAACATAAGAAGCCAGCCATTCATGTTCAGATGGAAAGGGATTGAAGATAGGATATTTCTGATTGTTCAGTCTCAGACCCACTCATCACCCACAATTGTTAGCTGTTGTAGCTCCTTTCAAAACACATCTGTTTTTCAAGTACATTCCACTCAAGCAGCTTTCTGAAGATTAAAATGTTTACACTGAGGTTTCATCCCACCTTAGCAAATTGCTCTTGCAAAAACAGGTTACAGTTCTCTGGCAGTGCATGCCAGTCTTTGCCCCTCCTGTGTAAATGTGTCCTACTGGCTGTGACCCTGAGGTTTGGCTGCAGCAGCACCAGGCAATCTTCTCTGCACAGCTTCACAAAGAAGCTGTGCTTAAGTATCTCTGCCAGAAGCTGATGAATCTGGGAGTATTGCATGGTGAGAATGTTTGTGTTTTATAAAGAGCACAAAGAAGCCTTAAGGAATAGCCTCACAGGAATTTTTGCTGATGCAGTTTGTTTTGTTGAGTCCTAATTGGAAGGAGGCCTTGTTATCAGCATTTGTGCCCAATTGCACAGATTGTTTACCTGCTGTGAGGGAGCTACAGATCTCTGTATTTTAGTCAGAGCTGCTAATACCATTATTTTCTGAGGACTCAGCCAAGAAAAATATCACAGCTGCCTGAGGTTAATATGGTGGTACCTCCCTTCAGTTTGCCCTCCAGCTATATATAAGATGCTTTGTGGTTATTCAGAGAAAATATCTCAGTTCTTGAGAGTATAAACTTTAACTTAAGTGGATATAATGGAGAACAGATTTACGGTGATAAGGGATATTTCAAGAATAATGATGGTTTCAAGAGGAGGTCCTTATGAAGCAAGGCCTCTGTGAGCCTGTCCTTGAATCCCAGGTAACTTTATCTGAGAACCAGGTGCAAGGGACTTGGGAGACATCCACTACTACACACCACTATCACTTAAACCTGTTGAACATCAGTGAACATATCAGGTTTTTTTAATGGACTATTCTCATTAAATTGATAATATTTTACCTGAAGCTTCTAGGAAAGTGCCTGTATTTATATATTCAGTGCTTCTACATAAAATGGGGAATATGTGTTTACCTACTCATTATGCCACACTTGAATTGTGAGAGCATTTTTTGCTTTATCAGGCTGACTGCAGCCTTTTTTGTTAACCAAGTATATGGATGCTGTCTACATCTGTGATGGCAGAGCCCCAGAACAGGATGTGAAATAGGGAAGCAGTGGGAATTCACCAAAGAGCATCGCTTATCCGCATGCTTCTGTTTGAAACAGGTGGATCTGGAGGGAGTATTTTGAGCTTCAGTCAGTGCTGACCTCAGCTGAAATACTTTGCCCTCTTGCTCTTTCTCCGATGTGGAGTCAAGAGGGAGTTGTCTGACTGCTGCGCGCAATTGTACACATCTGTCAACAGCATCAAAGATCCAAATGCAAAACGTAGCACTAGGGAACACTGTGTGGGTTTCTGTCACTCCCTGAAGGACGCAAGGACCATAAACCAGTGAATGGATTACAATAAGGAATAAATAGAGCATTTTTATCTGCAACAGATGTAATCCTGCTCCACTAGTACCCATGTTATTTAACAGAAAATTGTATCTATTTCCCTCAGACCAGCTCTCTGAATTTCTAATGTGAAAATAAGTTGTTTTTTTTCCATGTAAATAAACTGGAGTGATGTGGCAGCACTGTTTTGTAGGGGGTCTTTCGTGACATGCTGCTTCCCCACCCACACAAGACCACAGAAATAATTCCAATTGTAAATGGCCTTCGCACAGCTTGGCATCCCAAGTAGGGAAGGGCTCACTTTGCTGCCCCAGCTTGCCATTTGAAACATGCCACACCACAAACCAGCAAGGCTGTAGAACATCGTTATGAGGAATAGTGTTCCAGCGCCAAGAAGGTGTGAGACATGCTTCTCACTTGTGCAGGCATATGCTACAAAATGTTGCAACCTTTCCTGCATAATACCTCAATGTATAGTCGTTAGGCAGGACAGAGTGAGGAGCACACATATGGAAAATGTCTCTTATTTGAAGGCAGGAGCACATACTTTCCCTTTGATGTTGACACACGCAAGGAGATACTGAGATGCTGGCTTCAAACTGCCGACTGCAACCTGACAAGGAGACAACCTTGAAGATGCCAGGAATGTTACCAGGTTTTAGCCTACTAAAATTTCTGTATGAATTCTTCACAGAAGTGGCGCAGCTGGAGAACTCCTGACTGTATGAGGATTTTGGTGCACCGGTAAGTCCTACCGAGGAAATAAAAGACAAAAAATAGGAGTTAAGATTGTGTTGAGTTGATATTATGCACACACAGTCTTGAGATGGCTCACACCTTTGGACACCCTCTGACATGCTCACAGCTTTTGAGTCAGGAAGGAAAATGTGCATTTCACACAGCTGAGCAAGGGGGTACAGCTGAGGAGAATGTTTGTATCAATGAATGGATTTTCTCTAGGTTACATTCAGGCACTTTGAAGAAGGGCTCAGTTAACCCAGTTTTCCCTAAGAGTGGATCTTGATGAACTTTAATGAAATTTGGGATATTCTAGGCTCTTTAGCCAGCCAAGAGACCCTCACAGATGCTAACTTGCCAATTTCAGAAAGACAGGTGATAGGAGTGTCAGGAAGTATTGTGCTGTCTTAACAAGGCAAAAATTGATACAACACAGGCAGAACAAAATATTTGTGATTCTGAGAAATCTAATTAAAAAGTATATATATTGGTAAGGAAATAAATACCTGTAGAATTTTGAAAAAATCAGTCATTAAATGAAATAGTGGTAAGTCTGAAATTAGAAACTTCAAAGTTCTGACAGAAATTAAATATAAAAAAAAAAAAAAGGCCATATAGAGAAGTCCATGAAGTAACTTTTCACAGAAATGGAGGAAGTTCCCTTTATTGAGAAATTAGAAGATCAGCCAAAATCTGGAAATGAGTTGAAGAAAATGGACATACATTTTCATGGAAACTGACTAGATGGTCTGCATGGCACAACAGGCATTTTTTCACCATCTTTTCATCTTTAGCTACAGAGACATATACTAGTATAATTCAGTGATTCTGTAGACTCGATCTTTAGACACAGGGACATAAATATACCTTTTCAAATTCCTCTTTTTCTCTTGGCCATTGTAGCTTAGATTTTTACACAGATCTCACCACATGCTGCTGTTCTGTTTCCATCTGGGCAGATGATCAGTGACTTCCAGGTTAAATAAATTCAGCAGGGTCCAACAGCAAAAATAACATGCTGACGCAAATCTATGTGCATTTATTCAGCTGCTGTTGAGTCCGTGCTCAGGCTCAGTCCTATTGCTTGTGTTGCCTTTTCTGGACACTCTGTACAAACATGGATTGAGACATAGGCACTATGGACACACTATCACAAGCTCTCACATTTCTCCCAACAAATTCTTAGTCTCTCACTCCCACTGCTCACCGAATGGGTGAAATCTTAGACATTCTTTTAGCAGTGCCTGGAGAAGCAGAGCTATTAACAAGAAAACATGTAGCTCTTCTTCTGTCCAAGGGAGATGATCAAGACAGAGATATATGATCCATTTCTTTTGCATCATCTGGAGTAAGAACAACTTGCAAAACATGTCTTTTATGTTGTATATTTATTAAAAATATTTTTTTTCCAAATGAGCTGTAATTTGCATATATCTCCTGGGGGACAGGGGGGCTAGTTGCGTTACCAACTGTAAAGTGTTGATGCCCAGTGCAATTGTGCAATTTTCACTAGGAAATTTGTCAGCTATGCAAGACATTTCCCAGAGTTCACCTGTAGCATGTAACATCATGGTGTCCTGTAGAACAGGACATTTTCTGGAGAAGTTTGTGAATGACACTGAAAACTGGAAAAATATGAGGGCACCCGTGTTCCTTCAGGGCTTCTCCCAAACAGAAAGTAAAGGAAGATGATATACATGACACATACTGGTCAGCAAGAATATCTCCCTGTCCCTTGCCATCCAGCCAGAGTAAGTCATATTTTCATATCTGTCCCTATAAAGCAAGCCCATGCTTCATTTTCTCCCTGTGACTGTCAGCCTGATGGATTCAACCCTTAACTCTCCATTATCTATAGCCCTGGTGCATCTCTACACTCTCTGTCAGGGAGGAAAGGCCTCCTGGACTGACCGCAGCTTGCTAATGGTACAAAGCATTTGATTAGTTCCAAGCATGAGGGCATACTTGGTATAGCCAAGACAAGCTGCAAAATTCTTCTGCTTCTCCCATGACCTGTCATCACCTATCTTCTAGCCAAGATGTGGTTTGGAAAAATCAATGGGTAAACAGCATGTGGAGAAAATTATCTCTGGGAAAAGAAGTAGTGCTACAGTCTTTGCTGCTTCTCGTGCATGGTTTTTCTTGCTGTTTGCAACTGATAGTTGATGGACTGGTAACAAAGACTTTTCTTATGTTGATATTACCCTCTGCTCTTTATCTCCCAGCTATACCTGTTAATAAGTAAATGATGATGTTATCATGCATCGCATGAAATGAGACCCCACAGGTGGAATAGAAGTTCACCTCAGAGAAAAAAACTCCAAGCCCATGACAGGTTTCTTAGTTTGTTTTCTGTTTGTTGTAGTGCAGTTATATGTAATCCAGAGGAACACAGTAGGGATCAAATAGTGTTCAGTTGTATGGATAGAAATCTTATGACCTAAACTCATATTTTTAAGTAAATTATTTATATCATACTTTTAAAATTAACAGGATTTTAAATCAAGTATCTTTCCCACTGTTGGAGAATGTTCCTTCCTTTTATTTGATGGGTGTTGGGTGTTGTTTTTTTTTTAGCTTGGACAGTAAGGGAAAAGTTCTTTGTTTCCTGTTTATTGAACATTTATTTTCTAGTTCCTGTATGCCAGAGAACAGAGCTGGCTTGATTTCAAACAATGTAGAGGAACACTTCTGTTCAGATCTATAGCAGCAGAACTTTAATTGAAATTGTTTTGTTAAATGTTATGCATTAAGATCATAGCCTAGTGTACTAAATCCATTTTAAAGAACATTTAAATTGCTCAGCTGTGGCAGTAGGACAGGAAAAACGAAAAGAATATACAATAACTTTGTGAGATTACAGTCATGAAGTTTCCCATCACCATCCCAATACTGGGCAGCACTTCATTTCCCCTCCAGGTCAGATGGGACTGAAAACAGGGGGCTCTGAGAGAAGCACCCATCTCCATGCAGCATGCGTCAGTAATAAAGACAAGGCTGGTGGGCAGTGAATGTAGTCCTGGCATGCACCCAAAGGGCTGCGCTGGGGATGGAGGGAAGTACAATGGGTGTGCAAGGAAGGAAGGGGCTGGGGATAGAGCTCCTTCCCACCACCCTGCTGGCCCTGCACCTCCTGCTTCCCATTTTCTGCATGGCTATTTAGGGACAAATTCTGACATATCCCCATAACATCTGGTGAAGTGAATGGATCTTGTGTTTTTCCACAGAGCTGCAATGATAGTTTGGCCCTCAGTGTTTAGCTATTACTTCCTGGCTCTGTATGCTTGTACTGTCCTCACCACAGAATCATAAACTGGCTTGGGTTGGAAGGGACCTTAAAGACCATCCAGTTCCAACCATGCACCTATTTGCAAGGGAAGCCCATTATGTTGTTCATGTAAGGTGAAGTTGCTAAGATATGAGAAGTGCTGGTCCTTCTTGACATTCAGCATCTTCCTAGCGCAGCTGGGACTGCAGAGGAAGAGTGACTTGCTCAGTCACACAATGGCTCAGCAGTATATCTGCAATCATCTCTTAACCTCCCACTATCTCCAAGACCATGCAGCCAACTTATATTGCATCCCTGGGGAGAACTTGCTCTGTGCAGCTTTGGCCTTTTAACCTTTTAATGCTCTTCCAGTTTCAGCTCTTTGTGGCAAGATCCAGGCTGAAATTGCTGAACGCAGATGTCACAAATTGCTTTTCAATATGGTCTGGTGATGCCTGGAGCTGCTGACAAGACCTGAAAAAGCTGTGTTTTAAAAGAAGGTTTTTCATCTGGACAAGCTTTAAACTGCCTTCTCCCTAGTTCAGCCTCTGGTCCCATGTGAGTGATGAACTGACTAGTACAAAGCAAAATCCAAAGCACTTTCCCTTCAAAATGGGCTCATAGCCTGCAATACTCTTTGCCAAAAGGTGAAAGTAAATATTTAAAAAAACCAGGGAATTCTGAAGAAGTTGGAAAGCCTCCTTCCATGGCTGTTTTCTAAGAGAGTTTAAGAGGAAATGAGCAGGATCCTCCATGGGATTACTGTTTTATCCTTCCCAAGCAGTCTGTGGGGGACCAATGGACACAGGATCTGGGTGAAAAGGACACAGTACCTCCTGTACACTGTGACAAATCCAGTATTCTAAGGGACCACTGACTGCCCAGCCCATGGGAGAAAAGCAGCCTCCTACAAACCACCTGGAAAAGTACACTTCTCCCACAGAGCTGCCTTTAACAGAACAAGCAAACCAAAAACACATTTAGGAAAAAATGAGGTCTTGGTGTTCACCACCACAGTGGCAGAGAACTGAATGGAAAAATCCTTCCTCCAGCTCTGTGACACATTCTTCACATGCACTGCCACAAAATTACTCCAACAAATCCTCTGAGCGTTAATGCAATGAAGACATGTGCCAAATTTGCCCTGGGCAACTATATATTTATTTGTTTTTTATCTTCTTTAATGTGTGTTCATTTGAGTGTTAATATCTGTGACTGGATATTGAAGTTGTATTCCTCTTTTCATTACTGGACTGTCAGAATATCATATCACAAACAACGATGTTTTTCTTCTTACCTTCATCATCTTCCTTTCACCCTAATTTCTAGAAATGCCTCAGGTTGCAGCTCTGCAGTTAGTGACTAGAAGATTTTTCTGTGCTAATTATATTTGGTAGTTAATTTTGATACTGATATTTGATCAATCCACTACACCTGATTCTGTTAGCCAGATGCCTAATTGTATGCCAGCCTTTGCCTGAAATGCAGCAAAACCATTATTGATCTCCAACAACGCTGATGACCAAAAACACTGATGACTATAAATCTAAATTCCAGACCAGTCCTAAGTGAAAGGGCCATGGTGGCAGGTCTGGGTGGGAAGGTCTATGCTCATCCCCATCAGCTGCTGCTAGGTCCCTGAGGCTGTGGTTGTGCTCCTAGCCCCCAACTTGTCCTACATATGACGGAGACATGGGCAAGGAGAACATGGCCTGGCACATTCGGCCTGGCACCTCCCAGTGACTGCCTCCCTTTGTCAATTCAACCCTGATGAACTAGACATCTACCATGATAAGACACAAATTTGCAACTCACTCCTTACAGACTGTAGCCTGCCTGTTTATTTATCTTCTAAATTCAAAATCCCTATGCTAAACAGTGGGTAGCACACAATAGCATGTTTACCCTCTCTTCTCTTGAGAGCAGATTTCTTAATTGCCTCTCGTGATGACTGTGTATTGCACTAGTGCTTCCAGTCCCCAGGAGACCTCACGCTTGCCTGGCTTTGCTGCAGGGTGTTTCTCAGAGCAGATGGTTTTGCTCTCAGAGGCTGCATTTTCCCTTGCAGGAGGAACTGTCACAGCCCAGCGCTGAGCAGTCCCTGAGGCAGGTGTGGGACTGGAAGGTGCCTGCTGGTGGGAGTGGGGAATGGAGAGGAGACAGAGCTGCTGCCCTCTGGCAGAGCAGAGCCCACAGGGCAGAAGCAGAGCATGGCAGGCTGGACACCACCCACTCCTGCAATAGCTAATCTGAACCTTACCAACCAAACTTAATGAGCTCTCACTCTGCTTTCCTATCTTGCACAACAGCTAATCAGACAATTTTATGTATGACAACGAACAACCCCCTTCATTCAATGATTTTCTGCTCTTTGGGTGCACTTGGTTTTGTTATACCAGGCAGTGCTTGAAGAGACAATTATCCCCACTCTGTGAATGAGCAAGCTGAGATACAGAGAAGGTATGTGACCAGATCAATACCCAGCAGCACTCACAGAAATAGACATGGAAGCGTGTAAAACTCAGAGGGTTGTATAGGGTTGTTTGTTCCTCTTTCACAGTACCAATGCTAATTCATTGTACTGTACTGGAAGGGAGCACACATTACTGGTGAGGTTCACCTTCCATTCTTAATTATTCCTTGTAAACTGAGCACTAACTTCACCAGTCTTGAGAAGACATTATGCAAACTATTATCTAACCTATTACCAACAGTTGTGGTCGTTTGGGCACATCCATGTTTGTACATCTTACAGTAACTCTGCATATGGAAAATGCTCCATGAACATAAAGTAGCTGCTTTTGAAGTGTCATATTTTAAGACACTTTTTTAAAAAAGCAAATGTCAAAGGAATGCCCCCTCAAGCCTCTAAAAAATTCAAGCACGCATATTTTGACTAATGTCTTGCCAGAGTTTGTTTTTAATAGACTTTTTACACTTAATTACTATATAGAAGTGCACAAATGCAAGTCAAACCACAAAAATCCCTCTATTTTATTTCACAGTCACAATAAGTAAAATTGTCAAATGCATGCATTTTTTAATGAACTGGGAAACCCTCCATCTTGAGAAGGGACAGTTTCATTTTTGCATCAAGGCCACTGGGCAATAAAGCTATTTCTCTGGAAAACTCCTATTCTTAGACTAGGGGAAGAACACATGGAGATGCTGTTTCTCAAAAATAGTAACAGTATGTGCTCAGTAAAGCAGTGGGGGTAACCACAAGGGCTTCCAGAAAGATCTGACTTATATGCGGCAAAGCTGTTCCACCAATATTTTGAAGACAAAGTTTTGGGAAGGAGTTCAATCTATGAGTTCCATGAGCCCTAAACTTAAAGTGTCTTTGGGTGCTGACCCTTAAGGTGTTCCTGGGACTCACTTCAGGAGTGTCAAGTGTACCTCCTTCTTGCTGGTACCCTAGGAATTTTGGTTGCTTTCTGAAGGCTGGACTGGCAGCTTCTCAAAAATCAGTTGCCTGGTAATGAGTTGCCACCTCTGATTAACCAATCATGAATTTTTTTAAAGTTCTTTAAATTATGAAGGTGCTGCCCACCTGAGCCTGTCACAGTCCACTGATCCCTTTCCAGGAACTTTAATGGCCTTAGTGAGGGTGTCCTGGACCTGCCCTCAGCAATGGAAGTGCACAGCCAGTCTGCAAATGCACTAAGGATTTAACACATTGATGGCCTAGAAGGCAAACCTTGCTACTTAAGATTCCACTGCAAGGCTCAGTCATAAAGTATGGAGTGGAGAGCAGCATGATTCCAACAAGGGTCAAAATGATGTCCTGGGAATCAAGACTGAGAAACTGTGAGCCAAATAGACAACAATATATACTCACCTAAATCCACTCATGTCAAAAGCCACCAAGAATGCTCTTAAGTGCCTTGTCCGTGGCTTCTCCACAGCTCCCTACTCTTTCACTTCAGTGGACAAGGGAAAAGCCTCACACAAAGTTGAGCTTTGACCTGGTTCAGGTGGCTAGTGCTCAGCAACCACCTGATGTTATCCCACCATGAAGAGAACAAGCCATGCTGCTGGAGAAACCACATCTGTAACAGGGATAGAGTGTGATGAGCAGATGGGGTGGTGGCTTGCCTCAGCAGTACTAACTTGGCTTCCTGCTTGAGAAGCAGATACAAAAATAGGTCTCTCTTCCTAAATGCCTGTCATGGTTTTATGATTTTTGTGATCAGTTCTCCACATCATAACATCGTGTAGTGCATTGGGAGTTAAAGAGTTTATGCTCCAGTTCTGTGGATCATCAATAGTTCTGGGTACACCTGTCTCAGAAGAGAAGAACTATGTACCCCAGAGGATTTTGCATTACTTTGCATTTTTCCATTTTCCATTCAGAGGGAAAGATAAACTGTTGGACAGTCACAAAATCCTTCTTTTCCCTTTCATATCATCCCAGCAGCATGTGTGCTCCCCAGTCATCTCATCTTCAGCATTAGAGTGAGGCCTTTGTTTTTTGGATACACTCTCTCATTTTATTTTATTTATTAGCTTCAATTCCAATTATACTGTATTGGATTATTTTGCATTTTAATATCTTATTTTAGTAAGTTAGCTTTCCTCCTCAGATTATTGCTGCTGTTTATTTTCAGGCCCATCTCCCTGTCTTTTTTCCCTTTTCCCCTTTCTTGTTCCTGGGGCAAGGATCCATGGGTCCCCCTGCCCCATTTGTCATGGAACCAAGATGAAGCAGCCTATAAACCATTGACAGTACCTCACTAGCAATGGACTAAATCATGCTCCAAGCACCAGTGCATTTATTGTTTTTTTCCCATCTTTTCTGGATAGATGACTGTTTCTAAACCTGTCTCACCCTCTTTGTTCAGAGAAGAGATGGGCCCAACGTAGCTTTGATGAAATCTAGGAGAAGATTTTTCCTATTGCTCTGTTGAGGTTGGTGAGAGATCATTTGCAGCCATGAGGGCTGGTGGTACCTGCAACAGTTCCTTCCCCTTCATTTCCTTCATGTAAAGAATGTCCTGAATGGCAAGCAGTGTGATCTCAGCATGGAGACCCTCAAAGGACCCACTTGCAGCCCTGCGTCTTGGATTTGATTTAATATGACATTTTGATATTGCCAGCTCTGTTGTTTTATCTACTGCCTTGTGATAGCTGAAGAACTAATGAGACCATAACTTTGGAAACAAATGGTTACTTGAACATTTTGTTGTTGTTGTTGTTTTTAGCAAGCACATTTATGATTTTCACAATAGAAAAATCACTTCGAAAAGAATTCAATTTTCAGTAGTTTGGTTTGTTTTTTTAGTCTTAAATCCAATCTGATCGTCTGGGAAGAGCAAATGGTGGATACAAACTCAGTTGTAGTGTCGAAGGAATGCAGTGAGAGTGAAAGACCCTTCAGGTTTCTGGAGGGAATTTCTGGTATTTTGAAAAATAAATAGGTTTCTCATTAACTGCTTTTATTCACCTTATTTTATTTTATTTATGATGCAGTTATGTTTGTTGATGCGTTGGCTACCTTGTCTGGACAACTGCTTAATCTCACTCTACCAAATGTGGGTTTGTAGAGATGTAGGAGTAGATGTTACTTTGTTCCAGTAAATCTTTTTTACAGTGTTTGCCTTTATTTATTGTGTGAGGAAAGGGACTCTGAAGGAATCCAGAAAGGCAGAAGTTTCAAAGACTTTGCAGATTACTCTTGCAATACGCTCACCACAAATCTGGATGGAGCCCCGTAATTCCTGCAGCAGTTATCTGGGGGCTGTGCTGCTGTGCTGCTGGACATCTGCTTGCATCAGAAGGGCTGGAGCAGAACAAGCTCAGTGCAGACAGGTAGGCCAGACTGTCAGACCTGTTTGTTTCAAGCCTTTGTCATTAGGTCAAAAATAGTTTCCTTATATGTGATTTTTCTTTTTAACATTTAATCTAGAAGAGTCTGGCTGAAAGTATTCACCCTGCACTCACCATCCATTTCTTTCAGATCTATTAAAAAAATACATCACTGAATAGATAAAGGTATATAGACATATATATACGATAGCAACTACTTTGGTATATATACATACATATAGCTTTTCAGCTCTTTTAAAAATGGATTTGGAAAAGAAATCAAACTGCAAGACCTGAAATCTCATGGTGGACATCAGTCTCAGCTTTGACAAAACACACTCTACCAGCTCCCAGAGGATGGGAGATGGAAATCCCTGCTGTTTGAACCTGGGTTCACTTCAGATTCACCAGTCCAGCTCTACAACCACTGGTGTAGTGTACCCTAGGAGTCTCCAGTACAAGAAATAGCATCATTCTCTTCCAGATTCTAGCTCCTGCTGTAACAGACAGAAACCTGAGGTAAGAAACACAGTTATCATGTAACTTGGGAATACCAGCTCTAGAAGGATAAACAATTTCTGAATGTGATCCTAATTCCCATTAGTTCACAGGGAATAAATTTCTCTCTCGCAGTTCAAAAGCTTCATTTGGTATGACCAAAGTGAAAGCTCTGTTGCTGTCACATAGAGGTAGTAACACTCTGTGGTTACCTCTGCTAGGCACGGAGGTGTCTCCAGCTAACCCTATACAGGCTGGCTCACCCATTACACAGATTCTTCCAGGCTGGATGTTAAAATCAGGATGAGCTATCAAGTGCTCCCCTGTTCAACAGCAACATCAGCACTTTGCAGCCTGTGCACTGTTTTGTTGTGTCCTGACCACAAAGAGGCAAGAAGTCCCCAGCAGCTGCATGGGCTGTGCCTGCTGTGTGTGGTGGGTTGTTGGAAGGACCCTTCAAACAGCAGTCATTGCTCAGAGGGTAAACATAGCTTCTAAGCCATTTTTATAGGCAGGTCACCCAGATTCCACCTCAACATGTCCTCCTCATTTTAGAGAGATTAATGAATGCTTTTACAAGTTGCTGAACTTGTCTAAGTGTGTCCTCGAGCTGGCCAAGTCCTTTTACTCTGCTGGCACTCTGAGGCAGGTAACTTCCACACCTGTGCTTGCTGCAAGCATCCAAGAGGTGTCTGGCAGTACCACTGCTGGGCTGTGTTTGTCATTCCTTAATGCAGCTGACAACGTGATACATTTTCTGTCAGGCGAAATTTAGAGGCACATTATCCTCCTTGACAGGAACAGTGAGTCACAAACAGCTCCTGAAGAGAAATGTCCACACTGTGAAACGTGTCTCGGGGTTTTTCAGGCTACAGTTTGATCCGCCTACTAATCACATCTACTGTCTCACAGACATCCCCAGAAAAACAAAGCATGAAAATACATGGTTTTCCTGGAAATGCAGCTGAGTTTTCTAGAAATTTCCATCTGCTTTAAAAAGCCAAAAGCAACATCAGCTATGCTACTCTCTTCACGCCCTCTGTTCTGCTACCAGCTTACAAGGCTCGTGGCAGCCAGTATGACTGGGAAACAGTGCTGGGCCTGGTCATCTCTGGTCATTTGTGCAAGGAGCTGGTAGCGATGGTTTCTGTCACAGAAGTTTGAAACCAGGGTTAATAGAGCCTCTGATATCTTTAACTTGGAAGTTACCATAGTTGGCGTGGAATGTTTCTCTCAAAGTGCTGGTTTTGTGGGTTCAGTTTCATCTTCCAGTAAGCAGCATAGCCCGGCTGCATTAATCACTCTTTTCCTCCTCTTGCACTCTCTCTCTATGTACTTGTATGGCTTTCATCACACTCGTATCTAAGTGCCTCACCCTCTAAGGAATTTAAGAATAAAAATAACTTTATATCTCCTTTCCCAAGCTGTAGAACCGTCTCCAGTTTATGTTTTCCTAAAAGGGTATTATGCATACTTTATTCCAAAAGGACTCACTCTTACTTTTACTCACTAGGAGTATGTGATGGAAAAGTCACTTTGAACAGCGATTAGAGGTAAACAGAACAGGGAGAAGTTGCTTACTATTTCTCTGCAATAGTTCTTATGTCTGCACTGCACAGCCCTTGCCATTCGTGGCTTGAGGAGGGGATGGGCGGGCGAAGAAGGCACAAGACCTCTGCATGAGAGCCTGAGGCTGCATCTAAGCATCTGCCCAGCCCGCAAGGGGTTCTGTGGGTGGGATGGGAAGGTGGCTGCAAAGGGACACAGCAGAACAGCTCTAGGAACAGTTCCTCCCCAAGGGGAAAACACAGCACTGCAGAAGTCAACTGCTGCTCTGTACTTGACAAATTCCCAGATCAGCAGCATGGAAGCCTTTGTCCTGGGTGCTGTCCCAGAAAGCCAAGAAATCCCAGGACCTCAGTCCTAGAAGTAGAGCAGCAATGTAATTTCTATTTTGCGTGTGTTAAACTAAACTACATCCAACACAGTGCAAAGGAAATGCTTATTTGCCAGCAGTAGTAGACTTAACTCAAGTGCAGCATATTTTAGGTTGCAGTAGTTAATGCTGTAGGCCACTATGAAGATGTAAAATGTTCTGCGTGTGCAAATTATTATTATTATTATGAAAGCCGGTTTTAGTAACGTAGTAAATGTGCTACAACATAATTAAAAAGAAACTTAATTTCTTCGAGTTACTTGTGGGGAATTAGCTCAAAAAATTAATGCCTCACATAAAGAATTAGCAAAACATTAATGGTGCCTGCTGTGGGGGAGGTAAGTGTTTGTTTCCTAGAAAAAAGACCATCTTCCAGATGGCCCTATCAGATACTTTCTATTAAATTGAACAACCTGTTTCCTTTCACAGATGCTTTATTGCTTGTTAGCGATGCTAATAGTTTATATGTAAGAAACTGCCAATCCTAATTACCTGAAGAAACGTGGTGCCACTATAAAGGAAGGCATTTGGCTATAAAGCACACCTGGTAAGATCTGGCAGGGAGATTAGGAGTCATTTGCAACTACATTTGGGAATGTAAGGAAGGGTGCTTTGATGAAGGTATGTTACTGCCATGTTTTCACAGCCATTTCTGCCTTGTCATTCTGGCTTTCCAGGAAATAACACAGGCCTTAATGCTGATTCCATATGTGACCTCATGTATCCCCAAAAGGCAAGCTTTTGTTGTCACCAGTAGCATACATGGGGATGAAATAAGAGAAAGACTTCACCTATTTGACCATTATTCTGTATAAACAGTGACACATTCTTCAGAATGTAAAGAAAGAAATGTAGGTGAGGTACTTAAAGCAGTACTTTTCAGCATCAGAAGAAGTGGGCATCTAGCTTGAATTTTCAAATGCTCTCAGTGCCTAACTCTACTGACATCAGCAAGCAGTAAGAAGCTAACAGAACAACTAACAAATGCTTTTGATCATCTCTGCACAAGAAAGGCCAAGGGACCTTCAAGTGCTTATTTAAGGCATGCCTAGAGCAAAACATAGCTGGACTGTTATGTGCTGTTTTATCTATAGCAGAAATCCTACTTGGAAAAATATGTGCCCTTGTATACCCTCATACTTGCTAAGAGAAGCCTTACAGCTCACAAAAGAAGAATTTCCTTTAATGTTCTCCGCTATGTAAATGTCTGGCAAGTGGCAATACGTGTTGTTTGTAAGGTAGCTAGCTCTCCAGGTGATTCACATTTGAAGGAAGCATCCGAGCTGACTAATGTGTGTAAGAGTGAATCTGAAATCAAAATGCTCCTGGCAGAGAGCTTTATGAGGGATCTCTTTTGGGAGAGGCAGAGAGTCCCCCACGTTGTTCCCAGAGAGGTTGCAGCAAGCTGGCTGGAATTGAATTAAGACTTTGAAACAATCTTTAGCCTGCTGGAGCTGAGTGGCTGAACTCTGTGCCAGGTCACATACAGAAAGAGGTTATTTTGCGTTAGCAAAGCAGATTAGATTTTCATGTTTTACTCTTTGTTGTGACCTTGGCCTTGCATAAAATGACAGCCAGGTGAGACTTCATCAGGGCTTGCTCCTTAGGGAGAAATGAAAGTGTGTGACAAAACCTTTGATTCTGCCATTATCTGGGAGAGCACCCTCAGAAGCAGTGAACCCCCACTCTGCCACATGCTGTGACTGAGGCACTGTTCACCTAACCCCATCCTTTGCTTAGATCACTTGTATAATCAGTACAACACCATGCATTTTCAGGGCGACCTTGAGCCTTAATTATTTTGGTTCAGAGTCCTTAATAAAATAAGGTTTTCCTATTTGGTACTGCTGAAGTGTCTTAATGCAACAAACGACAGAAATGCATTCAAGAGTAAAGGTATAATCTGGAAATTTTTCTCAGGCCTTGTCTGCAAAAGAAAAGATATTAGAGTTTTATTGCGCTAGCAGAGCTGCTCCAGAGCACAGGAGTGGTTATATTGGAACTGTTCCTGTATCTATCCCTTGACAGCAGCATTTACTGATGCTTTTGTTACAATGCATTTCTTGGAGAACGTTCTCCCTCTGCTTGCTCCAGCCATGCTCTGGGCAGCCCAAGTCAGCTTAAGGGTGCCCTGACAGTCAGCCTGACACCCACAAACTCATGGGCTGTGCAGACACTGGAGATGCTACCACAGTATCCTTCACACCTCAGAACCATGTTCCAGCTTCTTCATAGCCCTTCATCACTTTTCTTATCCAGTCATGTGCCCATGGGCACAGAATGGCTTCCCAAAAGTTGCTGTTTTCAGTGATGTGAATGTTACCTTACCTACTGGTCTGACGATGCCAAGGGCATTGTTTTGATCCATTTCCCTCCTTTGGTGGCTGGGATCCTCTGCTCTTCTTCACTGTTATGGGTGGGAAGCCCTCTGAAGAGGGTCATGTAGCTGGGCCTCCACTCACTTCCCATGAACACAACCCACCCCTGAGCCATTCACTGGCACATATTTGCTGGCAGTACCAAACTCTCTGCCTTTGAGAAAAACAAGTAATGGAAAAGGGGACTAGAGGAGGATCCAAGAGGTCATCTAGGCACTCCTGCCCCCATAGGGTAGCATCAGATCTACCAAAGTCCTTACTGATGGATGTTTGTTAGACACCCCCACATACAGAGGCTGCATAGCCTCCTTAAGCAGTCCTTTCCATTGCTTAATTATCCTGTCACTTAAAGAGACTTTCCTAATATTTGAAGTAAATTTCCTTTGCAGTAATTATAGCTTACTACCTCTTGATCCAGTCCAAGTAGTCATGAAGAACAGATCACCAGTTTCTACTTTACATCAAGTGTTTTGTGTTTTGTTTTGTTTTATTTTGTTTTGTTTTGTTTTAATCTGGATGTCTGCAACTCCTTGCCAGCTTCATTTCTTTGAATACAGATCCTTTCATCCCTCTTTAACCAAACATCTTACATGTCCAGCTGTTTGCATTGGTCTTCTCTGCCCTTTCCTCCTCTTTTCCTGAGGTGTAATGTGCCGAACTGGATATGATAATCTTGCAGAAGATCTGAGAAAATAGAGAAGGAAGTAAAGGTGACTTCATGTACCCTACAGATGACATTCTGCCTCTCTTTGCAGATGTTTGTGTTATTGATTCATGTTGTCATGATCCATTCTAACCACTTGTTCCTTTTCAAAAGAACGTCTGCCCTGCCATTTCCTCCTTATATTTTAACATTTGGTTATTTAAGAAGTATTTCCCATTTACCCTTTTTGAATTACATCTCCTTTATGTCATATCATTTTCCAATTTGCCAAGATCATTCTGAACAAGTCCTCCTAAGATTTTCAGTTGTGGCTTTGACATTATTTTCACTTTTAATTATTTTATAATATTTATTATATTTATTTGTCTAAACCATTAACAAGAATATTGAATACTACCAACTCCAGTAGTGGAACAACAGGTAATTGATCTTTCCATATATCTTCACATTGTAAGTTTTCCATGCATCTGATCCTGTACCACTAATGATGACAAAATTCCCACTAGGATCAGAAACAATTTTGCTTTAGCAAGAATGCATGTTTGTCTAGTGTTTCATGCATGGATGTTCCTTAAATGCATTAATACTTGGCGTCATGTATTTAGGCACACTTGCCAGTTAATAAAAAAGGATTCCCCAAACCATACATTTCCTTAGTTTAGGAATGTTATGGTTTCATTAATTGGTGGGGAGGGCTTGGCTGACATCCAGTGTCCCTCATTTTGGATGAACTCTTAAAAACCACACTATCTGAAGGGAAGCTGACTGAATAGTTTCAGCATATTTCAGTTGCCATTTGGGGTGGGGTTTGTCTCACCTGGCATTAAATAATGAAGAGAAATAGAATCAACTAAGCTGAATGCTTGAGGTATGTCAAGAGAATGTGGGGCTTATGTCTCCCCACTGACAATAGAAGAAGCCTAAACAGTAATTCAGATTGAGTGTCTGGTTTTTAAACAACTTAAGTTACTATACCCAGGATATAAGAAAGACACTGTGTGGTTTCACAGTCTAAATCTTTCTAGATGGAGGCAACCTGCCATCTCTCGCTTCTCACCCTTGGCCCATCCTTCCTCAAAATGGAGAAGTTGAATCCTTCCTCTTTCTTGTTATGTTTTTTCCTTTTTTTTCCTTTCAATTATTTATTTGTAAGATTACTGTAAAAGCATCTGATCTGTCTGGATATACAGAAATGATAACGTCATAATTAAGTGCCATCATTAGTGACAGCGTGAATTTAGGGCCTATTATCTTATCCTGAAACAACACCATTCATTTGAAGCAGTTTCATTTTGCCTGAAGTCTATCTGTAGAAGCAAATTTTATCAGTTGCATTGCTAAAACGATTTACCTAGAGTTAAAAGTTGTAGTTTGTATCAGACATTTTGTGTGAATGTTATTGTTCAAGAAAAATAGTAGTTTTCTATTTATCTTAAATTAATTCCAAAGCACCATTGACTAAACGGCAGGGAAGGAAAGGAGAAAAACAGAAACAAAAGAAAAAAAAAAGAAAAAAAAGGAAAAAGGAAAAGAAAAGCAACCACTACAAACAAAATGCGTTCTTCTTTCCAACTGAATAAATTCACACCAGGAATTATTCCAGTAAAACTAAATCAGTTTGAATTCATGCCTTTGTTTATGCCACTGTAAGTTTTCCATGTAGACAACCCCATATAGGGAAGTTACGTTTTACAATGTAATGAGGTTACAATGTGCTAATCCCTTTGGACTGAAGCAATTATCACCTGCCTGCTAGGTGTTAAATGCTGCATTACAAGGGGATTATTTTCTCTTTTGTTCTGACTGAGGCCTGGTCTACCCGCAAATTCACACCGGTTAAACTAATTCAGGAGGGAGTTTGCATTTTGCCTCCTCTGAATCAGCTATGTATTGCATTAATAAAAGTGGACTCAATGACAATTCCCTTGATATGTTGTAATTCAAAGTAGTAAAATGATCATTTCCGTGCTACTTGGTTACTTACTGTTATTCTCTTGCTTCATTTACTTTATTTGCAGCACGTTTTATTATGTAGTTGTGTTTTCCACAGATTACCTCACAATCTTGCACCAATACACAGCTAAATACCATAATGAGGTGAGTTCGAGACTTTCCCTGGACCCAAGGCAAATGTAGGTGCCACGAGATGCAGGTCAGCAGTTGGCTTATTTCCTTCCTTCTTCATGCAGTAAACCAGTGCCAGGGGAGTGTTTGCTGTCGGAAGCGTGGTCTTCTAAACAAGTTATTTAGCCAGTTGTAGAGCTCTTCCAGCTCCCACATCAATCTTCATAGAAGTACTGGAAGGTTATTGCTCTGAGTGTCCTGGGTAAGTTCCATTACATTATTACAGCTTACATGTCTAAGTTTCCTTATATCTTATTTGAATGAAGTACCGATTGCAAACATTTTGTGTAGACACATCCAGTTCAGAGACATCTGTCTACTACTTCAGAGCAGATTGTGGTTTAGTGATGGTTGAGTGAGCTGTACCCATGCACACACAAACACAGTACTCCTCTACAGTCTCACTGAAGGCAGGCAGACAAAGAGAAATACCCACCCAGGAGCGTGCCTCAGATCTTGTATCCTGAGCTGGCCCTTTTCCAGTGACTTCAAAGCTGGAAGACTTTTTTTCAGAATGAGTTGTTACTCCCTGTTGTTCTGGGTGTGCTGGTAATGCTGCCGGGTATGGCTCAGACCCACTGCTCTGGGACACTGCCTTTTTCTTCTCCCTACTTATTCATATGCTACAGGACAGATAATGTTCCTGTAGCCAGGCAATCCATGACTGTACAGATGTTCTGGACTTGCCCAGTATTTTGAGAACATTGGCTTATTTGGATGAAAGGCACCACATAGTGCCAGCGCTCCCACCATTTATTACTTGTAATGAATCCAGAGACTCCTTGAAGGCTGCTTATATTATGCCTATTGTTTTAGGCACTTGGAAGAATTTATGCAAATTATCTCTTGAATAAAAATAGTATTTACTGTGGCTTCGGAAATGTTCTTCATGATTCTGGGTCCAGCAGACAACATCAATAAGAAACTGATGCCAGAACTCTTTGTAAAGGCATCTTGAATCCCACTTCAGTTTCTTCTTACTGGTAAGCTCAGTTCCACACTTAGTGCAATCAGTGTAAGACTGGTGCATTTATGAACCACATCTGACTTCACCTAAGTCAGCATTCAGTGTTTGCCTTACATATACCTACCAATCCCACAGTAAGAACAACCCAGAAATGCTACAGGCAGTGTTTTTCCTTATTGGATCATACGAGAAGACTCACCAAGATGTCCTGATAGCATTGTTCTACGTGGTGACACAAAGCAAAGGACAACCCAACATAGACAGATCATTTTAACCACGTGGAAGTACTGCAAGCCGCCTTTAGCAGCATACCTACCATCCTGAGCTTCAGTACATTGCTATGAGTGTACAAAACACCAGGCAAGCTCCAATGCTTGTGAAGCCCTGAAGGGTTCAGGCCCATTTGGAAGGAATGCAGATAGTGTGTTTTAGACGATTATATGGTTTCTAGCAGAGATCAAGGAAAATAGAAGAGATGCTGATTGAACGCTCATAGTCTTCTCTTTCCAGCAAAGCTGCATCAAGAAATAAGCCAAATTAGGTATTAGGATGGGGTGTCATCTCTGTATGAGAAGAAACTCAAGCTGTCTCTGGTTCAAGGGGAAGAGCAAAGGGAGAAAGCTCCATCTAATCTAGCTGTTGTCTGAGCTAAAGTCAGTGAAGGCATGTGACAGCACACAGTTGAGCACCAGAAATCCACCTGGATGCCTCTTCTACTTGCACACTTTAAAATAATTATGTAATTAGGAGCTGAGCATTTGCAGGTTTCTCACTTACAAAATCGAGAAGGAGCAATCATTACTTTTTCTACAACTGTCATGCTACTTGAGTCATATTTGGCCTAAATCTAGTAGGAAGACAAAACTGAAACTGTTAGCATTTTTTTTCCTACTCATTAATGATGGAAAATGTAATGCTGATGAAATCCCTATCTTTTGTCTCACAATAAAACTCTGTGTGCATTCCCTTAAGTGCCTGCTTCTGCCACCTCAGTGAAGAATACATCAGAGATGTTCTCCTTTGGCAACCAAGTGTTTATCAAAACCTTTAACTCCAATGGATGTGTGGGAAGGGTGAGACAAGTAGGAAAGTCAGAGCCAGCAGTGGTGGAGATGGGAGAGGAAGGCATCTCTGAATGAGTCACTCTTCACTAGCTCAGGTCTTCCCTGGTTTCCTGTCTGTCTTCTCTACCTATACCATCTACACCTATACCACCCTGGAAACCAGCTGACTCCTGGCACTTCTGACAGCTAGAGAAGGTCAGAGTGTATAAGGAAACTGCTATTAAGATTACTTTTCCCAGTGAAGATCCTTTTGGATTTCAACCATTTAATGTTTTTCTTTTATCTTTGGCATCAGATGGAGTTTCTTTGCCGCACTGCTACTGCTGTTTTCATTCTCACTTCCCATACTCCCAAGGTAGGGAAAGGTAGAAGGCTAAAACTGAAACTATTTTTCTGTTTTACAAAGTTCAAATACTCTGTGAGCAAAACACACCTAGCTTTCTTGAGGAAATTTTCTTCATGAACCTGCAGATCTTTCCTGGACACCAGGTATCATAGGATAATGACCTCACTTCTGTATTTTTGATTCCTCAGGACCATTTGGTTAACAGTGCTAATCCGTATCATAATTAGTAAAAATTTTAGCTTGGGAATACTAGCCTTTGTCACCATCTCCTTAACAACACTATTCCTGTGTACTAGAAAGTACTAAATGCCCACTAGACTCACAGCTGTTGTTAAACTGTGACTACCTTGTAAAAAAAATAATGTGACATTGCAGATGATGTGCAATATCAAACCCAGCCTCTACATTTTACAGAAACTCTTTCAATAGAAACTATTCCGTATACTATGTGAAAGTCACTGTGAACTTAGGTCACATGTAGGGAAGAAGAAGCCATCACATTGTCTGCAAATGGCTTTGCAAGCAAGATGTTACAACTGACATTGCATTTAGGAAAGGTTTTTAAGTGAATGAGTGCTACTAACAAGATGGCAGAAATGAAAATCTATTCATATTTTTTCAAGAGTGAAATGTGCAGCCACTGCAGTTCTCTATTCCATGCTCTGGCACCTTCTTCTCTTGAATAATCTAATAATAACTGAAGTTTCCACTCCAAAAAGCCCTCTGCATTAATCATTTGGTCTGTCGAGATCTCAGCGCAATTATCTTCAGCCTGCATCTCTGCCACTAGGAAATTACATTAGAAGTTACTCCAAAGTAATGTCAGAGTGCAAGATTGGAACAGAGAAGGGGTATTGGGTCGTCATTGTATAACAGCAATGAGTCCCCTCCACGACACTGCTGAGCTAGTATGCAGTGGTGATCCCAAGGAAAAAAAAAAAATAATGCAATCAATTTACTTCACGTTTTGCCTTGTCTCAAAAATTATTGAGTCATTAATCTTAGCAATGTCATGGTGTTGTCAGTCGCTGAATTCAATTAAATGGGAGCTCGCCATTAGAAATGTGTGTGTTCTTCACATGCAATAATACCCTTCTTGACCATAATGAGTGCAGCTTGCCTTGTTGAATTAGAGGAAACTTAAAGGAAAGGAGTTAATGAAGATAAATAGGGTAAACTGCATCAGTATACTGCATCTTGTATAAACATAGCCCTGATAGCATGGGGCAAAATTCTTCCTCTTATAGGTATTAAACTGAAAAGTAAGTCTACAAAATTCATTTCAGGGTCCCCAGTTCTTGGGCTCTTCCCTTCTCTAATTTCCTTTTCAGTGAAATAATGCATTTTCTGGTCCAAAAGCCAGTTTTTCAGGCACCAAGACACTCAGCTGCCTTTCTTAGAGAAAAACATACAGTAAAGTGGCTTTGTACCCTTCAGTCATATCTGCCACTGCTGAAACAGAACAGTATTGCAAGGTGGGGAAGTGTTCATCAAAGAAGGGGAGTGCTGATGGTCTGAAGTAAAGCTGGCTGGTCTGAAGAGAAATTGGAAAAAAACAATATGTGTCTAAAGGTTAATTGAGCTGAAGCTAATTTACACTGCATAAGCAAGCAAAAGTTTCTGTGATACCAGACAAGAGCGGAATTAACACAGGAATGTCAATGAAACTCAGTGCATTCAATCAATATGTTGTCAGGGAAAAAAAAATCTGATAGTGTCCAAGAGAATTACCAGGAAAAAAATAATAATAATAATAAGTGGGAGACTTGTTTTCCAACAGTGGATTGGAATGCTACAAAAGACTGTGCTTGGACTCTGAAACATTGTTTCTGGCTACTTGTTCCCTGACAATCAGGAAATGATACCGGAGATCTCAAGGTTACCTCGGAGTTCACATGGGAGCACGGTGCCAGGAAACGCAGGCTACCATTTGCTAGTTTCAGGCCACCACATAACATGGGCTGCAGGTTATCAGCAGTAACAAATGTTAGGTCGATTCCCTGAAGATGTATAGCTGCAAGGTAGCAGGGCTGAACCTAAGTTAATTAGTCTTGCCTGTCAAGAGAACTAATTAACTATAGCAATAATGATAGCATAAAGATATGATACAACTTTTAGTTCTGAAGCTAGCATGGATGAATGTCTCTGTCCTACCTGCCATTTTGCAGTACTCATGTCTTCTCATACATGCCAAACTCAAGTCTTAACTTCAGTTCTTTTTCTTAGAAGCGTGCTATCCAAAACAAAACAAAAAAAAACAAACAACAAACAACAAAAAAAGTTCCAGATATCATAATGGGATAATTTCTAACATATTTCCAAATGATGCTAGTATGAAATGTTGTCATTGAATGTAAAGCTGTAGTATGGTAGTGTCACAGGACCATATATATTCAGTGATAGACAGAGTACACACACACACACACACACACACACACAGTAGGAATGCTCTGGCACTGACTGAAGATATTCCTTCAAAAGAGACAGAGATGGAGGAAGGGATGGAGCACAAAGCTAAGAGTTGTCACACTGTGGTTACGTAAACATGAGTCAGAGTCAATGACTGTACAGCAGTTCAACTCAATATGTGATGATCATGCACAATGTAAATTACAGGGTGCATGGGAATCTGTGGCTTGTATGTGTAAGAATTTGTAAGAATGTGTAAGAATGTGTAAGAATTCTTACTGTGGGATTGGTAGGTATATGTAAGGCAAACACTGAATGCTGACTTAGGTGAAGTCAGATGTGGTTCATAAATGCACCAGTCTTACACTGATTGCACTAAGTGTGGAACTGAGCTTACCAGTAAGAAGAAACTGAAGTGGGATTCAAGATGCCTTTACAAAGAGTTCTGGCATCAGTTTCTTATTGATGTTGTCTGCTGGACCCAGAATCATGAAGAACATTTCCAAAGCCACAGTAAATACTATGCAAAATCACATCCCTCTTTGATCCAGCTCAGGATACTGTTGGCCTTTTGGGCTGCGAGTACACTGCTCAGCTCTCATCCACTGGAATTCCAAAGTCCTTCTCTACAGAACTACTCTCAATGAGTTCTTCTCCAAGTCTGTACACGTATTGGGGATTATACTGACCCAGGTGCAACACCTTGTTGAGAGGAAATCCAAGGAGCAGAATTCAAGATGGGATAGGAAGGAAAACGGATTTGACAAATTTGACTGGAGAAATTGGGAGGTATAGGGTGAATTAAGCATTGAAGTACAGGAAATTAAAAGCTTCTCTCAAGGCTAAAGCAAGTGATCACCACTCTGAAAAATCCAATTCTGTCCCTACAATAATCAAAGAAATCCTGGGTCAGATTTGACACACAAATGAAATCAAATTTAGCACAGGTGATGACTGATATTGTGCTTCTTTATTTTAAAAGGGGTACTAGGAGGCTCATGGTATGGGGAAAAGCAAATTGGGAACTGTCGGTCTGATGTAAGAAATGGGTTCAAGGACTGTACTGGTGGTCAACAGGGTGGGACAGCCAGGTGAGGAAACATCCAGCTTTCATGAAGTAGGTTTCACATGCACAGGGCTGCATGGGAAACAGAAAATATTGAGCACCTACCCATCGAGTGAGCGTGACACACATTGTACAGTTACTGGGATAGCTCTGATGACAAGAAAAGAGATGTGGGCAAGGTAGTTTTGAACACGATGCATTCCTAATTACCCGCTTTTTGGCTACCTAATTTGGCAACGTTAACAAAACTCTTCAGTTTCGTTTTTTCCAGTAATGACTGGTGTTTAAGAAATTTTCATCAGCCTGACTAGGGCAGGAGCAGGATATTTTCAGCCTCACCTAGTGGTTCTCTTGAAGAGTGGGACTTCAGCCCAGCTAAGCCTGTGATGAGAACACTAAGGCATATATCACCTTTGGGACAGTCTGAGTTTGCAAGAACCAGCATTGACAAATACCATGCTAAATGATCTAATCTCCTAAAGCAATTTTTCATACTAATGACTCTGTAACACTCTTTAAGCTGGAGAGAGTGTTGATGGAAAATGGAGTGCAAAGACGACATCTTTGGTGACAAAGCAAGCACCAGTCCAAAAAACTGTCTTGTAGAAAAGTAAACAGCTCACTACAGATCCTTCTCTCCTGTGACCTTTAGTACGTAATAATAGACAAGAAATGTCTTCAGAAAGTTGCATTTGTCTTGCAGAGGAGATGAAATAAAGGGAACTTCAACTAAGCAGCAAAGGGAATATTTATATATATATAGCTGGAACATTGTAAGTCCAGCTAATTTCAAGGAGTCAAAATAAATAAATAAAAATAAAAATAAATAAAAAAACAGTTGGGTCAATTTATTTTTCTAATTTTTGAACCATTTATATTTACAGTTTGTGAGTAACAGAGAAAAACAAGGATACTACCGTTACAAACAAAGCAGACCAAACACTCTGATCATCCTTCCTGCCTAGAGGAAAATAAGTATCATGACATTTTATGAAGCAGCAACATGATCATCATAATTAAGTACTTCTTTTTAAGTCAGTGATTGAAAATAACAGGTTCACAAGCAAAATAGGTGGGACCAAACACATTAGGCACGCAAACCTAGAAAGAGTAATTAAGGTTACGTTCCTGGGAAGAACAGTGTGACTAATACTGATGACATGCAATTTTTTTTAAACAATAGAAAATTGTTAACAGTCCCTTAAGTGGAGTAATACAGCACACAAGTGATCCCCTCATCTTATTTGTTGCTTGGCGAACTGGATTAAGTTTAATAGATATGAAAGGCTTCAAGCAGCTACATGATCTTCCTCTGTGGTTATATAAGCAGATTTTGATTCTGCAGTAGCCTGTGTGCTTCANTCCTATATTATCTGTCTTTGATATATAGAAGACCAGGGCCAGATACGGAGGTGTTTCCGAAGAATATTGCTCCTCTGGCTGGAGCTGGACCATCAGTTTGATAAAGGTTGTAGACCTGACTGGATGTTTTGCAGCCTATACCTTTCTTTTCAAACTGTCTTTGCAGCTCTAACAAAACTAGTAGCCATACAACCGTTCTCCCTGCCTTTTCAAGTGCTTCATTTTTAGTATTAGCAATGCAGTGTATGAATAGTGAAGGTCAAGGACAGAAAATTTTTTTTAAGTCAGTGGAAGGCTGCTAGGGGTCATGTGAGGTCAGGAATCTCTTTAGTCTTGGAAGCCATGGCAGAGGGAAATTTTTAATTTTTGAAGGGTTTATTTTTAGTGAGGCTGAGTCAGAGTGTGACTTGCTCTTGGAAAAAAAAAAAAACAAAACACTAAGATGGAAAATTGCTGAGATGTTCCCACATTTGTTGCTAACAAATTTAGTGCCCCTGCTGTAGATGTATGCCTACTTGGACTGGCAACTACTTCTGAGCAAAGCCTGTGAGTTGTGCCCAGAAAGAGAATGAGAAACTTGGGCAGAGGGCTTGGACTTTGACGGTCTTTAAGGTCCCTTCCAACCTAAGCCATTCTATGATTCTGTGATTCTATGAAGTTGGCCTGCTGGATATCAGCCTTCACCAGTGTCTCTGTGTCTGGCTTCCTGTCAATAAATTGCCGAGGAAGGTCCAGGGTGAATATTCCCTCAGCAGATTATTCAGAAAAGCTCCCCTGTTTATCTTCTCATTCAGAGGAATCAAGCTAGTAAGGCATAAACTTCCTCCATAAATTGTGGGGATAATATGAATTTCTTTCTTAGAGAAGCAGAAGGAAGTTTGTTTCATTCCTAAGTGCTTCAGACCCACATATTATACATGCTGTGCACAGGCTCTTGACATATGAACATCTATTCTACGAGGTCATATCAGAGTTTAAATACTTCCATTTTTTCTTAGCTAATTTCTAATGAAATATCCTGAAGTCATGGGCCAGGGAACTTCTGATTCATGTGTACAGAATAGTTTGCCTTAGTGTCAGAAAGAAACCAAAACAAATTACTGAATAACTAAATCGACACTTAAGCTCTTAGTTACTTAAGTAAAGACAATTCTTGATTAACATGGGAACTGCAGTATTTCACCACACCTACCATAACAATCATCAACACCCGCAGTGCGCAGTGCCTCCTCTATAGCGGGGGTCACTGTGTGATCTGGCTAAAGAAAATCTCCCAGCAGAAAAAAAAAAGAAAGCAATTGACAAACAAAGGCCTTCTCTCCCCTTAACTGCCCTGGAGAAGACAGGGGAAACTAGTGACAGGATGGCTGCTGTCATGAGCAAGCATCATGCAAATACCTCGACAGCCAGAACTGGAGATTTTGACAGATGTAACATAGCTGCAAAGCAAGCCACAACCCAGTGTTAAGCCCTGCAGCAAGAGAGCAGCCCCTCCCTGCTGGCTTTCTCATTACTCCTTCTTCCCTACCCCTCTACCATGAGCTCTTCTTTGTGTTTTTCCCTCTTTCTTCTCCCCGCCTCTCCCTCTTCTCCCTTTCGTGCTTTCCTGCCCCCCTGCTCCCCTCGTGGGACTGGGCGGTCTGGGCCCCGTGATTCTTTGTGGTTCATTGGTTTCGCTTTGACCGCCTCCATTCCTCTGCAGCACACAACGCTCGGGAGGAGGAGAGCAGGGGCTGGAGAAGGGAGGTTACATCAGCTTTGTTGCAGACAGTGCTGAAATGTGTTTGTAACCTTGCCAGATGGATGGGCAGCCCCTGCACTGTGGGGGCTCTCAAAAGCAGATTCAAAGTCATGCATACCAGGGGGTAGGGAGGGGAATGGAGAGGCAGGATGTTGAATTTCCATATATTTCCATCAGGTTGCTGTCATTTCTGCCTAGCATGTCAGTAGCCACATGTTACAAGGCTTTCCTGTGCTAGTCCTGCCTATTAAATGTGTGCCCCAACCGAGATGCTTCATTTCCCCCCAGAGCAAACATGGACAGGAAAGACTGTGGGAGCTGGTGAGAGGCATCCTCCTGTCATGCTTTGCTTGCTTATGCTCATTGCTGCTTGATGCCATGCCAAACAATGAAGTAACTATGAACAGGGATATCCCAGATACTGTTCCACAGCACTGAGGCTTTGATTCAACATCTTCTACATACTACTCCATGTGATGTGAAAAGGCAGATGCTTGTTGTGCTGACGTCAGCAAGGGCAAGGCCATTCCTAGAATCATAGAACCATTTGAGTTGGAAGGGACCCTAAGGGGTCATCTAGTCCAACTCCCCTGCAATGAACAGGGACACCTACAGCTAGGTCAGATTGCTCAGTGCCCTGTCCTGCCTGACCTTGAATGTCTTCAGGGATGGGGCATCCATTTCTTTTCTGGGCAACTGGCTCTTGTGCCTCACCACCCTTATTGTAAAACACTTTTTCTGTACATCCAGTCTAAATTTTCCCTCTTTCAGTTTGGAAATCATTTTCCCTTGTCTTATCACAGTAGATTCTGCAAAGGAGTCTGTCCTCTTTCTTTAGCTCCTCTTTACGTAGTGAAAGGCCACTGTCATGTCTCCCTGGAGCCTTCTCTTCTCCAGGCTGAACAAACCCAGCGCTCTCAGCCTGTCCCCATAGGAGAGTTGTTCCATCCCCCGGATCATTTTTTTGACCCTCCTCTGGATGCGTTCTAAAAGATCTGTGTCTCTCCTGTACTCAGAACTTCACATCTGTACATTGTACTCCAGGTGAGGCCCCACCAGTGCAGAGCAGAAGGGCAGGATCACCTCCCTCACCCTGCTGGCCACACTTCTTTTGATGCAGCCCAGGATATGGTTGGCTTTCTGGTCTGTGAGGGCACATTACTGGCTCATGTCCAGCTTCCCATCCACCAGGACCCCCAAGTCCTTTTCAACAAGGCTGTCCTCCATCCTTTTGTCCCTCAGCTTGTACTGATAGCAGGAATTACCAAGACTCAGGTGCAGACCTTGTACTTGGGTTTGTTGAACCTCATGACGATCACCTGGGCCCACTGCTTGAGCCTGTCTAGGTCTATCTAGGGGGTTTGTGGTTCAGAAAGACTGTAACAAATTTTAAGTACCCTAAAATAGACAGTATTATGTCATGCCTGTATAACATCCACTGTAAAGTGAAGTCCTAGTCCAATTCCGTTAATTTATCTGCTTGCAGAATTTAAAGAATAGTTAAGGTAATTTTTCCTGTGCTTTTTTTTTTCCCATACCAATGACAAACATCTATGAGTGCAAGTGTAAGCTTTTAGTTTAGCTGAACTCAGACACGTAATTTCAGAGAGAAATACATCCTTTCCTCCCCTTTTGTCTACCTTCCTGTCCTACCACCACTCCTCACTCCTACAGCTGAAGGCCATAAAGCTTCCACCTAACAGCAGAATCCTCAAAAATTAACCAAACAAGCCCACAGACAGTATGTCTGGTGGCTTTGTGTGGGTCACTTAGGTCTGCAGCCCATTTTACTGCTGTAAGCCTTCAGCATGCTCTGGAATCAGCAAGTTGTTTAGCTATTCAACTACTGCAAAGAGCTTAAAATGGTACTTAGTCCTGGAAGCAAAGGCAGTGGCTGCTGGTGAACAAGAGCAGAAGTATTTGTCCTGAAGGGTCAGGGTGAACCTCATTTTACTCTTACATGCAGTGCATTCCCACTTCTTTTCTAAAGACATTTCTTCTGTCCTTGTCATGCTGTAAAACAAGGACCATCAGGCCCTTTAAATATCTTCAGATGCTGCTGAGACTTCTGTTGCTGAACCTTAAAGCTGTTGTTTAATCACTTCACTCACAGTCAGATGCAACCTTTTGCTTAGAGAAACTTCAGTTTGGTATGCGATTTCAGTCAAGATCAAGCTGTTTTCTGGCAAAGAGGTCTTTTCAAACCTGCAGTCACATCTTGTTTGAACTCCAGCTGGGCTCCTTTCTGAGAGCAGTACATCCTGGCTCACAGCACAATGTCTCTTTCTGCAGCTGTTGTTTTATTGTTGACATTTGAAGCTGACTCTGCTGAGCCCTTGCCATCTTGTGCCCACATCATCTCCTGTTATGAGGTGCCAGGAAACAAGGGCCTCCAACATGCTGTGCCCAGCCTGGCATAATGCAGGGAGTACAGTATGAGGGAGTGTGCTAGGGAGAATGCTCCAGCCATATACACAGAGTTATATCCAGCAGTTGCACAACATTGTGCCTAATGGATGGCTGGCTCGCCAAATAGCTGGTGAACACTTGACACAACTAAGATAAGTCACTGTCTAACCATTGCTCCCTACCACATTAATTTATTTGCTGGCTTAATGCCAGTAGTAAGTAATGATAACAGTTCAGTGAATCACAACTTTTCGAGATTTTTTTAACTTGGCAGCTAAATCCTACCTGATTTTACATGTTAAATTATCAGCTCAGGATATCTTGTAACTTATTGTCACAAATGTGACAGGTAATCTTCCCTTCCATTCCTTATCAAAATAATAAAATTCACCCCAAATATTTGCCTGGGAAAGGTTAAGAATCATTCAGGGATCATTTAATACTCTTTCTTTTATCCCTTTTTCTTAGCTTCTAAATAGTTAAAGAAACTTCACCTTACTCTGGTGTGTAACAAGTGTAGAGGTAAGCAGTCATACTAATTCTTAGAAGAAATGCTATCTAGGAGGTTACTGTTCTTAGAACTACTATGGCTTGTGTGTGAAAACAATGCTTATAGTAAGCAAATGTAGATGTGATGGATTAAGTACATCCCAGATATGAATACAACAGAACAGCAACCTATCTTATGCCCTGGGGCTGTTTTCACTGAATACAGAAAGAGTCTGCTGAAAACAATTTAGTCAATTCTATACTATTATCCTGCTTGGCTGCTTGCATAAGGAGAAATAAAACAGAATATATGAACTAGTTAGATAGCAATGCAATAATATGTTGTGTAAGATGACTGTTAACAGGAGCTAATTTCAGGGCTCGCAGATAGCACAATCTGTTTATTTGCTTATAGCTGATATCCAGACATAGGGGTGTCACTGGATGAAAAAGGATATGACAGAAAAATAGCTACCACATTTACCCCAGTGCTAGCCACCAAGAGGAATTTACTGAAGAGGCTCATGACTGAGTTAGGCGCACAGAGGAGGGCTACCAGCAGCCCACCACCACTCAGGTCACCCAGCACTCAGGCTGCTCTGCTCCGCCAGGGGATGCCAATGGAATGAGCAACATCTCCTTCAATACACCAGCAAATATAGGCCTCAGGAGAAGATATTTCCCCAAAAATTTCAATGAATTTGGCTTGAAAATATTCAGGGAACCTACTGATTTGTTTCTTAAGCAAAGATTTACCTGGTGTAGGGAACCTGCTTTGGCAAGGGGGTTGGACTTGATGATTTCTAGAGGTCCCTTCCAACCCCTACAATTCTGTGATTCTGTGATTTATAGCTCACATTTATTTACATAGTCTCCTGAGAGGGAAACTAAATGGAGTTCAAAATCCCAAGCTTGAATGATCTCAACTCCTACTTAAGCCACAGAGACTTAGGCTTTTACTTTCCTTTGTGGTGATGAACTAAAGTATGTCCTGCATCTTCAGCAGTAAAATGAATTCCAAAACAAGAACAGGGCTAGAGAGCTTAATTTCTAAAAACAGCAGTGTACTCCATTGAAAATCTGGTGTTACATTTCATTTGGTGGCTGCTCCACAAATAATCTCAGCAGCTGTTGCAGCATCTTGGTTGGGATTCCTCTCACCTAACTTAGTCATTCCAAGTTAGGTCTCCAATCTAAATTTGATCCTTTTACCTCCCCCAAAGCCAGATAGCTCTGCCAGATGGCTATTCAGACCTCCAAAAATTTAGCAAGGGGAACTGCTGTGACTCTTGTTAAATTTACATTAAACAATCAACTGTTTTATAAGGTTCTGCTCTGAGAAAACAGCCTTTAAACCATTTAAGAATCACTGCGTTCTGTTAAATATGACATGAGACACACCAAAACCTCAATGTGAAATAAAACAATAGTGTTTACTCTTACAGATTTCAACAGCTCCTGTAAATCACCAGCTGTAAAACAGCAGGAAAACAGCCCTCAGAGCAGGACACAGAGTTCCTCAGAGCTTCCAGGGACCCCAGAAAATAAACCAATCATTTTGGCTTTGTTTGTATCTCCATGAGGTGACAAGGAAGGGTGCTTTTATTTCAGCATTGTTACTTTTGAATTGAGGGTGACAACTTCTTGAATTAAGCTATCAACCTAGTCAAAGCGGTAGTCTTTAGTATTACAGTTTTCCCCAGGCACAGTGGAAAAAAAGGCAGAGGGAGGGGATTGCTCTCCGGAGCTCACAGCACTGTAGAAGCAGGTCTGGGGCAGCCATTAAAGCTGACATAGCTTCCAGTCAGGCTTTAAGGAAATACAGATGCTTCCCAGCAGAGCTCTAGTCCAGACATTAGTGATACAGCCTAGTCACATTAGCAGACTCTGTATAGAAGTGCCTCATTTCTCCAGGAAAAGCACAGACACTCCCCAAAAGTAGGTTCTTCCAACTCCAGGTAAAAGGCAACAAGTATTATCTAGGATATGCAGAGCTAGATACTCCTCAGAGGCTTCTCAGAAGCACTGAAAAAAATAAAAAAATTAAAAAAAAAATGGGAGTAAGATAAGCACCAAGACTTTCAGTAGAGAGCAGAACTAATAACCTGGTATCCTGACCTATTATTTTTCTAGAAGAGTTTCTTTGGTTTTAATTCCCTGTGTGTGGGGTTAGGCCCATTTCTGCTCATTCAAACCACCTGAAGTATGTAATTGAATTTCCCAGCAGGTGGTAGCCAAAGTTGTAATTATTTTCAGGACCTATGAGCACTGGAGTCTCCGTCTGTGGTGAGTGGCTGCTCACCAGCTGTGGCTAATGACAAGGTGCCTTTGTAAGGGCCCTTTGGACATGCTGCCCAGAGTGAAGTCAGTCCTGCTGAACAGCAGTGTGGGTCTTTCTCATCTTCAGATAGCTGATGGTGTTATGGAGCGGTATCTGCTGCAGGTGCTGAGAAGAACAGAAGCAGATTTATGGACTGAGCTTTGTAGATCTCTACTAAAAATTATCAGTGAGTATTGATTTTTACCTTTAAAGTCTTTTTGCAGTAGCTTAGCTACAATCATCAGAACAGAAGATGATAAGAGCTGACTGCAGAAAGTCTTTGTGTCCTTTTTCATTATAGCCAAGCCTCTCTTAAGCTGTCTGCTTGACAGGATCCTTTGAAAAATATTGCTTTCTGAAGGGATAATTATATCTTCAGATGTAGAAATTCTGTTGCTCTGATGCTTGAAGTTGGCAGTAGAGTTAAACATGAGGGTCACCTTTCCCAGTTGGGCTTTTCTTTTCTATACTGAGGTCTGGACCCCCAGTCCCTTAGCTTGGAGGGACTGGTCCCAGTTGTGCTGAAATAGGTCTGTGGCAAGAGCTGTTCTTGGTCTGGCCTGAGGTGACTTCTCCTTTCTCTTATGAAAAGAGAAGTGCTCCTTTTGAACTATTTTAATCTTAACTCTTACTTCTGCTTCATGTGAAGAGCCTGTGTCCCCCTGGGATGTGGTATTTCTCTTTCCTTGAGCCCTGCTTCTACAGTCTCTCTGACTAGCTCTGCTTCCAGAAACCAGCTTCCTCCCTGAAGGCAAGGAGGAGTCTCAATACATTTTTCTGAGAAAGAAAATGCCCCCTCACTCCCAGAGGAGCACCCATATAAACCATGTGTGCCCCTACTCATTGACCCAGCATCCACAGTGTTGTGTGGCAGAGGGACGTTTTCAGAAAGGCTTTAATTTGGGGAATAGGAGGAAAGGAGCTGTCAGCACGTGATTGCAGCTGCACTGAGCACATCTCAGCTCTCTGCTATGGCTTCTACTCTGCTGATAATTGAATTGAAATCAAAACATAACCACATTGCTCTTGTGCTCTGGCTGCTAAATAGCAGTATTGTGAATGAATCAGGGTTACTTCAGAGAATCACTTTAACGTAGTAGAATTGCAGCAATCGGGGGATAAAGTTAGGTTTGGGAGTGTCTGGGTAAAGGAGCTGATTGGAGTTCAGAGGAATGCTGCTTTTGTTCAGCCTTTCTGTGAGCAAGGTTATGTGTGGTCCTGGGGAATTAGCAGTGCTTGAGGGTTAACACCTCGTTCCTGCTCTGCTCCTGATTATTGTCTCTGTGGCTTTATGTGGATGGTTTTTCTTCCTGTCATTTTTTTTTCCCACGGCTAACAGTTCTTGCTTCCTCAACTCTTAGTGCTCTGTAAGACTGCTCGTTTCCCTGTAGAAAGAGCTACATGGGCATTAAAGTGCTTCTTCAATCTCCCCCATCCCCCATGCCAGACCCGCAAGATGAATGGCAGGGAACAGAATTGCTCAGTATCAGAAACAGTATGTTGATGGTTGGAAGGACCTTGTGGGACTTTATGCAATTAATCTCTAGAGATAACCTTATATCTTGCCTTCTACAATAATAAATGATGCCTTAGTTCAGTATTGCTACTATTCAGCACTCCTTCGTGTAGATCTCATGTGCATCCTGCTGTCATTCCCACAGTGCATCTTTACCATCTGCTGCAGCCTTTAATGAGACTGTGCTCCTTGAGCCTTGCACAAAAGGAGTCTAGTGAGAGCGAGGGACTATAAAAAAAAAAAAAGATACAGAAGTCTTAGAAATCAAAGCAACCCAAGAGAATACTGTTAATAGTTAGCATGGTGCAGAGAGCTCACAGAGGAAATGTACTACGATCATGGTAGGTTGAGATGGGCAGGAAGGGGTGCTGGCTCTCTCCACTCACAGCAATGATGATGGTTAACAGCTGAGTGTTTAGCAAGGAAGCCTATGTCTCGAGGGACTTAAGTCTGGGCAAACCTAGCTTCCTGGTTTCGAACTGTGGCAGCCATGTATATGGTGAAAGGATGACTTCAGGACTATGTTTCACTGTCTGTGAGCCAAAGACTTCTTTAATTCATTTAAACCAATGGATTTCCACCACCACCACCACCCCTCCTCCCCCAGCTTGAAATTGACACGAAGTGTTCCCATGTACTGTAAACTGACAAAAGAAAAGTAGTTGCAGGTGAGAATTTAATAATATTTAACAAGGACCAAGTGCAAGGTGCTGTACTTGGTTCAAGACAATCCCACATATGAGTACAGGCTGGAAGAATTTTTTGAGAGCAGCCCTGTGGTGAAGGGCTTGAGGGTCCCGACAGTCAAAAAATCTGAATGTGAGCCTGTAGTGTGCTCTTGCAGCCCAGAGGGCCAACAGTATCCTGATCTGCATCAAATAAAGGGTGGTCAGCAGGCAGAGGGAGGTGACTGTCCTCCTCTACTCTGCCCTGTAAGGCCCCATCTGTCTAAACCTGGGGATCCCAGTACAGGAAGGATGCAGAGCTGTTGTAGTGGATCTGGAGAAGACGCCCAAAGATGTTCAAAGGGCTGGAGTACCTCTCTTATGAAGAAAGGTTGAGGAAGTTGGGCTTGTTTAGCTTGGAGAACTAAAGGATTTGGGGAGACCTCATTGTGGTCTTCCAGTATTTGAAGGGAGCTTACAAGAAGTAAGGCAACCAACTCTTTATGTAGTCTTGTAATGACAGGACAAGAAGGAATGGCTTTAAACTAAAAGAAAGACACTTAGGTTAGATGTTGAGAAGAAATGCTTCACTCAGAGGGTGGTGATTGCACAGGCTGCCCAGAGAAGTTGTGAGTGCCCCATCCCTGGAGGTTATCAAGTCCAAGGTTGGATGGGGCCCTGGGCAGTCTGATCTGGTGAGTGGCAGCCCTACCAGTGGCAAGGAGGTTGGAATTAGATGATCTTTAAGGTCTCCCAACAAAGCCATTCTATAATTCTAAATTAAAGCTTGGTTATGCTATTGTGTACACTCACATTCTTCCAAGCTCTAGTAAGCAGCCTTGTGAACAGACAATAAAAATCCAATCTGTTTTTCCAACCTTCTCCTTGCTGACAGGAAAAACAACACTCAATTTGCTGATGTGAAAATGTTTTTCTCTGCTGAGCATATGCAAATAAGGATTTTGCAACTTTTGTTGAGAAATATTGTACCTTTAATTGGAACTGCCTTTAACTACTTTATAGTCTCTTTGGAATTGGGGAAAAAAGAAGATAGCCTGTACTAAAAATTATCAACAAAAAATCATAGTGTTGTTTGTTTTGTTGTCTTTTTTTTCTGATTAGAGGTACTAGGCACTGAAGATGATCTGATTTGTACATTCATTGATGAGCATATAGCACTAATGCCTTATTTTTGACACGGTCTTAGATGGATCTACCTAAATTCTGTGAGAGAATGTTTCTATTTGTGCACATGTAAGTGAATTTTAGTTTTGTGGAAGAGAGGGTAGCCAGTAGTCCGAGTTCTTGCTGTGATACGTTGGCCCTAATCTAACTCAATCTAGATCAGAACAAATGAATCTATTGTTTCTGATCTGTAGGTCAAACCTATTGCCTCCTCTAATTACCTGTATGGCAATTTGAATAAAAAGCCTTTATGCTTCACAGGCTGGCTAAAGACACTGAGAATGGGTTTTATTCTCTTTCTTGAACCAAGGACTTCAATTTCCTCTTGGAATAGGGTTATCAGTAATAAGGCATTTATTTTCTTGCCCACAGATATTAACCTGTTTATACTGTAGCCTTATATGTTTTGAGGTATGCACTATTGACCGTTGTTCCTTGAAGAATGGTGCTGAGGGTTAAGGCAAAAATGGCAATTATTCTAAGTGTGTCTGGGGCCACTTGGTGAAGTTTTTTGTCCAAGATGTACCTGGCACTCTCTTTGTGTGAGTAAAGGAGGAAGAAAAAAATGCGTATAGGGAAGTAATTTTTTTTTGTACCAAACCAGGTTTCCTGTGTAGAACTACAAAGTAATACGACAAATGATTTCCAGCACTCTTCTAGGTCAGCTGTTTCCAAAGTCTTTCCAAAACACTTTGGAAAGCTGTACACCTTTTTGTCTGCTGTTGCAAAAGTTCTTGCCTATCAACACAACTGTTTCCCTGTGTAAAGCTGCCAGATTGGTTTCATTCTGCCTGTTGAGCTCACTTATTTCATCTTATGAAGCCAGATGTTTCTGGTAGAAGCTCTGAATTTGTGTGGTATATGCAACTCCCTCTCAAGTTTCATAAGCAAGATGAATACATTTGGACTGAAAAATAGTGGGAATAACAGACTGGGATACTTTCTTACCTGTCAATGACATGTTATTTCCTCATGAGAGGTAACTTATAAAATAAGTCTGATGATCTCCCTCGTTGCCTAGGACATGGTTTACAAGTAATTGGTAATAATCTTGTCAACACCATGGAAGTTGATGTTTCATAAGTTTCTGGATTTTTTTTTGCAGTTTCTATAGCCTCATCCAGGGGAACTTTGAGTTCTTTTAATAGTACTCAGTGGCTGCCCATATTCTAACTGTGACATGTGTGATTGAGCTCCAGGCAGGCTGACATCCTGTTGAGTATTTCATGTTGTCCAAAACTTCTCACAGAAAATATCATCATTGAATAGGTAGAGGGACACAATCTGTGAGATAACAAAGTTGACTTGAGGCTCTCTAGAGCAGAGCATCATCAATTCAGTCAAAATATTTTCAAGCATCTCTTCCTTGACTTGAAATTCATCAATGATGATGGAGCTTTGGTCCCAGATCTTCAAGTTTTTCATGTAAGATGAATATAAACTTTCTGAGAAAGTGAGATGGAGAAGATGTCAAGTTTTTAAATTGGATGTTGATTAGATAGGCATGAAATGATGCTAATTATCAGTAGTTCTTCTTTTAATGGTGATGAGGATCCTATGCTTGTGGAAGTAGAATAGTACAGAGAAAAAGGATAATGCCATTCAAGAACTGTTTATTTGACAACATGTGAAGGTTCAGATCTAGAGAAGAACAATGAAGGACAGAAGGTTAAGTTACATCCCTGAAAGTAAGGAAGACAGAAAACTCAAGTTATTCTGTAGAAATAATTGTACTATGGTAGCAGTTTGGAATGCAAGTGCTTTCTCAAATCCAAAATAGAATTTCAATTTGGAGGGGGAGAGGGAGAACGAATATCAACAACCTGGAGACCTCTGTGATTACAAAGTATCCAGAAAAACTCTGCCCAATTTGGGAAGGCCACGAATTTGAATCTGATTCTTGTGTGTTCCAGAGAGGTGCACAGCTGCTTGTCTGTTAATTATGGTGAGAAGCACAGATGGTTTTTTCATTGCTTTTATTTTTCTCATGTTGTCTTGCTTTGCTTTCCTTAAGTAAGAAGAATAACAAAGGCACAGTTTCCTCAGGAGGAAGAATTGAGGGAGGGTGAGCAGAGGAAGGTTTCTGTTTATAGGATAGGAGTAGTATTTCCTGCTCAACTCAGACAATGCTACTCCACCAGTTTAGATACAATTTCAGGTAAGCAGTTCATTGGGAAACTTCTAGGGAAAAATATTTCCTCTTAAAACCAATCTGTTTCCAGTATTTTTTGGCTCCTACTCAGGTTTAGAGTTCCCCAGAGATGGTTTCTCATCTACTTCTACCCTCCATTCCAGGACCCAGAGAGGCAGAAGGTGCCTCAGGAAAGGAAGACCTTGTCATTCATGCTTATGGTTAACCAGGCTTGAGGGCTGGCTCAGCTTTGGTCAGAGCTGAATTTTTTTTTTTGGTCGAAGGTTCTTATTCTGTTAACACTAATTCCCTCTAGTTCATCTAAGCAATTTATGGCAGCTTGTAAATAGGTGCTCTTGTCAGAGAAAAAGTCATCAGCTCTTTTGAAGATGAGTGCAACTTGGCTCTTCTCCCTGGGGGAGAGCAACAAGTACCAGCAAAGCAGAAAACTCTGGAAGAGTAGTGAGTAACAGGGTGGAGCAGGGATGACCAGCCAGTAAATCCTGCACATCAGAGCTTTGTTAATAGAAAGCCCTATTGTTCACAGCTTTACTCCATGGAAATATGTTTTTGTTGCTACTTTTTTTTTCTTTCCTACTTGGAGCTTAGCTCTGTTGTCTTTGGGAATATCTACCAGGATCCTACTAGCACAACCTAGAGCTCTTTTTGATACTGCAGGGCAGCAACTCCGAGTGGTGAGAAACTGAACCTGTTTTCAGAAGCAGAATGGAGGATTTGTGAAAGAGCCTAGCCTTGGGGTGGCATGCTGGGCCCACGTCCATGGTGGGGTACAAACACACAACAAACATGCAGGTTATGGAGGCTGGCTGCTGTAACTAATGCTTTGGTGTAAGGACAAATTCTAGTCATATCTTCCTGCCCATGTGCATAGGCTCACATTTCTTGTCTCTAAAGGTCTGCTACAGTCTCTTGGCAAATTAGTCTTATGGCTTTCGCTTTTTTTTTTACTTCCTCTGTCCTTCCTGGTGAGGATGGCACAGTGATGGTCACAACAATGACACCTCTCCTGGAATAGAGATATTATACCTCTGGCAAGTGGTCCTAGGATGGCCCTAGCCAGGCCATGTTTTCAATCTGTCCTTGGGTGTTCCTCTGAGCTGGTGACAAAAAGAACCTAGAAGGATGTATAGACATAGGAAGGGACTGTTTGTGTTAAGAAGCTTTGAGAATTAGAAACTGAAGGGATAATAAAAACTATCTCTAGTTGACATTCTGTAATTCGTGTCTATATCTGGCAATTCTGTGCTTGTAAATCTTACTCCCTCTCCTTGTCATTGTCTACATCAAGTTCATATGAACTTTGCACTCTGCAAAGGATCTTCAGTGACTGGTGCATCTCTAAAACTCATGCTTTCATCTACTGTTTTAATAGTAATAAAATCACACAATGGGGTTTTTAGTGGGTTTGTCTGCCGTTTCATAACTTGCTCTCTTATTACTCATAGCTGATGCTCTATGGCTGCCAAAATGTATGGTGCATTGAAATTGCTTATATCCTACCTTATTTCTGAAATGGTAGAGAGAAGTGTGTTTCAGTAAAACAGTAGTCAACAAGGGGACTTCTTAGTGAACTTAGGTGGTTGTAGTGCTATGATTTTTAAAGTCATGTGGGTCCTCTGAAGTTTGGTACCTAGCTTTTCTTGTAAGAGGAGTGTTTCCATTTTTCAGTTGGACAGCACATGAAAAGTAACATTCGTCATCTTTGGATTCTGGTTTTGAAGCTCCATCTTATATTCAGTTGTAAAAACCCTTTGAAAATCTGCAGTTGTAGATGTGACAACTAGCTGAAAGCATCCCATGGACTTGTGAGGAAAGGCAGCAGATGCTGAATGTGCAGCCTGTGTGAGGCCACGGAGCTGCAATGCACCGGGGGAATTAATTTGTTGCAGATGCTCTTGCTGTGACTGAGCCAGTGAAGGGAGGGGGAGAGGGCTGCATTGCCTCTGACCTGCATGCTGCTAATGAACATCTTCTCTTGCTGGCTGAATTGCTGTGTACAGTTGGGATGCATAGGAACCCTCATTTGAAACCTACCCACTACTCCGTGTGGCAAAGAATTAGGCATCCTGTGCACCCCCTCTGCCTTTTAATATCTGAATTACTCTCATTGTCTAAGGAAGAAACTTGCTATAGTCCTGGAAACCATATAGCAAATGAGTACTTTGCTAATCTTAGATGGTCTTTGATGTCAGTATTTCTAAAAGCTCTGCAAGATCCCTTTTCACTGTAACTACAATAAAAGATTATCAGAGATGACTATTGAGATGGAACAAAAGCCTGTAATCGAATTTCCAGGTATTGTTGCACTTGCTTATGGCACCAGGAAAAGAACTTCAATGTGAAGGAACTTGAAATCAGATTAAAAGGTTGCAGACGCTCACAGGATTTTACCATCACTAATTCATTGAGCACCTTCTATGGAAAAAGCTCTTAAAAATGAAAGAATTGTTGGTGGATAACATCCAGTTGTATGGTCAGAAAGGAGAGTTTGCACTCTATGTGACTTTGTTCTGTTTGACAGTTCTTCTGTGGTATTGTGCTTTGTGGGACTACCTTTTGGTGCCCTGCAGTCATCCTGTTACTCCATTAACTGTTATCCTCCTGAGTCCCATTTCTGGCTGAAGAATCATGATCTTCGTGGCTGTAGCATCTGCAACTCCCACAGAATCTGGTGGTAAGGCCATGTGCTCCTGTCCTTGGGAAACCAGCACAGCTTCTCTAGTTCTTTGAAGCCAAATAGAAGGTGATGACGTAGGAAAAATGTAACTAGTGTCCATTTCAGAGACAGGATCTCACATCTCAGTGAGATATAGCTGTGAAAAACTAAACTTGGGCTTTTACTGATATTTTGAAAAGGAGATGGGGGGGGCGGGGGAGGCCTTTGTGTTTTGGCTCCGCTGTTCCACTACATGAATAAGAGATGAGCAGAAGCTTTACTTGGGCTTCAGCCCTCTGGTCATGTTGTTACACCCTGTAATGTTTGGCAGCCTGGGCTGCAGAGGGTAAGGAGCTGCAGTGTAGGATTGAGGATGATAACTTATTCAAATGCTTCTGTCCAAGTGGGTTTTGTCTTGCGGCTTTCTGTTGTTCATGCAAGATTTTAGAGACTGTAACAGTATGGTTTCAGTGCACTCCTTGATGCTCCTGGGTCTGTATATGTAACTTGTGCTTTCTGCTGTTGATAGAAGTACTAAGCTCATCAGCATGTACTGAAAAACCTATGCTGTTTTGACTAAACTGAAGCAGCATGGTTGTTCCAATCTGGCTACCTGGAAAGCTGGCATTCATTACTTGCTTTTCAGTACAGTAAAACAACCATGTTTCAGATGTTGGGAGACAGTGAATGTGGATGAGTCTTGAGCTGGAAAAGGACCAACCCCTCTGAGATCCAAAGTATTTTCTGTTTGGTTTGCTGCAAATAGCTCAGAGAACTGGTAACTAATGAGCCGCTCTGATGTGGTACTCACTGGTAATGCAGCATCAGCTGTTTTGGACCTGACTGCTCAGTGAAATAAGCCAGGCCAGTTGGTTTCTGTCCCAAATGCACATGTTCACATCGGGAAGCAAAATGGGGACTTGTGCTAATTGGCACTGCAGCTGGCCATCTGCATGCAAAGGGAGCGTGGGTCAGCCCTGGGCACATGGGCTGGGAGAGGGGGTGCCTGGGCTCCAGGAGTGCCTCAGAGCTGACAGAGCTGGAAGCAGTGGGAAGCTGGGCCAGAGCTGACCTCACTTAAATGGTGGCTGGGGCTTGCTAGAGGTGTGACTCATCCAGTGAGAAATGTGGCCCTGACTCTGGTGTCCAGGAGTGATGGGAAGGAAGGGTCAAGCACCTTCCCAGACAGGGCAATATGCAACAGCTGGTTGAACACAGACTTCTCTGCCTGCAGGAAAAGCTAATTGTTCTGCAGACATTTCGTTCCTATTCAGTGTGCCTTGATAGCAATGGTGTGAGTTGTTTTAGGGCTGCTGGTGCCCTGTGCAACAGGGCTATGGCTTTGGTTCATCTGCCAGGGTGGCTCTGCTGTCCCCATTTGAAGCTGCCCTCACAAAGCACTCCTCATCATGTAAGGTGGAAGGGAAGAAGGAGAGCAAAATAACTAGTTTTATCTTTATTTCAAGTGAAGTTAATTGCAAATGAGGTGTTTACTAACTGGAGTTGTGAACACCATCTGCAGTTACATCTGCTCAAGTACAGAGAAGAGCTTTAGAGCTGAGCAAATAATGTTTGTAGCATACCTATTTCCAATGAATATGTGGTGTTTCTTCCATATGTACAATTCTGTGCATTCTCCTAAAATTCATCTGGGAAAATAAGTGAATCGTTTCTCATCAGGCTATGAGAGTCTCCCCATGGTTCCTTTGACACTCCTCTGTGTACATCTTAATTTCCTGTAGCTGTCCTCATCCATTTCCCGTAGGTGCCCATGGGAGCCTTGTTATCGACCTCAACTGGAAAAAGGATTGCTTCTCTCCCTCATTATAACTGCTATTAACTGGTATAGTTCTTGTCTGCCTCCATCACAGGGGCCATTAACATAATAGGTCAGGAAAAATCAGCTCTGCCAGTGCCCCCTGAAGGGGTCCCTGCAGAGTGGGAATGAGGAGCACTGGCTGTGTGAGAGGGGCACCTGGCTGTTCTGTGGGTGCCAGCACCTGGGGCTGTCAGCAAGGGTATCCTTTGCCAGTGCTTAAACCTATACATACGTGTCTTGGAGAGTGATATGGGTGACAAGCTAGAAACTTCCCCGGTATGAAGCTCTTTAATTGTCACTTCCTGAAGCAGCCCTTGGCCAGAGCTGGTGCTGGGTTGCTTGTTACTTATGTGGACTCCATAGGCTCCCTGCAGAGCTGGTGGGCAGCAGAGATGCTGGCTTGCCCTCAGAACTCGTTTTTTTTCCATTGCCTTCCCAGAGTAACTAGACAGGAATTTTGGGGAGTGCTGCTGTTGTAAATGTTGCTCTGCCTCCTACAGTGGTGTGACAACATACTTATCTTCCCTTGCAATGCTAGAAATGCCTGAGATTCAGACCTGAACTCCAATGGAGATGGAGACAAATTTAGTGGAGAAAATACAGGGACAGAAGAGTCCTGCATGCTTGTTCTAGGGATAAGTTACAGGTTCACAGGGAAGGTTCTAAGATATCTGGGGCACCTGAGAGCCCCATAGGACTTCTAGCTACCTGGGCTACATGCATGTAAAACCAGAGGTAGGTGTATTACAAGGCTGTCAGGACTGGAAACTGACTACTAGAAAGTGTACCAGGTCATTATGCTCTCCAAGGAGATCTGAGAAAGGCAGCTTCTTTCCTCTGTGAGACCCCAATGGCAAGAGGAGAGTGATGCTGGTAGTTCTGTGCCCACACTCTCCTGCTCACAGTATTTACAGCTAGCTCTTGCACAAGACATTTGAAGGGGGAGGACAAGATGTAGCTGGCATGTTATACAGAACAGAAAGACTATGGCCAATCCTGTTCCAGCGGCACTCCCAGTGTCCTGGTCTTCCCAGGTGTGTCCTTTTTTCATGATTCTCCTGAGAGGAGCCCAATGTATATTGGGTGTGGGACAGGCCTTTAATTCAAATCTGTCTGCTATTGTGAACCTCTCAGTCTGATGTCTGTCCTGACCATTTTCCTGTGGCCATGTAGACTAAAGAGGGTGTGGAGGAAAAGTAAAATAATCTTTGTGTTGGGCAGTATATGGTTTTCAGTCCCAACATATCAAAAGCATCAAAATTCACTCTGGAAAAAAGTGAACTAGGTGATGTTCTTTGGAGGGGGGAGGGACCATAAAAGGGGATTAGAAAAATGCTTGTAGTTCAGCACATGGCCATTATACCAAGCTTGCTAAGAACCATAAAGATATGTAATTTGTATGGATTATGCATTATTTGTAACCCATGGGACCTGGACATGTTGGACTAGAAAAATGCATAATTATCAGACACTACCTTGTGATGTGCTAGTACACATCTTGGGGCTACTTTACTTAATTCTGGTAGGGCCTTTCTAGGGTCTGCTGCTCTCCAATAGTTCATGTCCTGGCTGATGTTGTGGATAGTGAGTAAGTCTCAACTGTACGTTTGGAAGGTAGGAAAAACCCTTAAACTTGCCCTAAGGAACAGAATAATCAGGCATTTATTTAAATATGATCCAGGAAATTACTTGTGGTTTTACTTCTTTACTTTGCTGTTGGTTATGTAAATGTAAGTGGTCTTAAAACTGCAGATCGCACTTCTCATTTCTCTTGAATAAACTCACCTCAGCTTTATCTGTTGAATATTTCTGTCTTGAGTATTTCACTGGCTTAGGGCTGGAGTTTCAGGATCCCAGTCCCCACAGGGGTGGCTCAGTTCAGACTGCTTGCTGCTATTTCACTGCTTGAACCCCACCTCTCACTTTTGCTTTAGCAGTTGCTCAGATATCCCTGACAGCAGCTTTTTAAAATGTTTTATCTGACAGCTTCCTAGTGCCTCTGCTGTGACAGAGGGAATGTGATTTCATATGCTCATCCAAGCCTTTAAAGATTACAGAGATTATTGAAGGATGTGGGTACTCAAATATTCACCTGCCTCCTATACTCAAAGGAGGCTGTGGACACGCTGGAATACCTCACACATTATTTAATAAGACTGAAAGTTAAATTATTGATATCCAAGAAGCAGGGCATGGATCAAGTAACTGACCTCTTCCATCAAGTATCCTCTGAGCTCAATGGGGAATGTTAGAAGGGCTGGTGATAAGAGCATTAAACACCTGTAGCACTGAACACTTCGTCTACCTGAGGATCAGCAGTGAAATTACACCAGTTGATGACATCAGCTCCATATCTGGCCAGGCTGTGTGATGTGTTGCGGAGGCCGTGCTACTAATGTGGATGGAAAGCAAGCTGGGGAGGTCCCATTCCTTCAGTTTCTGTGACCATAACTTGTTGGACTCTGAATCAGTCCAGTGTGGTTTCTTTAAAGATGTACAAAACCAGGCAGGGCAGATGAGCTGTGCCATGGAGAAACACACTCCGCAGAGGCTTTCTGAAGCATTTGTAGGAATCCAAGGGGAGAAAACACATTAAATGCACCTTCTGGCTATTGGGAGCAGGGAAATAACAGGGAAACATTCATGGAGGGGCAGAAGGTCTCACAAATGCCATTTGGGAGAACTTAGAACAGCAGCAGATGAATTCTGAGCTCTGCTGTTCTTGGGAACTACTGACCTGATGTGAATCTGCTTCCTGGCACATAAAGCAAGCTAACCTAAAATATGCTCTAGTCTGTGATGCTGCCATCTGCTATGGGATGAAGGAATCTTCATAGCAGATAATAAAGTGGTTTCTCTGTGTTAGCTTCATGTGTTTGTCTGGAAATGTGGATGGGCTCTGAATACCTTTCCCAACCTCCCAAAAGCTCTTCCACGAAGCCAAAAGGAAGAGGAAATTCTAAGTCATAGATCTGGGTCAAACAGTAGCTGAAGTAAGTTGCTATTGATTTAAGAGGTGATGAGATGCAATGCCTCTATTTAGGGCTATGTGAGGAGGGCAGAGGCAGCTGTACCTGTGCTGGCTCATGTACGTTGGACAGCCAGCACAGGGGTGTGCAGTCAAATCACTCTGCCCAGTTTGTCTTAGCAGAAACACTGCTGGACTCATCTAACAGCAACACTTCCTAATTCAGAATGGATGGATGGGTATTACAATGGGATACCAGTCAATTGATCTTAGTTTGCTCTAAGATTTAAGAAAAAAAAAAAAAAAACTATCTTGTTGGATTTTAGAGATCCCAAATCAAAATATTCCCTCAGTTTTAGTCACGCATTGCATGTACGCTGAGTGGAAGGTAATGTCCTTGTTGTCACCTGTCCACCGCTGACCTGATTGTTAAGGGATGTACGGCAACTTTGTTAAGAAGTCAGCAAACTGAAAACATACAGGAGGGAAACATGGCTCTGAGGGTGGTAGTGGGGGGAAGGTGAGGAGAAATATCATGTTCACAAGGAGCATTTGATATTTAAAACTGTACCATTTGCGAAGTCTAATCTCTGTGGTTCAACATGGTTTATGAAATGCTGCTTTGCCAGCACTCCTGGGGATTCACATCCTGTTCCCTGCTTCAGTGGAGCTTAATAGAGCTGCTTCTCCTGGTCTGCATGCTTCTTGGCACCAGCACCCATGATACAGCTACTGAGTCGGGACAGCCTCATGGGTGCTGTGACTCCCACTGAGCAGCTTTAAAACTGGTTAAGCGTCATCTGATGGAGATAGGGATGTGCTGAAGCTCTCATACAAAATGTGTCGAAGTGTAATCTGGCCCTGTGTGCTCACCATGAAAGGTGCCCTTAAGGCATGCAGTTCAGTTTGGGCTGGGTTGGCAGCTTTGGAACTTCTTGCTGTGCAGGCTGCAGGAACGAATGGTAATTCTCAGGGGAGCTGAGGGGATGTGAGATCCCTGTCCTCTAACTGCTCTCTACTCAGCCCAGCCAAGGAGAAGTGATCTGCTTGTCTAGCAGAAGGGGTTTTTGTGAGGTAGCTCCCATTTCATCTTGTCCTGACTATGGGTGTTGTCTGAGCAATGCGTTGTGCTGTTCACACAGGGATGACAGTCACTCATGCTCAGAACCACTGTGGGAGGTATTATGTACATGGCTACTTCTGTTGTGATAGACCTGAAGAGAAGATGAGTCTGCATAGATACATAATGAGAGGTAGCTAAAGGTAGAGCTTGTATTGAAACATTTTTCTTACCAGATGACCATCAGCACTGTTGACTTTATCCTCTTATCATGGACCAAATATTTCATTTTAAAGTAGTTGTGCAGTATCTTTACCCCACAGTGGCTATCATGTTTTTGTAAAAGAGAACTTCTTGTTGAGGGAGAAATGTTAGTGATGTTTTTGGATGAGAGGTGAAGTAGAAATCAGAGGTATTATATTCCTTAATGAATACAATTACAGTAACATTGCTGCTATTTTTATGTGCATAAGGGACTCCAATGTCTTACAGGCTTTTACAGTGAGGGACTCTGAAGTAAGCAGTACTGTGTCCCTTGAGAGGACCAGCCCCATGTCTCTTTCCTTGCTGGGTGAAAAGTGTCAGGCTCATGAACAGACTTCAGAAACTTAGAAGTGTATAGCCAAAGCATAAAAAGCTGTTTTCTTTCTATTACAAGAAGAGTAAGTTCCTGTCATCCCCTGCAAGGAGTCAGGCTTGTACTTTACTTCTGCAAATTCTATACTCTTGTGCAAAGTTTCAGTGGCAAATGTCATCATTTTCGGGGTTCATGAGCAAGAAAGTCCACTCTTAGTTCATTTCTATCTCATATCAGTTTCTCGCTCCTTACAAGGAGTGAGATTTGGGAGGAACCCTACTGTAGTTCAGATGCTGTGGGGATGCGGTGGGCATCTGTGCCTGCAGAAGTCAGAGCTCCTTATCATCTTGTCATCTTAAGTCAAGCTTTCCTTAAACAGATCAGCTGTTATTCTCAAAGGTGCTGGAAATTGTTTCTTGTGCTTAAATCTTGTGTTCAGGTCAGTGCTGCCTACATAAATGCAATTCAGGAGTGAAATGAACATACTGACTGCTATTGCAAGCATACCATGTGAATATCTGTCTAATCTTGGGTTTCCTTAGCATCTTAAGGGCAGAATTTGGGAGCCGTGTTGGTGGGGTGCCTCTTGCCTCAGTTTTTTTTCCTGGTATCACTATTTGGCTTTCCCTGGAGAGCACTGCGTGATCCCGAATGCTGAAATCTTTCCTCCAGCAAAATCTCTTAAAGGATTACTTTGACTTGTGATTAAAAGTGGTGGGGAATACTTGCCAGATCTTAGACTTTCAACAAAGCTATGCAGTTTGCTTTCTGGGCTCTTTTTCCCCCCTTTTATTTAGTTATTTGTGTTTGAAAGCCATTGGGACTGCCTACCAGGCTTGGAAGAGAGTGTCACGTTCAAGACTCGATGCTTAATCTAGAGGTAGTGGAGTAGGATGAGAAATTGTGTATTGAGGTGCAGAAGTTTTTCTTTTGACTCTCATTCATTGGGAAAAAAATCTTACAATAAACCCCCTGGTGAGACTTGACATTAGCACTGTGACTTATTAGTCATTGGCTGGTGGTGGAAGTACTGACTTTTGCCTTCCGACTTGGTGTTCCTGCTAGAGTAGCTTCTTCACTCTGGATGATAACTCAGCTGTGTTCTGTGATTCACTGTGAGGAATTCACATAGCTGAAGTTTTTGTTGCTAAGTCATGAAGGAAATGCTTGACTGAACAGGTGCTGAATGCTGAGGTTTGTGTTGTCACAGGTATTTACCTGTGGTATATGCTTCATGGATGAAGGCTGATGAGCCTAATTCATGTGTATCAGCCCAGATGGATTAGGTTCAGCCCTGCCATGGTGCTTTTTCTTCTACTGCTAGCCTCCTTGAATCACCATGAGCATGATCAAAACTAAGCTCATGTCTCCGATCAGGAGAGATGTAGACCAGAAAAAAGTACCACATGAACATCATTTGTCAAGTATGTGGTGCATATTTGAAGACAGGATTGCCACAGAATGGCTGTTGTACCTGATTTGCTGACTGTTGAGTGTGAAGTTTGATGAGTAGAGAGGTACTTGGATTTCACTCGGTGAAGCAAGACCAACTAGAAAGCTCAGTGTGGACATTTTTGCTGACATCAGATGGCACTGGAACAGATTGCCCAGAGAGGTGAGGTGGTTTAAGTCCCTGGAGGCTTTCAAAGTGAGTCTTGTTATGGGTGTTATTTTTATCACAAGACTGAATGAGGCCCTGGGCAACCTGATCTAGCTGAACTCTCCCCTGTTCACTGCAGGGGAGTTGTACTAGATGACCTTTAAAGGTCTCTTCCAACCCCAACCATTCTATGATTCAATGGTTCTATGTGGTAGGGAATTTTGGACTTCATATTCTGAAAATGTGCTTATGAATCCTGAAAGACAAGGGCCTTTACCATTTTATCTATCTGGGGTAGCTTGGGGTTGTCTTTTGGGTATGAGAGGCTCTCCTTTGGGGTCCTCCTGTTTCACTAAAGCCCTTCACATCTATTAACCAATCTGTGTAGTAACTATGTGGGACTGATGTACTAATCCCAGCTCAGAAGTGATAAAGCCAGATGCAGAAAGCACAGCTTAACTCTGAAGGGAGAAGAAGGAGGACAGTATTCTTGACTCTTCAATTTGTCCTTGCTATATGTCAAAGAGCTGGCTTTGCTCTTGAAAACACAGGAAAGAAGGGAAGTGGACATGTCACTCTGGTGTCTCAGTCTGTTGTTGATGAGTCCCAGTGAGATCTTGAGTTCATACTACTGATCTGTGCCATGGATCTGGTGGCCTGACCAGAATGTGCTTTCTGCCTCCTGCTTTGGTCGCAAGAGCTAAACTTTCTTGCCTAGCAGGTCATGCCTTGTCCATGTTCTCGCGGTGATGGGAGAAGTCTTGCAGATGCTTAGGGCATGCAGGCCAAAGATTAATCCTTCCAGGCACTGAGCAGTACCGTCTAACCTCTGCATAAAACTGCTGCCATGGCTGCCTACCTCAGGGCTGGGGTGACAGTTCATGACCAGGGAGAATGTTGTGCAAGAGATCAGAGGAGAGCTGGAACCATAAGGAGCCACAGTGGGGTGGGGTGGGGGGGAGAGGAAATCTTCTGTGAGATCCAGGATAGAACTTGCTCGTTTCTTCCGAATTTGTGCACCATTTAGGACCTGTTAAAGGAGTGTGTCTCTTTGAGATGTTACTCAAAGCAGATTGATTGGGTAAGGAGAAGCATCCTAGAAGTTCTTAAACATGGAACGCTAGCTGACTTTGCTTAGATTGCCATATAGAACTGTCTATATGCAGGAGTTGTGATTATTTTCACAGAATCACGGGGGATAAAAGGGACCTCAAGAGATCATAGAGTCCAACCCCCCTGCTAAAGCAGGTACCCCACAATAGGTTGTAGTAGTGGGCCTTCAGATGGGTCTTGAATATCTTCACAGGAGATTCCACAGCCTCTGTAGGCAACCTGTTCCAGTGCTCTGTCATCCTTGCTTTGAAGAAGTTCTTCTGCATGTTAGTATGGAACTTCCTATGTTGAGATTTTAGGCCATTATTCCTTGTCCTATCACTACACACCACCAAAAAGAGACTGATCTCATCCATTTGCCTCTCACATTCCTTTAGATATTGCTAGTTAAAGGCCTCCAACCAGACTCTGCAGTGCTGATGACCACCCATGACCACCCTCTGAGTTCTACCAATCACCCAGTTCTCAATCCACTCCACCACCCACTCATCTACCCAAGTTTTCAAAGTTTCATAACAAGGATGTTGTAGGAGATGGTATTAAACTCTTTGCTGAAGTCAGAATATGCAACATCTGCTGCTTTCTCTCCATCTACCCAGCCAGTGATGACATCATAGAAGGCTATCAGGTTGGTCAAGCATGACTTCCACTAGGTGAATCCATGTTGACTACTCCTGATAAGCTTCTCTTCCAATTGCTTGGAGATGGCATCCAGATCAAGCTGTTCTGTCACCTCTTCAAGGATTGAGGTGAGGCTGACTGGCCTGTGGTTTCCCAGATCCTCCTTTTTGAAGACTGGAGCGATGTTGGCTATACTCCAGCCTTCAGGCAACTCTCTTGCCAGGATATTTCAGAAATCATCTCTGCCAGTTCTCTCACTACATGTGGGTGCATCCCATCAGGGACCATGGATTTGATTGCATTCATTTTTGGCTAGATGTTCTCTGACCAAATCTACCTCAACTAGTGGGAAGTCTTCCTTTACCCAGATTCTTCATCAGGGTCTGGGATTCCTGATGTCTAATCTTAGCATTAAAGACTGAAACAAAGATGGAATTCAGAATCTCTACTTTCTCTGTGTCCCCTGTTACAAAGGCACACACCTCATTTAGTAAGGACCCACATTTTCCCTAGTCTTTCTTTTACTTAATGAGGAAATTTTGGTTTGTTTATTTGTTTGTTTATTTTTAATCCTTTACTTCCTTTGCAAGGTTTAATTCCAGTCAGGCCTTAGCCTCCGTCGTTGCATCCCTACAGGCCCTGGAGATGTTCTTATATTCTTCCGAGGTGGACAGACCTTCTTCTCTCATTTCATGGACCTCCTTCTTTTTTTTCAGTTTATCCATGAATTCCTTACTCATCCACATAGGCCTCTTGCTACTTTTCCCTGACTTTTAAGGATTCACCAATCTTGTTCTTGAAAGAAGTGGTCTTTAAGTGCCAACCAGCTCCCATAGGCCCCTTACCTTCTAACACTCTATCCCATGGGATTTTCCCCTATTAACTCCTAGAGCTAAAAAATGCCTTCTGTAATGAATGCCCCAATAACTATTAATAGATCTAGAAGCAAAACCTGAAGGTTTACCAGCCAGCATCTTTTGCTAAAAATAAGGAGGCTCTGTTACCGATTTACAGGGAAAATGAGTAAAGAAAGCCCTGAAGGATCATCCCCTTGGCCTCAATGTATCTTCTGGGAAGAACTTGCTAAAGACCACAAACTAATGCTGCACAAGTGGAAACATTAACTAGGCCTGGTAATTTGTTTGTCTTTCTGGAGACAACATTGCAGCTTTTCTTGTTGTTTTTTTTTTTTTTTTTTTCCCCTAGAGATTCTTTCGTTTAATAGGATTTTTAAGCATTGACATTTAAGCAGACCCAATCAGTATTTCATAATTACAAAAAAAAAAAAAAGAGAATAAAAGTAAGTTGATGATGTCTCACTGTTTCTGTGTCATTGCCAACGAGCTGTTGAGTGTTGCTGCTGCCACTCACAGCAATGGGAGACATTTCAAGGAGAGCTGGGGGTTCTGTGCAACCATAGCATGTATTCACTCAAAGAGTATGGAGCACTTGATGAGGAGACAAAGAGATCTTTCCCATCAGGATTAATGGAGAGAGACTGGCTTTGCTTACTACAGCTCATTATAGAAAATTAGCGATGACAAATAACGTATGGCTGTGAGAGGCAGTATGCTCTTTTCACCTTTTCTATCTCATTTAATGAAAATAAGCTGCAATACATTGTTCAAATGCTAGCACTATGAGTCAAGGTATTCAGTGTCTGATGGGTACTGAGCTGGTTGGGTTTCTTTTGTCTGCCTCTCTTTACAGAGGATCATAACCCAAGCTGCAGTCATGGTGGTCTCTCTGAATTACTCCCTAGAGGAGGAGGATGATCTAAGGAGACTGATTTTGTGAATGAAACACAAAATACCCTTCTCAGGCCTGAGAGGACTCTTGCAAAAGCATGATACCCAAGAGCCAGGCACTGAAGTTCCGGCTCTGGGTCCAGGTCTCCTACGGTGAATGATAGAGTTTACATAACGCTATGAATGATGATGGTGTTGGATGACTACTTACCTCTCTTCTGAAAATATATACTGCAAGAACAGGCTTCAAAGAGAAAAGAGGTGGGAGGAATCAGAAGGGAATTTTTGCTCTCTCTCCAGTCTATCACATTACCACTTCTTTTTTTTTCCCCTTCCTTACCTGTTACTGAGGTTTGTTCCTATGTATGGTTGGTTGCTTTTCTGCCGTAGAGAAACCTGGTTGAGGGCAGTCCCTCCTCTACCTCTGAATCAGTGTCCAGTTGGTGGACTGGGTGTGAATGCTGCATCTATAAACCTGAGCTGTCTTGGACGCTTGGGACAAGGGTGTCCTTGCTGCTGGCTGAGCAGCAGGTGTGTTGGTCAGTGTCCCCTTATCTGTCCCTGCCTAGTCTAACTCTGAACTGTTCTGTAATAGCTTTAGTTTTGGTATCAGAGGGAAGACTGACAATGAACCCTTCTTTAACATTCAGGGAAATAAGGTTTTCCAGCTTGCAGCCACTAACCTGCCCTATCCTCAAGCTTCACCTCTGTAGCTAAACAGTGCTTATAAAAGTATTTTTACCATCTGTATTTTACTTTTGCTTTTTGATTTTTATCCATTTATTTTAAAGACATTAAGGAAAATGCCTATGTTAAGGCGAAGTACTGTGACCCTTCTTTAGTGCCACACATACAATGCAGGCTGTAGGAGACTAAGTTGTGTTGGTTTCTAATTCAGGCATTACTATATCTAGGACTTGTTTTCACACTTTCTGGAAAAAAAAAAAAAAGAAGTCCCAAGCTCTAACTTACAGAGCTTTTTGCTTCTGTGGACAATCACTTTCCTTGCTAGGAATGCCCTGTCCTCTCTTTTTGTCTTGCAGAACACTCCACAACAGCTAGTAGGTACTGGAAACCCTTCCTAAGAGCATGAGCAGATCACCTCTTGGTATTCAGTAGGATAAGTTATTCATGCTGAACTCTGTTGGTCTCTTGTAGTAAGGGAGTTTTCCTGTCTTCCAATCAATCTTGTACCTCTTTTCCTGAAACCAGATCTGCTTTGGCTTTATGGGAACAGCAGAACTGGCAGTGCTCATAAAGTTCTCTTGGTGCCCTGTGCAAGTGGCAATGCTATGTTCCTGGGGAAATAGCAGGCAACCATTTAGCTGTTGCTGCAGGAATTCCTGCTGCTGCTGAAAATTCCTGCAGGCTAGGAAAGAGGTAAAAAGCCTGAAGTAATAGTCCTGCACTAGAGCTGGTTGTACTGAGTGTGGGCACAAAGCTCGGGATTTTGGGGGTGAACCAATACACTCAAAGTTTATGTCTACTTGGCAAGACAGACCAGAGGGGTATACTTTGGCATTTTGTAGTCTCTTTGTTTGAAAAAAGAGATGTGATGTTGTTGTTTTTTGTGTGTTTTTTTTCCCTTGTAAATTGGGTTGTCATTGTGGAAAGGCTTTTTAATTTTCCATTCCTACAGCGAAATCTATCATGCGTCTTCTAGCTGCCACTCTGATTATTTTCCTATTATCTCTCTTTTTTTTTCCACTTAGTATTCCTGTGTTGCAGCTTATTATTATAAACTATTTGTTCAACTTTGCAGGCTATTATAAGAACAAATAACCCAGTGATGTATTGATTTTTACCTGTGTCTTTGACAGTGCCCCAGCACCCCCTTCCTTAAGATGCTGTTCAACAAGGAGAGAGGGACTGAATGACATGCATGCTAAGAAGGCAGACATTTCTTTACTCGCCCAACCCCATATGCTCTTTTCCCAGGCCTCATACTCAAGACTTCATTAGACGTTTGAGAGAAATGCTTTACTGTGGCTGCTGGTTTGGCTGCTTTTCAGGCTCAGAAAGAATCTCTTGCATCCACAGGGCCCTGGTTTTCTTGTGTGGTTGTTTGTTGTTGTTTTTTTGTTTTGTTTTTAAATACCTCTCCAGAAACTTGTATTATCCTCCTTAGTAGTAAAGGAAAATATTCGCATGTGCATAGTATTTTAGAGCTTCTTTGTACTGTATGTTAATCTCTGAGACTGAAAAATCTCTTGGTCCCAGTCTCATTTTTAATAGGATAGTAAGCTAAGAGGATACATGAGAATTATTCTAATCTCACCCTGAAGCACCTTCCAGCTCTGCTGCATATCTGGAAGCCATTACTTAACTGCCTTCTCCAGTCCTCTAGAAAGAGTGCTTATCTTGATTTTTAACAAGTTAACAGTAGCAAAAGCAAAAGCCTGAATGTCAGGCTCTAGAAAGAACAGATTAGCTATTTGATTGAGAAAAAAGATTAGGCTGGAGCTAAAGGCTTCTTGTGGATGCTATCCCCGTTGGATTATCCTTCTTCCTGCCCTTGGGCATGCTGGTGTCAAAGAAAGCTCATTCCTATTTCTCTGAGGCAAACTTATGTGAGCTGTTGACAATTCCTGCAGTTCTCCAGTGCTGGAGTGGAGGCTTCTGTGCACTAAGCTTGTCTGCCTCTGTGCATACTCCTCAAACTCCTTGAGGGCTAGAATCTTAGAGGGGGAAAGCATATGTGCCAGGCAGAAAAATGGCTTGTTTCTGATCATGTGCATGTTTGCAGGTGGTGAGAGGCCAGTGTCTACCTGAAGGTGACAGCAACCTAGCACGTATGTGTGAAACTGATAATCAGCTGCTCTCCTACCTCTCATAATTAGTTTTTCCATGACTATGAAGAGCTGTGAGGGCATGATGCTCACCCTACAGATACACTCCTTGCTCAGTAAAGAACTGTCTGAAGGGCCAGGCCCAGAGAGTGGTGGTGAATGGAGTTAAATTCAGTTGGCAACAAGTCACCAGTGGTATTGCCCAGGGGTCAGTACTGGGGGCCCATCTTTTTTAATGTCTTTATTGATAGTCCGGATTTGGGGATTGAGTGTGCCCTTGGTAAGTTTGCAGATGACATAAAGCTCTGGGGAAGTGTAGATCTGTCTGAGAGTAAGATGGCCCTACAGAGGGATCTGAACAGGCTGGATTGCCAGTGGGATGAAGTTCAGTGTGACTAAGTGTGGATCCTGCATCTTGGTCTCAACTCTTCCCATTCATCACTATGGGTTTGGGACAGCGGCTGATAGACTGTATTGAGGAAAAGGATCTGGGGGATGTTGGTTGATGTTCAGCTGAACATGAGCAGCAGTGTCCAGGTAACCAAAGCCAAGAGCATCCTGGCTTGTATTAGAAAGTGGTGGCAGCAGGAGCAGGGAGATGATTATTGCCCTGTAATTAGCACTGTTAAGGCTGCACCTTGAGTACTGTGTTCAGTTTTGGGCTCCTTACTATGAAAGAGACATTTAGGCCCTGAAGTGTGTTCAGAGGACAATGAAGGTGTGAAGGGTCTGGAGCACAAGTCTTGTGCGGCATGGCTGAAGGAGCTGGGATTGTTCAGTCTGAAGAAGAGTAGGCTCAGGGGAGACCTTACTGCCCTCTATAATGACCTGAACAGAGGTTGGAATGAGGTGCAGGTTGGCCTCTTCTGTTGGGCAACTACTGATAAGGGAATGGCCTCAAGTTGTTGGATATTAGGAAGTGTGGTGAGGCATTGGTACAGGCTGCCCACGGAGGTGGTGGAATCACTGTCCCTGAAGGTGTTTGATAAATGCGTAGATGTGTGACGACTTGGAGACATAGTTTAGTGGGAAATATTGGTGGTAGGTAGACAGTTGAACTACATAATCTTAGAGGTTGTTTTCAACCTCAGTGATTCTGTGATAGTTTTGTAGCTGATGTAGATGTTCATCCCTAGAGAAGGGTTTAGGCAGGGATGTGTGATACAGGCAGGCTGAACCAATCCAGGGCTCAAGCATGGGTTTAACCTGTTTGTGTAGCTCACTGCATGTTACCCTCCCATTCACATTGAAAATAGCTACTTTTTGCTGTTAGATGCTAATTTTGAATGTGTTTTCAGACTGTTTCCAAAAGGCATCACAGAATTTGGCAACCCTGCCCATGGCAGGGAGTTGGAACTAGGTGATATTTATGATCCCTTCCAACCCAAGCCATTCTATGATTGTGATGATTCTATGAACTTCTCAAGCATTGAATCATTGTCAAAACATAGTAATAGTTAGGTGTATTTTCTCCTTTTCTCTCTCTCCACCCTGCCCCTCTCTCCCCAGGGTGAAATCTGTGAATGTTTGTGCACCGTAGAGAATCCAAACAGACATTTGCTTAGTTAAAATAATATTTCTCTTTATTTGAAAGTTTTCTGTCCACAGATTAAAGGCAGCTGATATGTTGCATAGTATACCTTCTTTGTTTTTTTTAATTATGCTTATTATTCAGTATGTCTGAGAAGGAATGATTACTGGCTGTAACTTTCCACAACAGTGAATCTAGTGGAATAATAAATTAAAGTAGTAGTAGTCCACATTCATATAATATTTGTATGTATTAACATTTATTTTATAATGATTGATTCAGTTTTCCTCCTTCAGTTTTTTGAGTGAGTGGGAATGTCTACAAACGACTTTGCTAGTGAGAACATGAATGCAGTTGTCCTGGCCCTGTAAGGGTTACAGTCCCTGTTGCAGCTTCCAGGAGGAAAGCCTCACACCTCAGCTGCAGCTGATCTTGGCTCTCAGGCACTTAGAGGTAAAGGACAAAACTCCACACACCCCTCAGCATGAGGAGGAGAGGAACAGTGCAGCCTTAGTGCACTGCATATCAGGGCTGTCAGTGTAGTGAACTTGTAGCCCCGTAACTGCTCACAGCTGCAAGTTTATGGTGTTAATGCACAGGCAGCCTTAAGAATACCACAGTAGGAGAGATCTTTTGTATTTTTTTTAAACCTATGTTCATATGGGTTCCCATGAATGTCTACTGACAATTGCCCCCTGTGCTCAGCTGGGGTTCCCCAGGTGGGCTGGACTTTTCATGAGCTCAGTGTCAGTGAAGCACAAGCTGGCACCTGCTTGTTGGTTTCAGAAAGTGCCCAGTATACCAACCAAGGGGAGGCAGGAAGCTGCCAGGGTCAGTCCAGCAAAGTCTGGAGAAACACACCTGTTAGCAGAGCCCATGAGTCTTCTGTCTGAGACTAGGGTGGGACCAGTGCTGGAGTCCACATATAGGCCTTTTCTTTATACTATGCAATGGAGAAGTCAACCATGTTCTGAATTACAGGTCTGTAATTCCATTCTGAAGATCTGATGACTCCAGGAGCCTCCTGAGCTCTGCTTCCCTGGATGCAATTATAACCCTTAACATTGAGGTAGAAGTTTCAGCTGGTATTAAAACACACAAAAGCAAATGACCACAGTTGTAGTGGGCTAGTAGTCCAAGAACCTTCAAAATTTGCAAACAATTTCGAGATGTGGCTACAAAATGCGCAACTGAAGTAGCAGAAACAAAGTGATTTTTTAAATGCCATACAAACAGTATTAAAAAGTACAGTAATGAATTGCAAGACACATGTTTGATCTACTGGCTTAAAGAAATGGGCCAGTGGTAATTTCTAAGTCCTCCCTCAGCATTAGATGGCAGAAGTAGAATTTTGTGATATCAGATACTTCTGGGTATCCAAGTAAGAGTACACTATAAATTCTTAAAAGCTTTAACTGTTTTGAACAATGGCCTTAAGTATAGGTCATTTGTATTAGCTGGCTTCAATGGAACACTGCTTTTCTTTCCTATTAAAAATACATGTTTAAGTGTATGTGCCTCTGTTGAGGAGAAAAATATCAGCATTCCTTCTGAAGTTTATAAGCAAGTCCAAAGTAACATAACAAATAGTAAACTTTTTACAAGGCAATGTAAATGACATATTGTCCATACCATACTTAAATAAAAAGAGCACAAATCACCAACACAGTATTTCTGTGCGTGTGTTTTACAACTCTTGTAACACTAAAATGAGTTTATATTAATACCTAATGAAAATAGTTAAACTACTGCTGTAGGGCTGCTGTTAGTTACCTCTACTGTACCCAATACCGTTGAGAAAATGAGCTTCAAATTTCAGTTTAAAGAACTTGGTTAGCTTGAATTTCATCCTGTTGATTTAATTATTGGCAGGAACGTGCAAATACATTCAGTGTAAGAAAGTTGTTAAAGCCAAAGGAGTAAAAAAAAAGTTCCCATTCTTACTGCTATTTTTTGAGAAATACTAGATGTTTCAGCTTTAACGCTACATTTTTAGATCAGGAGAAAAAAAAAAAACATGAGTAAGGAAGACAGATACTGTTTACAAGTCTTCAAGGAGAACATTTCACTGACATTAAAGGCAACTTTGCAGACTCACTTGAAATGTATCAATTTGTAATCTACACATTCACAAGGGATGCTCTGCTCTGAAAGCTGTTTCCCAATCTGTGCCAAAACATGTGAGGCTGTGTAGAATACTTCTGATGATAGACCTCCAGGCTCCGTTTCTCCATAATTGATTTAGTTATTAGTTATGCAGGGAGGGAAGAGATCCCTGAGGCTTGGTAAAACAGTATTCGGTTACTAAAAGCAGCCCTTTGTGAATTAATGTCATCCTACCAGCTCTTTCTGCTCATTATTCCTTTAAGTCTTGCTTTCCTGGACACCAGCTGTCACAAAGGAAGTCTCCAGCCTTTTCTTCTCCTGCCTCCTTGGCTGGCTGAAGTTGCAGCAGCACGGTCTGGAGTGTCTCCTTTACCACCTGGATCTCCCTCTGCAGAGACTGTGAAAGCTTTATTAAGGAATAATTCTATAGGTGATTGGCAGCTCCTTTTCTCTTTCCAAGTTATTTAATAAATTGTTGTTCTGCTCACACCAGATGGCCATGGCTATCTAATTGTAGCTTCAAGTTCTTCCAAATTGTTTGGATTAAATATTAATACATTTCTCTCACTTGCTTTCAAAAAAAAAAAAAAAAAGAACAGGCAAACTTCTCAAGTAGCCTTATTTAGCACTTATTTATAAAATGGGGAGGGAATGAGGGGATACTGATAGAACACTGTTCTCATGGGAAGGAGGGAGTTGGAGATGTACTGTGAAGGCAGTAGCACAAGCTGTTGGCTTTCTCCTGGATACAGGGTGGATTTTTAAGCTAGAGCCACAAATCAATAACTGTGTTTCTGTGAATGAAACTTAAGGCCATCTTCAACGATTCTAAGGCCAGTGTTTCCTGCTCTACAGATACAACAAGGCAAGACCCCGAACTGCAAATGTAAAGGACTCAAAGGAGAAAGAAAGAAGCTCAGATCGAGCAGTAATTCACCAATAGGATTTGTGAGAGAATCAGAAATGCACTTGTTCACGGGAAATGAAACAGGCTGACACTGAAACAACTCACTTTCAAAAACACAATGCAGAGGAAGAGTAATGCACAAGGATAGGCTTTATACTTCATAGAGACCATCCGTTATGAAAAGTTGTTTTACCCGAACCTGATGTCAGTGCAGTGTCAAGAAAAGAAAGGCACCCTCAGGTTATGCAATTGTAAATAGTGAGGTTCTACCTTTGAAAAATTGTGACTACAGAGAACTACAGGACAGCCATGCAAAACACAGCCTCTGAAAACCCCTTTGGTTGTTTTTGATTCCATTATCACTTCCTCAAAATTTCATCCCTGTGTGTTTATACATATTTAGTGTAATGATTTAATTCATTCACCAGGAATATTCGTGCATATTTCTAATTTCTGGACAGCTCTAATAATGGATTCTGTCTCTGACTACTCACAAGCAGTAACAGCAGCACCAACTAAACTTCTTATCCTAGGATCTCAAAACACTGTACAAGGACAAATTAATTGTGCCTCACAGCTTCTCTGAAGTAAGAAACATCATTACTCTCTTATAAGTGCTCCTGGACTGTCCACCACTCTACAATTCAATCAAGAGGCTCTGCTGAAAGCATGACCAGGAAAAGAGAAATTCTTAGACTTATGAACACCATGAAGCCTCTGAAATTTAATTACTTCTGAGGTGTAGCCTCTGACAACATGCTGTTATTTGTAATAGCAATTATAAAATTCTTTTCAGATATGAAGAAAAATTGAAACATTCAAAAAATTGGAGGATTAAAAAAAAGAAAAGAAGAAGAAGAAGATGGGGAAATAAGCTCTTAACCAATAGAAATATGGGGGCAACAAGAATAATGACTGCATAGTCTTACCTACAGCAAGCTTCAGTAAACTCTATGTGTTTCAATAAGAGTGTGGTGTTACTCATAACTCCACATTCAGCTGTAGATCAGTAACTGCCAAGCAAGTCCTTATGACTAGGAAAAATACATGACATAAGGTTGAACATGGAATTTCTATCCATGTTAAGGATGTTATGTCTGAATAACTAGATTCACTTATTTGAAAATACAAAAAAAAAAAAAAAAAAAAAAAAAAAAAAAAAACAACAACAACAAAAAAAAACATTTGCATGGGTCCATGTGCAAACACCTCCCTCATGCCTGAATTCTGTACCCAGTGCTTCAAATGTTGAGCCAGTATCAAAGGCAGGAGCCCAGAACAAGTTTCAGCAAGGAATATGTTCTGGTCCTATTATCTTCCAGTGAAAAATTTGCAAAGTCTCTCCAGTGTCTCATAAGTAATAAGCTAAGGTATTTGGAAACAACATCACATGAATCCAATCCATTATCTACAGTAACAATCCTATTCTAACGTAGTCTTGAAGCTTTTCACCTATTTGACTTTCTCTCTCTTTATAAAAGTGTTGAGGAAGATCTGTCAGGATCCTCCTCAGGAAGGATATTTGATCTCACATCATAGCAGAATCTATGATTTTCAAGGAGATAAAAGCAGCTCTATATAATAATTATAGAATTGTTTAAGTTTTAGGAAAAGAAAAAAAGACCATTCATTCTTATCTTACCACAGATATTTAGAGAAAAGAGACAGAAAACAGTATTAAAGAACAGTTGTTTTCTTATAGGGAATAATAGAAACTGAGTATACTGTAAGACAAAAAGACATATGGAAAGACAACTGAGAAGTTGACTATCATAGGACTGAGATAAAGGAGGTTAATGCTATGGGATTTTAGAGAACAAAAGCAATTTCAGGTGTCTGAAAAGGAAATTAAGAGCAGAAAAAAATCAGAAAGTTTTTATTTACCTATTTTGCTTGTTTTTAGCAGCTGAGTGCTACATTGGCTGGAGACAGCACCTCACCTAAAAGTCATACTACAGTGGTAGTGAATCCACATCAGGACTTTTCCACTTCCTTTTTCCATTTGTGCCTCCCTCCTTCACAGCTGTAAGACATAGTTCTACAAAATAACGTAACACTCCCACTTATCAGCAACAGCAAAAACCAGAGTCACCAAAACATTTTTACAAACTTTGCCTTTTTAGTGATCTGGATGTCAGCTGCTTCTAAAACACTTGCTCTAGCACAATACAGAAGGCAACCAAGTGCACGGGTGGAGAAGCACTGACCTACCTCCATCACAGCATGAACAAGAAAGGTGCAACCACATTCTCTCAGTGTGACACACCTGGAAGGTCCAATTCTCCTGTCAGCCAAAATAAAAATCTAAGACCATACCATTGCCAATTCTCACTCTTGTAGGATCCCAGCATTACTTACAAATTCATTTGGTGACGTTACTCAGTGAAGTACAGTCAAGGACTGAATTTTACACCACTGTGGAAAATCTATACTGGTGTCAAACAAGATGTACACAAGAGCCTGGCACATCGTAACAGTGAAGGACTAGCAATGTAACTTCTAATGCCTAATGAACATTTAGGGACAACATTCTGCTTTCAAAAAAACTGTTTTAAATATTCACTTTATGTTGAGGCGTGGTGATTCTGCATGGTTTTTAAATAATAGTCCAGCCAGCTCTTGTTCCAACAAAAGCTTTTTCACCAGGAAGATCTGTTACATGCATTCAAATTGTCTATCAAAAATGCAACTGCTAATTAAGAACAAAAATGACTGCGAAATTGCAATATAGGCTCCATTTAGTTTTACGAGGAAATTCCAGGCCTATACTGTTAGGAAAGTAACACCTCTCATCAGCTCTGCAGACTCCTGAATGAGTCACCTCTCCTCCTTTGGTTTTTCCAATTAATGATGTGGACTGTTTCCTTACACTTTCTGATGATTAACTGTAATTGAATGTTATGTGGGTTTATTTGCCTATACTACACTGAATTTAGCAAATATATCATAGTGGTAGAGATGAGCTATTCTCTTTCCTTCCCCTCTATTGTTTAATGCCTTTTATACTAAAGTACAGATTAATATTTACTGTGAAGAGGTTCAATATTAAACGAGAATCCCAAGTGGATTTGTGCAAATACTCAGGAAAAAGAATTTTCACTAGATTTCTCTTTTGTGCAGGTCGTGCTGGCAATTACAACTAGCAGCACAGATGAATTAAGTGTTTTATGCCATCAAAATGCAGAATGAAAAACAATGACATCTGGGATTATTATTCTAATACAAACTTAATTATTAATCAAAGCTATGACGCACACTAAACATTGGCAAATGGCTCAAGAGCATCAGGAATTTATTTTTCTCAGTGGGATCTTTAAAAGTGTTCTAATAACAAGACAACAAGACTAATCTACATCCTCGTAGCCCCTTAGTTAGATTTTTGACCTAATGCAGTTTGCAATATGTACGAGTAAGATAGTTTCTAGGGAGGTGAGAAGGGCAATCTACTGATGCTAATGATTGACACCAATCTCAATGCTGGTTCCTGCAACAAAGGCAAGTTACTAATGAGTAAATGTTTATTCTACAGGCACTGGGCAGTTTTTATTAAAAACAACAATACAACCAAAAGAAAGCCAGTCTACAGGTCTGTAGGGCTGTAGTAACTATTCTTATTCCTTTTTGAAGTATAGCACAGTGATTACACATACCAGATGGTAACATTTTATGCATGTTGGTCTGGACTACTTCTGAAATAACAACTGAATGTTAATGAGTGGTAGCTGAACTGCTTCTCTGTACGACCTTACGTTTTAAACATGGTTTTGTATTTTGTAGCTGATGGTCTTGCTAAGAGGACCATGGTCTCACGGGGTGTATGTTTCTTTATTTAGATAAAGTGAGCTGAATTTCACCAACTCAGGAAACCAGATCAGTATCAGACAACTGTGGCTGAGTTTAATCTACAACTCTTCTCAACTGCCAATGATTAGGTTTTATCTTCTCTGCTTACATTTGTAATTCCAGCAGGTACAAAGAAATGCAGAGGGTCCATAGAAAATATGGATAAGTACTATACTGTATACTTACAGTGTATTTTCTTCAAGAATCAAAAAAAGCAGTGCTTTTTTTTTCCAGTTTATTCCGCTTTGCATAGCCACTGGTAGCTATGATCAGACCTGTCTTAGTAAAAAGGTCAGAATATAAACTTCAATCTACTGTATAGATAGAAAAAAAAAAAACACCTATAAATCTAAACTTCAATGTTCTACTAGAGATAAAGAATGACATTAATCTGAGAGCAAACATACGTAAGGGATGGAAGGAAGGAAGGAAGTAGATGCATGTACACAAAATACATACACACAGTTCTGAAAGAAAGCTCATAAACAGTGTTGGGTGGGAAAAAGTGCAACTGATTATGTATGCTGCAAATATAATCCACAGGATATTGAAGCTATATTTTGGTAAGTACAAAGAGAAAATTTTTTGTACACTGAAATGCTTAGAAAAGAAAGATTTGAAATAGTGACAAATTAGCAACTGGATTTCTTCTCCTCTCCATGCAAACCCACCCCAGTAGCCTTTTTTTTTTTTTTTTTTTTTTTTTTTGGGGGGGGTTGGGGTTTGAGGTTGGGTGGGAATTTTCTTCAAGGCTTATCATGCTGATACCTTTAAAGAAATAAGGTTTGAAATAAGGTTTCTTGAAAGCAATTTTGCAACAACTAGAAATAGATGCTCAGTTACCTAAAACAAGGTGGTATTTCCATTTGTTCTACTGATTCTCTTTTCTAGTTTTATGCAGCATTCTCTCCTGCAGGACTGCTCACTTCACCTTGGGAGGAACTGAGTCCATTTTAGCACCATCATTACGTCAGCTCACCTCCAGGTTTCTTTAAGGGCAGCTCTCCTCATCTCTCCAGTCATGAATGCACTCATCCTTCTTCCTTATCCACTTGTCTACCACATCTTTTCCAGCAAAAAGTAACTGATTATTCTAATCTTCTTTGATCTCATTGTTTCTTATTCTTTTTTTCCTTTATTAGAAGAACAAAATCTCATTTGTGGTAAGTTTTTATGAAAGTCATAAATGAAAGAAATATTCTGTGCTGTTAAATTTTGAAGAATTTCCACAGGTGAAGGCCCAACAAATGCCTCTGTAAAGGTTAAGCGATCTTCAATCAGATGAAGCACAGGAAGAGATAAGAGGGTTTTATAAGACATCACATCCAGCTACTTGCACGTATTACAGGCAGATTAGATTGCACAGGATATCATATGATGCCTCTGCTGGCAAGTTTTTCCAAAAGATAAAAAAGGCCAAATTACACATGACCATATACACAGTCTGAGTCAGTGACAGAATTTAACTAAATCATGCCGAGAAATGCACACACGTGGATGCTTGTATTCATGCGGTTTTTGGTACGTATTCACTTATGTGGGCATTACCAATGAAAGGATTGTAGCAATCCACTGTAAATGTAAAAGCCATTCAACACCTAATCTCAATTAACAAGGAACTACTTTTGGTTTAAATCAATTAAAAGTAGATCACACCACAGTGAGAATGCACTGTAGGACAACCTTCTTACAACAAGAACTTTCACTTGAGCAAAACAATCAGCAATATCTGTCTCAATATATTTAATCTACATCAGGAACTACTACTTCATTTGAACCTGAAAGTATTTCTCATCTTACGTACTTACTCTGATTGATATATATCTATAGGTATTTCAAAAAGGATATGAATAGTACCTTCATCATCTCTGCAGACTGAAGTTTGCAGCTGGTCTTCCAGATGCACCAGTTTCTCACTTATTGCTTCACATTTCTCTCCCAACTCTGCAGAAAATATGAAGAACTCCTACAGGAAGTGGAAAAAGAAAATAAGTCATGTTTGTTGCCAGCTGTACACATCTACCTAATGTTTGCACCAAACTAAGGGTGAAAATAAAATATTAGTGGAGGGGTATGATATTTTGAAGTGCCAAGCTATTGTTTGAATCCTAATCCAAGTTAAAGAGATAAAAAGTTGCTACTATACAGTAATTTGTTCAATTTATATGGATTGGAACAAGCTCGTGGTCTCAGTCTATTTCCCATCAGAAAGAAGTTGATAATCTCACTTTCAGCACAGGATTATCAGTGTGAAGACTGAACTGCTCTATTTCCCTCATGTTGTCTCACCACAGCAGGAGAGAAAACTCATGCTGACTACAACATTTAGGTTCTTAAATTTCTAGTTGTTTCTCTAAATATGATTTACACATTGAGGCCATTTCAGCATTTCATGAAGCATCATTTTCGGCATCTCATATAACAACAAAAATGTACTTGCTGTCTGAGGAAAAATTTGGCTAGAATACTTAGAAACATTGCTCAACTGATCAGAAAAAAAAAAAACAACACATCAAATTCTTCGGCAACACAAGATGAAACTATGCTGTATTACTATGTGTAACAAGCATAAATTCTCAAAAATAGTGGTTGTCCACTTATAACATTACGTAGACAAATGCTTTTTCTATTTTAAATTGAATATTCTGAATTCATTAAAGTCAGTTCCTACAGATTTGTTTGCTTTTGGACATACTGAACAAAGATAATTTAAATCTTTTATATTTTGCACTGGCTTCCTCTTTGAAAAATGACTCAAGTAAGTGTCATATTTGAGTGGAAAAAATCAATTAATTTGTACATCACTGAACCTCCACCCCTCACAAGGCATAGCAGAACCGTCTACAATGAATGGTAGGGGGCGTCAGTGAGGAAAAGACTATGATGAACTTCTGCTGGAACTATGCTGAAAAAAAAAAATAATTTAAAAATGGATCATTCATCAGCTGGAATCCAGATAACTGTGTTTTCTCTAGATGTTGTGTATGTACTCAACTATAAAGACAGCTACACATGTCTCCATACACAAACCTCAGAAAAGTTTTGTTCCTTTGAAAAAGTATTTGGAGTGCTTTGCACTGAAATGTTGATGTAATAGCAGGAATCAAGAATTCAGTCAATGAAATTGTGGTAGGAATTGTTGGAACACTGATCATAGTGAAGCAGTCTGATTTTTGGTAAACACATTTACCAGTCCTTGATTTCACGCTACTCTTACAGTTTGCGTCATGTGCTGCGTACATAGAGTCAAATGTCAGACAAGCTCTGCTTGCTGGTACATCCTCTGTTACAGCACAGAGCTCTGACCTTTCTGCCTTCCTATGCTTTCTGCCAGACACATCTATTGAGCAGATTGTATGAGGACACAATAAGCTTCAGCTTAAAGCCTAGACAAGTGAGCTGGGAAGAGGCTATTCTACAAATGCCCACAGCTTAGACATTGGGAAACACATGAGAATCAGCTGTCTGTATCTCTGATTGGTGGATGAGACCTGAGCAGCCACCTTCAGAGTCATTATCAGAATTTATGACATAATTCACCAGAGTCTATGGAAGTTAAATTGCCCTACTGTTTTCAAAGAAAGAATGGGGGAGGAGAAGATCTCCCCACATCAACTAGAAATGTCTTTGTTTCAGGACTGGGGACCAAAGATGTGGAACAATCTTCCATCCAGCTGCTAAATTGTTACTCAGTACACCAGCAGGACTCCATATGCTTTTAGGAAGTGGCATAACCCAGGCAATTTATATCAACAGAGAGCTTTTAGGGAATCATTCTATGAGATGCATACAAGAACAGATGGCAGTTGTCTAAAAGGACCTAGGTCTCATGCTAGAAAGAAAAGATGCAGTAAATTGTAATTAAAATTACTCTGAAAACACATCTAAAATTATGACTATTCTAGACAGAGCTCCACATTCTGAGCAGAAATTTTTCTTTAGCAGTTACTCATAAGAAAATCAGATCTTCACATAACTCTCATCTCAAACATGCAAGAAAAACAAGACAAAAAGACATGCAGTTTTACATCATCACTGAAGAGTTAATTTAGAAACAAGGGCTTTTAATTAACACACAGACTCTTAAGGGTTGGTCTGACAAACAAAAGCCATAAATGAATTCAAATCAGACTTTTTCTTGCAGACTGTGTACTTAGGCAAAACGAAGTAGTCCTGTACAGATGCTGAAGAAATGGTGTCCGTCTTACAGTGTCACATAAAAAGCAGAGTCCAGCTCATGCAACATCAATGTATCAATTGTATATATTTGTCTGATCCATTTACTGCTTTTAGCAAGGCAATGTTATGGACAGCAGGATAGTTTGTCCAGATAATCAATGAAATAGTACTGCCATAAGTTGCTCTAAGATCTACAGATTTCCTCCAGTCTAAAATGATCCTCATGTTTCCTGTCTAGTAAATGGAAGCACAAGGAGTCACTGAGGATCTAATCTAAATGATAAGCACGCTGGCTGCATTTGTCTAGCCCTGTTGCAAACAACCACAGTGGAAAATATTTCCCTAATCTGCATTCCAGTGAATGAAGAGGGTAAAATGGACCTTTTAGACCTTCATCCTCAGTGACCCTCAGATGGGGTAAGAGATACTGACAAGAAGAGGCAGCATTTATAGACACAGTTGGCAAAAGAGGCTTCAAGTTGCAAGTGTGGCCAAATTCTGAGGTCCTAAAATCCTGAAAACTTGAGATAAAATATAACTACGGCTTAAAGTAGCAATACAGATGGATAACTATACTTACTGTTGTGCAGCTACCTAATCTGATCTCATGTTTGATAATTTCTTTTACTTTTCAAATAAAACTTTACAGTCAAGTAAAGAAGGGTCTCAGGAATGACAGAAGGAAGAGACCCATGAACAAGCCCCAGGCCCCAAGGAACTCAGGTTAATATTCATTCTGTAGCAAAGTCATCTCATGAAGCTTTGTATCAAAACTAACATGTGTTTCGGGGTTCTACGTTGTTTATCTCACATTAAACATGCTCATAAATAAGATTCTGTAATTGCAATGGCTATAGGCATTAATTTGTCAGCTGAAAACTTACATTCTCCCTTAAAGTATCCATTCTATCTCACAAGCAAAAACACAGTAAAGCTACATCTCAATACGAGTACATTTTGAATTGTCTAAAAATGCAACAGAAACCCTGTTTACTTAGAAAAGTAAAATAAATGAGAAAGTGAGTACTAGGAAAAACTACGTGCTCAATGCAGAATTGTTCAAACAATACAGAGAGGCAGGAAAATCTAAGTAAAAAAAAGAAACAATTAAACCTGTTTAATCACTGAACACTTGAAGCCTATTTAATCATAACTGTACAGCTATGCCTCTTCTGCCACGTAGCTACAATAACTCCATAATTTAGGTGTTACAATCCATTAATGCTGAGCTTCTGATGTGAACTTTACAGCTTTAATACAGCAACAATTGTGTATGGATAAACTATTTTTGCATCTATAAGACACAGAGTTGCCTTTTCAGTTGAAAAGGGGCATTCCTCCACAGTTTAGACAAAAGCATTGTTTCTCAAGAGCATATTCACAGACATCACGTGAAACTCACAGGAGGGCTTATCCCAAAGACTGTGATTTTACACTATCTATGAATGGCCCATTTTATTTTGGCCTATGTTTATATGTAATCATTTTTTATTATGATGTGGTGGTACAGATAGCTCTAATTCTAGTTTAATATCTAGAGCTCTACATGAGATGGCAAAAACATACTGCTCTCAAAAACATACGGGAAAAATGCTAAAGACTCAATTAATTCTGCGGCTCTCACCCCGAGATCTCCTCATGGAAAAAAAGCACAATAACCCAGAGAAATAGGAAAGATTACTTTCAGTGCCTTCTGTGCCTACTAATACCACTGGTAGCATTTTCATTTGACATTTGTCCATGTAGGTAGGGAAACTGCTGGCAGTGACACAGACACTATTCACAACATCTTCTGATTGGAAAGTGGCACTGTACACTGATAGACAGCACTTCGAGAGGGAAATGGACTCTTACTCCAGCTCAACATATAAATAAGATACAACTCATTCAGGCTTGTAAGTGATGCCAGTGCTACAAGCTACTGTAAGCCTTAAGACTTCTTTAGTTATTTCTGCACTAACAGCAATTTTAGCAAGCAGCCAGGAATCAGGAAAGAGCTGAGATGCAATATTGCTTTATGGATTTTTCTGGGAACAGATGATGTAGGTGGTTGGGATTTTCTTCTAAATCCTTGAGCAGGTAGAAAAGGTACCGATTAGGATGTAATTTGTTATTTTTTTATGGTGGTAACTGAAGAATTCCTCAGCCTTCTCATGCAAAGTAGAAATTAGAAATCCTCCCTCTGTCTCAGAGATGTAAGAAAACAAAGAGCAAAAGATGCTCCAGCTGCTGCACAGCATCAGTGCACTGAATTAAGAGCAGAGGAAATGGTTTCCACTTTACCCTTCTGCATTTTGTTTTATCTTTTTACCGGTCATTTTAGTCACGTATGGGCAACAGCTCCTCAACAGCATTAGTCAAGTTAAACATCTGATCAACTTCTCCAGTGCAAATACCTTTCATGCTCACTTGAATCCACTTCAGCAACTTTATAGAGAAGAATCAGTAATCCAGCAGCTAGATAAATCTAACTCTACTAGGAATTAGTGTGTGTTAGTATGGTTGTTGCACTGAGAAGCAGGATTCCAGATACATCCTGAAAATCTGTTCTTCCTTCACAGGAACATGGTAAAAAGGAGTTGCTTTTCTTCAAACTAGCGATATCATCACCTCAGTGAAATATGGAAAATAAAAACCTTAAAAGACCTGCAGAACATCATAGCCAGATTTCTTTTTTCTTTCACTAAAAAAATGCACTCTTTTCCAAAAAAATCTCACTACTAAATCCACTCCCTCCCTGAAGAGCAAAAATCATTTAAAGTAATATAAATAACAACTACAAAAAATGCCGCCCTTGGAGACAGATACTTCTTGTTAGGGCTCAAGGCTTAGAACAGTGACTTATTGTCTGCAGAAGTACTGTACGCTTGCCCTCACCCCTCACTGAAGTTAATGGAAATTGTGAGTACTTCAAACTCCAGAAAGTCAGGTCAGGGCACTTCTTAAATCATTTCTAGGAACAAAATGCAAACATCCATATGTTTGTCTTGCTTGAGCAGATGTTTCTGTCACATGCAGGCTGTGTGCACGTGGTCTCAGTGAGCTACATAGCCATAGTGTGCCTGAAGTGCAGCTGAAGAAATCCTTTGCCTCTGCCCTGATCCCAGAATTCCTACCAACTGCGCTGTTGGGAGCTGGTATTGTAGATGAGGAGGGCAAAGCAGACACTGACAGCAGGCTTGATTTCAGAATCAGAAAATAATGCCACTTACTTGCAGCCACCATTACTCTAGCGTCATGGCATGAACAGCCATTTAATAAATACTTTATTTCTATAGGTTTTCTTCCTTTCTTCAGCATGCCCTATCTTCCACATATAGAGATACCCAGACCAATGTCGTATTCATGTGGAGGCCATGACATTCTCAGCTTAGCACAGTAATTATTTCTTACAGTTGACATTCCCATTAATGAGGCTGCAAATGACTTCTGCTCTTTGTTGCAAGAGGATCATGGTAATGAATCCCACTCTATTTGTAGGCCATTATAGCCATAGATTCTGCCTGTGCAGTACTGCTGTCTTAGATGTTATTTGCCATTCGTATACATAAACAACTTTTTTCTTCTCCAAGTGTAATTTGCACCTGTCTTTTAATATATCCAATTGTATTGATTTCAGGCTACACTTTCAATTTATCAAGAACATTTGGAATTCTAATCCTAATTGAAATTATGTTGACTGGTGCATAGACTCCTGGTCTATCTTCTTTTTAAGGGCACATACAAGCTCTGCTTTTTACTGATCTCCTGAGACTTCAACCTTCTTTTGGAGTTCCCAGAGAAGATTGTTAATGGTTTAAGATTGTTTTTCTTGGCTCCTATGCACTTTAGAAGGAATTTCATCAGTCTAGCCTGACTTGAGTGCATCTCACTTACCTTCAGACCTTTTACCATGCTCTCCTCTTGCTAACTTCTGGTAAATAATAAGCATTACATACACATGGACACTATTACTTTTAGAACGACCAAAAGGTAAGAAAATAAAGAAAATAACATTCTGCACTCTGCACTCTTTTTATTATTCTCTCATTTACCTTTCTTATTAGAAGACACATTGATGCTTTCTGTCAGCTATCCCTCACGTACACCTTACTATTGAAGTCTCTGGCCAGTTTGCATCTCTTCCTTACTGTAACTCACTGTGCACTGAGGTCTTCCTGGTTCACTTTCACACTGTGAATCTATTCACCATGAACACTGTGAACTATGTGTTATCATAAGTTATGTGTAAAAGTTTATCACTATTACACTCTTCTAGACTCATCATTAGCAACATTTTTACTTTCCTTTTCAAAATTCTTAAATGCTAGCGAAGAGTCTCTGACAAATACACAGTCTGTAACTGTGTGCTCTTTTCTGCACCAAAAGGACATGATCCTTTACTGGAAATACAACACCTTCTGGAGAGTACCAGAAGTCATCTGCTGCTTTCTCCTATCATTTCCTCTATATTCTTCAAGGGATTATTATTATTATTATTATTATTATTATTATTATTATTATTATTATTATTATTATTATTATTAAATGGAGGTAGCTTTCTGTGCTCTCTCAGAAATAAGATTCTTTCCCAATTACTTCTGCCTTTATCACCTTCTACTTACAGACTTTTGGCTTGATCCATCACTTATGCATATTTAGAAGACTTCAGCACTACAACATGCTCCTGTCTCTCATGTGCAACAACTCAAGCATAAAGTTTTCCAGACAGCTGTTTTTAACTGTGAACAACCTTCTCCCCAGTCACAAGCTTTTCCCACATTCCCTTTGCTTGCACTGATCCCTCCTCTGCAGGAATATAACAACACAAGGGAGTGTTAAATGACTCATCAAAAGTTCAGCTTTATGTTGGCAATTCTTCCCCTCCCTGACTCTTCCATTACAGCCGAGGAGGAGCATCCTTAAAAAAGCAGGAATGCAAGCATAGAGATTTCCATTGCCTTCCAGCACCCAGCACCCTGGTGTGGTCTGTGCAACAGCAGTCTTTCCATCCTCATCTTAGTAGACTCAAGGTCTTCCCTGAATGCAGACTTCCCAAAATCAGTGCAAAGTACCTCACTGGGTCATTTAATTAAACTGTGACAATTCCAGTTCCACTTGTGGGAGAATAAGGCTATTTTTTTTTTCTTTGACTCAAAAATAAAAACGCACAGTGGGCCAGAACTTGGAAAAGAATCAAAAGCACTAGACTATTTTCAAACAATCACATCCTGCTGTGCTAGGAGCCACCATAGCTGGGTACCATTTATAGGTGGCTTGTAGTATTGTTCAGTTTCAACTCTGCTCCCAAGTCACTTAGATGCAACAATCTGGAATGACTAACAAGATGACCTCCTGCAGGCAATGGAGAGACAGACTGACAAGGATTAAGGGACGAGACTGTCAAAGGAACATTTAGGCAAAGCCTTGACATGGTACAGGGTGCTGACAGTTTCACAGATGTTTTATAGAGCTGCCTACAAGTCAGCATCAATCCAGCTGTGGCAGTATGGTAGAGCCTGGACTTCTAACTCATTTCCATTTCCTTTATTTATATTGTTGCTTTCGATTTTCTTTATGCAGTTTTTCCCTCAACACTTTGAAAGTTCTTCTGTCTCTGAGAACTATAAGAACATAATTTCTTACTAAATACTTCCATGGCATTAACCCTCTATGCCCAGGTTCTCTGGTGCATTCACAAGCCCAGCATGTATGCCACTTTCATGTCCTGGGCTCATCTCCTGCTGCAAAAAAGGACAAACTCTTCATTCAGGATCTGGACTTACAGTGCAGGTCACTGCTGCACACAAGCTTTCTACAGAAAATTAGTTTCCAGAAAATATTTTGCTCTCTTGGCACCTATCTCAACTAACATTCTCTCATTTTGCCTTTCCAGCAGTAGAGTTTTTTGCTACCTTTATCCTGTGGGACCACCTGCTTTTACTTCATGTCATCCACTGTGTACTTAAACAGTTTTGATATAATTCACAGCAAAATTCACAGTTAAAACAGGCTATTTGCATTTTCTGGTGATAATTTTTTATAAAGTTCAATTTCACTCTCAAGGCTTGCCATTTTTATTTATGCTGAATTCACACATTGCTAAGCAGTGGATCCCAGGCATGTTCTCATGCCACAGTCCCCTTGTGTACACGATTTTCAGTCTGAGTTCATTTTTACAGTAGATTCTCTTTCCTGGAGCATTTCAACTGCTCTACAGCCTTTGAATTCTTCAGTGGGAATCCAAAGAAAGACATCATACAAATAGTTATCCTAAACTACAGCTTCTCTTTTTTTTATTTTAATTTTTTTTTATTTTTTTTAAATTTGCTTGGCTAGTGCTTATAACTCATATTTGTCACATGGGATGTGCACTGTTGTGGGAGGTGAATTGGGCATTATTTACCCGCCATTAATTTGCTGGCTGGACATAATGCATAGATACTGATTTCCTTAATATGTAGGTTGCAACCCAAGACATACTTATAAAAAAAGTGGACCACGCTCATTCAGTACAGCTCCACAAACTAAAATGAATATCCTTACGCATATATTACCTAAACTTCTAGTTTGCATGTAGACAGTAACAAGAAGATTTTTTTACACTTACTCTCATAGGAAATACGTGTCATGCTACTCAATTATGCTAGAATTTTATCAAATATATAGAATAGGATCTGACATCTTTTTCTTTATGAAAATAGTGCAAAATGACAAACATTCAGTATTTTTATTCAGGTGAAATTCTTATTGACATGTATTCTGCTGCTGTAAGGATTTATACTTCTCAAATAAATTCAAAGGGATTTATAAAGGTATTGTGGTGGTACACAAGGAGCCAAGTAAAACATGATGATTTTGTTCCATTCTTAAGCATTATTATGGTGCTACAGCACAGTTGGCTAAATATAATTGATCCAAATTTCCCCAACATATCCATTTTGTTGTTCATTTGTATTAAAAGCATTAGAAAAGTGCAATTTAACTATAAACTCTCCAGAATACACAGCAATTTTGCCATTATGTTTAACAGAATAAAAGAATGGGACTACTCCAGTTGTACCTGTGTCATTTTTCTAAATGTCTGCATACTACATAGTGGTTTTGTTCTCAAATTTTTACCCAAAGGTAATGCTATAGAAATAGGCATCATTAGTTTTAATTCAGCCCAAGAAGAATCTTTATAATATCACCACTTTATACTGTCTAGAAAACACTTACCTCAGATAAATGACCTTCTGCTCCAAATGAAATGTCTTCAACAACCTGTTAGATATAAGTTATTAAATATATGGTAGATACAAGTTGCATAAACATTAAGATTTCAATGGAACTTAAAAAAACAGTATAGCACATAAAGTTACATAAGCTGAACAATTACATCATTTTGCTACACATCTATGAAATTTTTCAATTGGGTTTACAGCAGGCATGTGGCAACCACCCAATATTTGAAGCCAAATTTAAATATGTTTTATTAAAGCCTGACTTTTGGCTTCTCTGTTAGAACCAACACGGATATGGCCTCTAAAACTGAAAAACTTAATAGAGATTGAGACAAACTTATCTGCCACACTCTTACTGACCTATATACACCATTCAGAAGTCTACAAAAGTTTCCTAGTGCAAATCTTCCTAGTCATTTTGGGCAAGAGAATTAAAAGAATTCTGCGACGGTTTATATTAGTGAGCTGTAATAACTATGATTCCTCTTTCAAAACGTGTTTCATCTGTAAATTCAATAAGAAATAAGCCAACATTTCCTCGATTGGCTGAAGAGAAGGAAAAAAAAAGTTCACATACACATTACTGGAAAAGTATTAATACTTACCATACACAACAATGTTGACAGTATTTAAATAAACTGAGATAGGGATATTTCCTTGATAGGTCAATACTTACTATTGCAGATATGTATGTATGTATATATTAAAGCGTAAGGTCATTACTCGGCCATTAGATCATTCTTATTATTGGATATTTCCTAAGTCTATCTGAAGAAAGGTTGTTTAAATTTATTTTACCTGTAGTATTCATTTCTCATTATAATTTTACTGTAACATTATTCAATTTATTGAGACAGTAGTGTCTCAATTAACAACTCCCAAGAAGGCCAATGGTATCCTTCAGTGCATTAAAATGAATGTGGCCAGTAGGTCAAGGGAGATGATCCTTGTCTTCTACTCTGCCCTGGTGAAGCCACCTATAAAATGCCGTGTCCAGCTCTGGGCTCCCCAGTTCAAAAAACACAGGGATCTCCTAGAAGGAGTCCAGGGAAGAGCCACAAAGATGATAAAGGGCCTGAAGCATCTCCTGTAAGAGGAGAGGCTGAGTAATAGTATGTTCAGCCTGGGGAAAAAAAGACAGAGAGGATCTGATAAACATTTTATAAATATCTAAAGGTATCTAAAGGGAGGTGAGAGGCAAATGGATGAGGCCAGGCTCTTCTCGGTGGTATGCAGTGATAGGACAAGGAACAATGACCTAAAACTTAAACGTAAGAAGTTCTGTACCAACATGTATAAGAACTTCTTCATGGTAAGGGTGATGGAGCACTGGCGCAGGTTGCCCAGAGAGTTGGTGAAGTATCCTATGGAGATAAGGAAGACCCATCTGGACACATATATGTGCAACCCATTGTAGGGTACCTACTTGAGCAATGGGGCTGGACTCTATGATCTCTTGAGGTCTCTTCCAATCCCTGCAATTTGTGAAGTCTATGCGAAGAACTGGTATGTTTGTCAATAGCTATGACAGAATTACTCACAACTACGAAGCGTCTTACTGCACAACAATGTGTGTGACTATTGAACGTTGATCTGACCATTACATACAAGTCAGCTGTTTTGTTTTACAGCAACCCCTTTCCTGGATTAATGCAGAAAACAGTCAAACACCGACTTTCACTGATGCTTAATGCTGACATTCAAAAAGATGATTAAATTTAAAGTTTCTAAATTACTTTTAAAGCTCTACAAACACAACATTTAATTAAAACTCAAATGAAAGCACTGTTTATTTAGCTTTCTAAAGGCTTTGCACTTTACACATGGCACAATTGCCTCCTAGATCACAGGCTATCTCAATTCACATTAATGGGCTGCAGCCTACTGACCAAAGCTTTCTTGTTACTTGCTATTACTAAATTCTTAAAAATGTGTCATACACTGTGATGGTTTCCTTTTAATGAGACATCACACTGAATAATACTTCTTTTTTCCCCCAAAGTTGTCAATTTAACATCACTTAAAACACATAGCATTGTAAAAATGGTGAATGAAATGAACGCATTGCAATGGCAGAACACTTTCCGAACACCAGTCAGCGATCAAGAAAAGGTTCTGAAATATCTTCCCAGTTGGCAAAATTGAAGCATACTGAAGTGAGTGAAGAAAAACAGCCCTTTTACCCATTTTTCTTGCTTCAGTTATGGTGAGGGAAAAAAAAAACAAACAAAAGCTCCACAAAGAATTCTGATAGGATAGCTACCAAAAATGCTGACTTAAAGTTAACACTAGTGGATTTTTATTATTATTATTTTTTTTTTTACCTTGTAACTTCAATCACCTCAATTTTCTTGAAATCTAGTAGGTGTTTCTTTCCTTCATAGTCATTAAGAGGAAACACTGCACAGCATGCCAGACAGCAGCAGTAAAAGAAAAAAGGATAGGTCAGGAGCTCCAGCCTGCAGTGCACACATACTCCTATTCATTGAGACACTTTGTGTTAGGAACTCCTTAATACCAACACATCTCTATGTTTATTAGTTGTTATTGCTGGTATTTCTAGTGTTATTAAAAGATTTCATAAGGAGTAGAACAAGCAAGCATTAATGTTTGAAGAGCAACATATAATATATTTTAGAAATCACATTAGCTTAAATGTATGCATCTAACTACAATATTAACAATCTCAGCAACTTTAATCTCGCTCACATGCAACCTGGGCAGTGGAATTTGCAGTCAGTTTAAAAGCTTGGAACATTTCTGGAATGAAAACTAGAATCCATCTTAGGAGAAAAAAGTAAGTCCAATTAGTTCACAGATGACCAACTAGAACTGCACTGGCAGGGCACCTTATTTTCAGCAAATGAGCCTCTGTATAGAGAGTCCATGCCTGTATGAAAATTCAAGAATCTATTTTAACTACATTACACAGCAAGCTGACTTCGACATGATTAAGACTAGACCTGCTGTCTATCACTTTGCTTCATCATTTTTAGATATCATATTCCTCTGAGTTATCTGGTTGAGAGGGGTATACCTTAATTTTTGAGCAAATCAGATTATTTGAGGATAATTTTTGCTGAGTCCCATTTTATTTAATTTTGACCAATAAATGAGTAATGATGTTTCAGTAAGATGAGCTGCCAAGGCACGTGATCATCTTCCCCCGTTTACAGTCAGTTTTACAAAGGATGCCTGACTTACAGTGCCATAGTTTACTGCACAAATGAACTGAAGGAAAAGAAAAAATAGGCTGTGCTGTCCTAGAAAACACAGTTATGAAGACTATAAAGTAACTTGACAGTTAATAAACCTGTGCTCACACTTGATGGTAACATATCTGGACTTTCAAAGAATTTACACCTTGCATATATTATATCAGAACAAATCATATCTAGTGATGATATTTAATTAAAAATGAAAAATGGCCATCCTGCAAAGTATCTGGGCGTCTAAGTGAGGGGTTATTTCCATTTATCTTTTCTGCTTTTTTCATTCTTCTGCTTCTTATTTGTTTCTTTCTATTTATATGCATGATAGGATATAATTATGTGCAAGAAAACTGTATTTATAATATACAACAACAGAAACAAATCCACTTTTCTGTTATATTTGGCCAGATGCAACATGATGAATAACTACAGTACATCAAATAAATCTTAAGAGCGCTAAGTAAATTAATTACCTGGGCATGAAATGCACCTTTAAATGCATCTGTACACATTTCCTATTATTACCCCCTTGCTGCACTCTACAAAGCTAGCAATACAGTAATCTCTAAATATAAAAAATGCCACTCTTCCTTTTGCTTCAATGGTCAACCCTCTAGGTATTACCTGGAGTAGAACAGAGAGGACAGTAGAAGGGAAGGATCATTCTAGAAACTAGGTAACCACATCAAGTTATTCATCTTACAAGAATAGTGCAGCCTTGTAAATACTATCAAATCAGCTATCTTGATAAATACACATTTTTTCGGTAGATATTTTCACTTGGTTATAAAAACTCCTAACAGACACCAGTGAGATTTTCTTTGTGCAACCCAGCCTTCTGACTCCTGAACCTCAGTCCAGAACCAAAAGTCACCTCACTTCGTTTGCATTTATGACATTCTAAGGGACAGTAGTGGCACTTTTCATGGAAGTAACTTGGACTAGCAGATGAAACAATATCTATCAAATAAATCTTAAGAGCGCTACAGGAAAAAATAAATAAATGCTCGGAACTCTCCAGAGCTTCCCATCTGAACTTTCAAAAGGGAATCATAGCTTTCCATAACCAGCAAAGCCGCTCATATTACTTCAGCCTACTTATCAGGAATATAATACAAAATAAAATAAAGACATCACCAAGAAAAAAAACTAAATCAAAGCCACAGCTGACCATTTCCAACATAAATGCCCTCTATGTGGATGCAGTCTGCAGAATGCCTTTCCTAGACTGTAAGTACTGATGAAACTCTGTTAAAAAACTGAACTCAAATAGAACATTTTAACAGTAAGTAAACACCTTGTTTTCTGCTAAGTCTCAGCCAGAATAAATGCAAAATGTGCTATCAGCTTTCGCTGTAATGCACAGTTCAGTGGCACCTAGCACCACATGTGATTAAGTACACTTTCAATTTTTGTCAATCAAATTCCAAGGTAGTGAAACCAACAACTCCTACTGGAGCACCTTTTTGTCACATTACTGTTGTTGGGTGATGAAGCTTTTCAACAGCTTTTTTACCCTGACAGTGCAGTTAATTTATTTATTTATTTTTAGGTAGTTATAAATATTTAAGCAAGGATAGCATTCCAGAGAAGAACACAAATACTTCAAAGAAATTTCTCAGACCCTTTAACCCCTCTGATTTTTTCCTTATTTTAATACTGGCTATGTGCTGGAAGCCTGCTGGCAGCTGAGCTACAAAGCTTTTGACCTTTTCACTAGAGCAGAAAAACTTGCCCCCTCCCCACTTCAGCTAGCGCAGACCCAGGGCTAACTAGTCAGTAGAACTAATTCAGAGTGAAACTCATCTGTATGATGAGAAGCAGCTGGTAATTTCTGTTAAATACTTAAAGAAACTTAAGAAAATCATTTTTCCTTTAAACCCTGATGTACACTCCGTATTCGCTGCCTGAATAATTTCCACAATTTAAAAAGACTGATGTTTAAAGGAAAAAGAGTTGAAGGGCTTCTCAGTAGCTAATAAGCTATTTTATTCATGTCCCATATTGGAGGCCAGATGTGAAGATCATTTTTAACCTGCCCTGCTGACCTGTCACCCAGATTTAACTTCTTCTCTCAAAATAAGAAACAGCCCTATTGCTTCAAATCCAGCTGTAGGGTATTCCAGATACCTGTTTCAGCTTACTGTGCTTGGGACAAGGAACACTGTCCCACTCCGTGCCCTTTGGAAACTGCTGGTCTTTTCTCTTTTCAGGATCAGAAGGGCCAGCAGTCATCTCCAGCTCATCCATTTGGTTCTCCTCTTCATCAAAACCACAGCAACTGGTTTCTTTCAGTTGAAACCCTCGGATCAACAGCTGACAGGCCTCCAAGTCAGCTTCCCACACTCTCTGAAGCAGCTGGCTCCCGCAGCTGAAATAAAAGCCAAAAGAAAATAAAACTGCAGTTCAGGGAGAACAGTTGATATTTCAAGTAACTTTGGGGTTACTGCTTGTGATTAGATAGGAAAACAAAAACAATAGAAAAGCAACAGCAAATCAAGTGTTTCCACAGAGCTATTTCAAACTGAAAAGCAAAAATGTGACGGCCTTATTGCAAAGCAGATGTCATTGAAAAGAAATCTTTGTGTTGAGATGTCGTTTCTAATCGTACAGTGCATACTGGCTACATGTGACCATCTCCTCATTTGCTGCAAATCCAGAAGCCTTGCACTCACAACCAGTGCTTTCTTAATTTTATCAGGTATGTCAGCCTGAAAGCAGTTATGCAGCTTTTGAATGTCTTGCAGAAGATAATGGATCAGTAATCACATTATTTACAATATTAAATCAGGTCTAGTGTTTAGAAAATAGGTACAACCATGACTTCTAATTTTTTCGTTATGCTGAAATGTGCATGTTTCAATCCTAGAGAATCAAATCAGATTAAGTTGGTAATACCCTCTTTCAGACTTCTACTTCTGAATGTTGTCCTTATCTCTCCCTAAAGTGTTCTTTTGCTGGTATTTGTGTGTGTGTGTGTGTGTTTTCTTTTTTTATTCAGTTATTCTACTAAAAACTGTTAGGAAATTCAAAATGCCAAATTTCTTCATACTTTTAATCTATTAGTCATTTCTCAGAGCTGTACATGTACATTACAAATATAGAGATCTGTTAAAGTAGATACTGTCATCTGAAGTAAAAAGGAACTCTAGGAATAGTCACTTTTTCAGAACAAGGCACTGAATATTAACATCACATTGCTCTTAAGAGATGTGGTCACACCTCCATTTAATACATCTTGTCTCTAAGGAACCAAAGGATTAAGTTGCCTGCAAAAATATCACTGCTGTGGCCTGGAATAGGACTCAGAAGCACTGATTCCCATGGCAATACACACTTCCAGACAGTTTTGAATACTAATATCTAATAACCACAGTACTTTTTCTCAGTGCTTTTCAAATTACATAATTTGCAATATAATAATAGGCAATTAAAAGTGATTAAAAGAAGGAAAATAACTACTTGATTTTAAATTTTCTGACCAAATTAAATACTAGCTTATCTTTTATTCTGTATGAGGGATAATGGAGCTGCACTGCTTATAATGAATTCATTAATCTAACAAAGGTACATTTTTAAACTTTGCAAACACAAGATGCCAAGCTGCACTTTTCAGAAAGCAGTATTTTGAGCCTGAAGCAAAAGTGGGTTCCATAAGCTGACATGCTTGAGCTGTTCTTACAAGTCAGTACCAGCAGTTATTTGATGGCAGTATGCAGCATGAGGTCCACGAATTGGTCTCCCTCATGTTGCTCAGTGTCACTAATTATAAAGCGAAATCTTGACTGGATTAGAATTTTATGTAGGTAGCATTTTACTTCCCAAGCCAGAAACATTAAATAACCCCCACTGTTTCTGTACTTGTCAGTCACACCATCATGGTTACATAGAACATTTCTCTGTAGATATGCATAAGCCCATTTACTGGCTTTTTGATGAAGAAGTTTCTTTGCAGTTATATATGGCATATTATAAAAGGCTCAGAACACACTAGAGACCTGAATAATAATTTTCAGTGGATAGCTTGTTTTAGATCTTCATTTTAATGAACAGTTCTATTGACAAAACTGAGACAAAGATATTGATACACATGGTATATACAGTGGAAAAGATGTACAAAATTTGTAAAAGTAATTGTGTCTGGGTGGCACTTATTCATCAGTGACTCACCTCCTTGGTCAACATGTTTTTGGTTATGTCTTACCCCTATTTTATTAGTCAGCAATTACTGAATGCACCTCTAATAGCGTGCTCTTATTTCAAAGGCACTTTCATTTTATCATTGCATTAGTACAACTCTTGAACTAAGACACCAAAGAATATTAAAAGATGTTACACTGAACTTCTCAACCAAAATCAGTAAACATACACGTATTCAGATGTTCCACATCTAAAAAAGAGACCAAGGACTTAGCTCTTTATAGTCTTAAATTCAGTGTTTAGAAGCGCTTTTCAAGAACACAGTGGAAATAATTTCAATGCTTTGAATAGTTGATGAAGAAACGAAGAACAAATAATCATCACAAAATATTTTGTGCCCAGCAGGCAAAATCTTTATGCTTTGTGTCAGGTATCAAAAATCAACTGAATTTGAGAGTTTTTCTGTTTAATACATAATAAAAGCACATTTGCAGTCTCTAGAAAGTGAAAAGTCTGTAACTTTTGAAAACAGTGAGTTTAACATCTGTAACTCACTGAAAACAGTGAGTTTCTCATGTATGCAGCTCTTCAAAATAATGGATCAAGATTGGGTTTGTTTTTATAGTAGTCCTATATTTACGAATTCTTTATGATGTATTAATCTCCAGATGCTACATGCCTGTCCGTACATTCCTAACAAAGTGGTATGTGTGGCAAGTTCAACAGAGGTGGGAGAATTTATTTGCTGGAATCCACAACACGTCACAGTCTATCAGCCATTTATACAGACTCAGCAACAACAAAGCATACCTTAATCACCCAATGATTCTGAACTTCCAAGTGCCAGAGGGCTCATGAGTCCCAAGAGATGGGTTTTGTATAAATACCAGCCAGATTACAAAGAACAGGCAGGAATGTTCAAAGAAACACTGAGACAACAGTGGTCTGAACACAGTGCATTAGTTACAGTGTAACAGTTCAATTAGTTACATCAGCAAGTAATTAGTCTAATCACAGTCAAGCACATGGAGGTACCGCGTGAATGAGAATTCAAAGGATTTGCAGGAGGCCAATGAAAGTGGTCTGTGGTTGCTAGAGTTTTCCATTCCTCCATAAACTAATCATGAGGGAAAGACAAAAGATGCTAGTATAAAACCATAATGGGCAAGCGATGGATACCAATGTTGTTCAACATCTTGAGATGGTAATCTGTCTTTTGATAGCAAAAAAGTACTGTGAACAGCCTAGAGAGCAAAGGCTAGCAGCTACGTTTAGTGTAAGAGAACAGAAGGAATCAATGAAGAAAATCAAACAAAGTGACATGATCAGAAACGAAGAATTTAAAAAGGAGAGGGAGATGAAGAGTACAGTCACTGAAATAACTGGCATTTCGACTGGATGAAGATAGGCTAAGACTGCTTTTGTCAAGCTCATATCAAACAAAGGTACGTTGAAATAACTGAGATGCAAGACTCAATACAAGTAATTTTTTAACTGAATGGATAGCTCAGACAGTTTTTATCTCCATTATACTATGCAAAAAGAGTCTATACCAGCAGGCCCTAGGTTGACCTGAAGAATGCCTGAGACATCCACAATGCCGCAAATAGAAGCAGGAAGCAGAATTCTGGATTCAGTCAAGTTGATGATGATGAAAGAGCTGTCAGAGAAACAAAGCTGTTTATAGACAGGAGAAAATGACTGTGGAACAGAGAGGCTTATCTGCAAGTTCTCTTCATAAAGCAGCTGTTGAAACTTTAGTTGCAGATGCCTTTGCGAAATCTCAAGTAGGAAGTGGCAGCCACAAGTAGTTTTCTAGGGAACACCACCACACATTAGGAAGTGAAGGAATATAGAGGGCAACTTCAATCTGCACATAACACTGTGTGAAAATCATTTTGCGAGTCAAATCCAACAAGGATTCTCTTTCTTCCTTGAACATTGCTCCTCAATCTTTCCACAAGATTCCCAGAAATACCAGAGGGAGTTTGTTATGTGGCTCTCAGCACTATATTATTCAAAAGCTATTTATAGTGTTAACTGGAACTCTAAGAACATGACTTTCTTATTGAAGGCTCTGCATACATACCAAAGGCACACTCAGTTCCGGAATATTATACCCTAAATGAAAACATGCCCGTATAAAAATAGTCAAAAGACTTTATATTAAACCTCATTTAGAAAAAATAAAAAATAAATAATCCCCAAAAAGCTCCTAGAAAGCAAATCAGAATCAACACAGGGAGATGTCAGTACTTGTAAATCTCATTATCTCTCACTTTTAGGAATGTCACTTTGTGAGTGAACTGTTAAAAGTAGTTTATGACACCCTGAGGTCAACATTGTATGTTGATACAAGATACTGCTTATTTTAAGGACAGCAAGGGGAAATCCCTGTAAGAAAGTAGTGAGAGTAAGAGCAGAGCTAAAAGTCTACATAATACAACATATGTTTGGAAACTGCATAAACAAAGGCTAACTTAGGAGGGGTGATTAACTAAGAACTACTCCAGACAACTTCCTTCTAATGGGTGAGCCATTACCCTTTTCCCATACCAGGCATGTTTGTTCACACATTGCACTCACTGACACTAAAGGTAGCTTTCTCTCGACAAGACAGCAAACAAAATGCAACGGCAACTGGGCAGAAACCAAAGGGATTTTCACTACAACAGTTAAAATTATTGAAAAATTATGAAGATGATGGAAAACACCAATTGGAATCAGAAGTCTTTGCTCTATATACCCATTCACTGTTGTTCTACTGTACAAACTAGGGAAAGTTTGTTTGTATTTTGGTCTCTCACATTCTATATTTATATTTTGCACCATAGGGAAAGAACTAGCTCTTCTTACTCCACATTTAGTTATGTCTTTGCTGTCTTCTCTTAAGGCAAAAGTCATGCTATGAACAAAGGGAGCAAGCAAAGGAAAGAAAGTATGGAGCAATATTTAACTGACAGGGGACTAGAGGATGGAAGAAAACCATATTGCTTTACTCTTCACAGAAACCCACCCTTCTGATTTGTTTTATTGTATTAATTCATTCATGCATTAAGGGTTCTATTTATATTTGTCAAGTATTTACAACTTTAGGAATACACTTTGCTTTTCTCCTTTATAAAACAAAGTTTCCAGCCTGATTTCTTCTTGATTTGAACGTTAGCTGTTATATTTTAAGATGCCTACAATCAGCCCGTTGAACAAACTGAGAACCACAGGATTCTTATCTGTGGGTCACGTGAGGCTCTAGGCAGAGGAAGGTACATAACCCTGTTTCCCCAGTCTGTCTGTCTGGTGTGCAACAGCAGTTTGACAAAGGAGAAGGTACAGCTAGGGATCATCATATTGCAGCTCACAGACGATGAACATAAAACAAAGAAGAAAAAAAGGGTCAGGAAAAGGGAAAAAGAAAACTTGAACTCCTTCTGAACAGAAAAACTTTCTCCCACCTTGTCTGAACTCCAGAAAGTCATCTTTTCTGATCATCTGAAGTAAAAAAAAAAAAATCAACTTTTTTTCCTTTTTTTTTTTTTTTTTT
>VXAB01006391.1:416014-466723 GCA_013399175.1 Odontophorus gujanensis
CCCCCCCCCTTGTCTAACCCCCAAAAAGTCTTTTTTTTTAATAACTTAAAAAAAAAAAAAAAAAATCAACTTTTTTTCCTTTTTTTTTTTTTTTTTTCCCTTTTCTTCCTGTAACTTCCTCTAAGCCTATAAACCCCCTTCTATACACACCAGTCACAGAATCTCAATTTCACAATTCAATTCCCTGCATTGTGTCTCTTCCCTGCAATCTCCTCAGGAGCTGAAAATCTCATGAATTCACTTTGTATTGTTTTGATCACGTGTTTCTCCCCCAGTGTGCAAGACTTATTTTTCCTACTCCCTCATTTCAAAGCTCACTGACAACGCTTATTTGCTGTTCAGCACTGTTATTGCATTTCTCCATGTAAAAACAAGGCTCACTCCCAGGAGGTGAGAAGACTCCATACTCCCGTACATGATGACAGCCTACTCGCACTCCTACATTACAGACTAAATGGAAATCCTCTACAAAGTCTGAAGCTTGCAGTATGTTTCTCTGACACAAGTGATTCGCTTCTCTAACCTTGCCTTCTCCCTTGTAAAACATACAATAACATCTAGCAGGCTGTGCAACATAATATTTAATGGAAAGTAGTTTGAAGAAAATAACAAGTAGCTGGCCCTCTTTAAATGTGATATTTAATGACTTACTGGAGAATGCTCTGGATCACAAACCAGATCACACAATCAATCCTCACAATCTCCAACTAACTTTTAGACTCCTACATTTTTAACACCTAAAGCTATGTTCTGGAATGTCTTTTCTAACATCTAAATGTATGAGCCACAGACTTGTTCTCTGCACAACAGAGAACTATCCAAAAGACATGATAGTACAGTAGAGACATAGACAATGCTTTCCTACAGCTAGAAGAATGAATGAGAGGAGTGGTTCAGCTTTCTACAGCATCTCAGGTGCAGAGGTAAATGTGCAAAGAGGAACAGATTTGAAGAAAGGTGAGCCGAGTCCCCAGCCCAGACTAGTCCTCAACACTGTGGTTGTGGCATCCTCCTCTCCTCTATTCAGGAATGCAGTCGGCAGAGTACAAGAAACCAGGTCTCCCACATCCTTCTTGAGTGATCAAACTTCTACGGCATTGGTAGGGAATGCCAACATTCTTCTAAGTACCCTGGGGTTAAGAGCCATCTCTTCTTGGCTTGGTGAGCAAGAAAAAGAGTAGAAGTTCAATTCCCTCCTTCTTCCCGAATTCCAGAGGACTCCACATACAAGCAAACTCCTAACTCTTACTTACTACAAAGAATGGAGAAGAATATCCCATTATTAAGGTATGCTCAGGCCAACGTGTTTCTTGTCACCTATTTTAGTGCCCTACTGATGGTGCTGTTGGAAATTCCAGTCATAAATAGATGACACTGCAGACGCCCTAACGCCAGTGTAAGAAACACTCACAGAATGGAGCTGAAACATAACAAAATCACTTTGGAAAGAGAAATACCATGCTGGAACACAGCTAGCAGAAATGCTGCACAAACTCCTTCAGATTACTGCTGCCTGTTTCATGGACCTTGATTCTTTCACATCTCTGTTTGCCCTTGTCTGAACAATCACTCCAGGGACAGCATATCTTTCCTGCTGGCTGGCAACAATGACCTCCAAAGGTCTTCGTATTCCTTCCAGATGAAAACTTAACTCTAACCTTCCCTGCCTCTCTTTTCTCCCTCTCTTTGCTGTTATCTAGTGGTTAACACAGACATTTTATTGTTTGTGGTAGAACTGGATAAAGTCTTGAGATGAAGATTCTTAGAAAGACAAGGCACAAAGAAAAGGTACACAGAATTAGTTTGGTGATAAGATCTAAATACACAAGCTATATTTATGCCTATTGTTTTCTACTGTAAACAATTTTAATGGGCTTTTTTCATTGTGCAAAAGATGTTATTGTATGTGAGAAGATTATGTACGTAGGTAAAGAGGTATAGATATGAAGGAAATTAGCCCTTTTAATTCATACAAATTCTTTTAATGTAATGGCAGTAACATTGAAGCCAAAATCAATGTACCATGTCTATTAAACATTTCATAGTGATACAAAATTAGGTGCAGAGTTTTCAAATATGCATACGAAATTGCCAAAGCAAGATATAAATGAAGGGGAGCCGTAAGCATACACAGTTTCCAGTGTTGTATTTGTAGCTGAATTACTTCTGCCAGCAGCTGAGATGCACACTACTGAAAACATAATCCACAGGGTAGAAAGAAAGACAAACTACATATTAGGAGGAAGAGCTACAAGTGGACTCATACCCTGGACTACCTGCAAGCAGGTCAAGCATTTCTTAGTATCTTCCAGAATTCTACTTTCCTCTCTATTTCCATAGACTTTGACTTATGTTTTATGCTAACAACTGCCTTTTGACAAATTGATAAGGAAACCTGTTAATAATGCATGGATTCTAAGATTCCTGTAGAATTCTCTCAGATCGTTGACAAGTGAATAATTTGAAACAACTTTTTAAGCCACTTCTTAAAAAATTATTTCCCATTAAGACATTCCAATTTTTCCATAGCAAGAACAAGAAGTGCAACTTTCACATTTAAAGTATCTGGCCCCTCATGGTGATCTCAGTAAAGAGAAAAAACATACATGTCTGATAATATTTTCACCACTTTTAATTAAAAAAAAAAANCTTTTTCCCAACTTTAAATTAAAAAAAAAAAAAAAAAAAAAAAGCTTTGAACTAGAGAGTCATTATCCACAAACTTTTCTACTCAAAAATAAAGCATTACCTATGGTTTTTGGGATACTAAAGGATCAAAAGCTAAACTGAAATCCACAGAAGAAAGAACTGATATAAGAAGTTAGTTCTGTCTTATGCTGATACTTTATGTGAAACGCATTTGTTTTATCGCTGCTCTTCCTTTCCCGAAAGACCTGTTCAAAATAAGGAGAATGAACAATGTTTCTAGCACTTAAAACTACTAATGGAAATTTAAGGTTATTAAAAAACAAGATAACATTCAATGCTGAACAACTTTTTTTTGTTTTCTCTTCAATTCTCCAGCCATTTATTTTATCCAGCACAAAACTTTAATCACAGCCTGTCATTTTTCTATCAATATTCAATGTCACTGTGTTATCCTTAAATTATCTCCACTGGAAACACAAAATGACAGGCTGCTGCAGCTCACGCTTTTCACTTCTATCATTAGTGCAAGATGGATTTGGGAATGGAAACCTTTGCATCAAATGCTGGAAATCGACTAATTTATTTGGGAAAGAGGAAGGCACCTTGTAGGAAGAATTTACTACTCAATTTAGTTCCTACATTTATTGTAGTTTATTTTTATTACAATAACTAATCTACAATGTAAAAATTTATTGCTTGCTTTTAGAACTATTTACTTCTCCTAAGAAAAGGTGTAGAGTTACAAACCTTTACCCTCACCTCAATTAAAATATTAATTATAAATAGTTTATTCTAAAAGTGAAAAACTTTGATTGATGAAGAGAAAGCAATCAGGGAATTCTTCTTATTAAGCAAGCCACAAAGCCAGCTTCTCAACCATAGTTTATCGTTCACCTCATTCATAATCTGATTAAGCACCTTCAAGTTTGGTAGTAACACCGATAACTCAGTCTGTATCTTCCTTGCCTTTGGCTCCTGCAATAACAGTAAAGCACCACAATGTCATTAAACAGTTGGAATTTATTTTTTTGAGTGGATGGATATTGTTGGAATGATATGTTTATCTACACTGTTTAATATCTGATCCCAAACGAAATTTAAAGGACGGACATAAATTAAGTCTAGTTTCGGAAAGCGTGAACATCAGGGTTTGTGTATTCCTCTAAGGTCAGTTCAAATCACTGAGCTGCTACACAAGCCTAAGTACTACCACAAACTTGAACCTCAAAATAGATTCAAATTCTAGTGGTTTTCACTGAATCTGAAGGAAATTAGTGGCTTTCAAAGCCACAGAGAGCTCTAATCCAAGAAAATACATTTGTTTCTGAAAGTATGTAATGGGAAGAAAACACAGCATTTGAATTGAGGCCACATTCTCAGCTGTCAGAAATCCATGCTGTTGCAATCACAGCTATGTCTATTTATACCGACAGAAGAATGCATTCTTATCACAAACCAATTAGAATAATGAGCCTGATCTCTTGGTGTTTATTATTGTCTCTGACCACAAGTGCTAGAAAACATACAGAAGGAATTTACAATTCTCCCATGTTTATTTTTTATTCACCTCTACTATCCAATATAAAATGTCACAGTTTATAATATATTCCCTCTCTGAAAGGGCGCCAGATTGCAAATAACAGTGTCAAGTGAATTTGGGAACGTGAATCATCTTGTGTACTGCTGACTGAGCAAGAATTAAGTGCACGTAAAGAAATGCCCTTTTAGGAAAGATACTATCAGGAGAGATAACATATTCTCACCACATAGGAATGTACGTTGAAACTGAACCATTGTAACTAGGAAGACACGCCTTGGAAAATGATAGAGGTAGCAAAATACTGATGTCAATAGGTGAATGCTTTCAGAGCTCCCGTGACTGGACTGCAGGTACAATACAAATCATTGGACTTGTGGGGTTGCATAAGGTCAAATCCTGTTCTGGTATAGAGAGTAGGCCTACAGATCCTCCCTTTTGGATCCTGTTAGCTGTAACATGCAGGTTGGGGCCTGCATGCCTGCCCAACCTGGCAGCATGCTCCCATCAGTTAGTACATTAAATAATGAGTGCTTCCAAATGCTGGTGGGCAGGATTGTTGCAGTTGCATGTAAGGTAGAGTTATCCTGCATCTTACTACTCAGGCTATACAGGTGGTGATATCTTATTTTTGAATGTTGCTTGCAGGGACGCACTCAAAAGCAGCAGCAGTAAGAAAATGCATGTCCACTTCTGAACAATTTTCTAGCCAAGTTCAGAAGAGATCCAGGTCTTTCTCAGTTCTAATATTAACTTACATGCAACCACAAGGAAGCCTGGTAAAATAGCATCAAGTTAACATCATAGATGCCAGGTAACAAACAGCTTTGCACATTTCTCTTTCCTCCATGATATAATCACACATCCACAGCTGAGAAAGCTTGGCATGAGATCAGCTCACAGATGAGACAACGGCTGGGCAAGGCACAGGTGATAGTGGTGATCAAATAGAAGCACTTTTAAGCATTTATCAACATTTACCAAAAAAAAAAGAAAAATAACCCACCAACAACAAAAACAATGATAAGGGAGAACATTACTTCTGCTCCAAAACTGAGAAATCTCAGTACACCAAAGCAGCAGCAAGGAGATGCAGAATTACTTACTCTTGGTGAGGCACGAGTTTGCAGCACAGAGGACTACTGTGACAATAATGAGTTTCAGCAGATTGTTGAACTGTAGTTTTGTAGGCATGACTGACCAGCACTAGAACAATGCAGCATAAGAAAGAGGCATACAGGAGAGGAAAAGATCCTAACAAAATACGCAATTACAAGTCATCTAGAAAGGCTGTGAACTTCTGGCACTTTTTTTTGTTTGTTTTGTAAGCAAGGAAAATACTTTCTGTTTTTAGAAGGAGATACCCAGCCTTATCCTTAGATGATTTTTGCTATGCTAAGTATAAAATGAGTAGAAGACAAAAAACCTGAAGGGAAGGAGAAAAGGGAGTAAGCTTTCTTATGAATAAGCAGCACAATTCTCTGTCACCATGCCTTTGCTATGCTGCATGCTAACTAATGAAGTTAATTCAGTAACTTTGAAAAAAAAAAAAAAAGAAAAAAAGAAAGAAATCCCCCCCCCAAAAAAACAAAGCCTCCTTGAAGAAATCTTAATATGGGTAGGGAGCTACTAAAGGCTGTGTGACCATGTGCTTTGTTTGTTTGTTTTTTCCTATAAGCTTTAAGAAACACTGGAAAGCAGCCCCAAATCTGACCCCCTTTTTAAAAAAGAAATATATATATCTAGTTTCAATACTGAGACCAGATTTTAAGGAACAGAGCTTTCCCCTGCTTATCATAAACCAGTATTGTTATGTACCACAGTTCCTCCATCCTCCAATTAAAAAGATTTTTAAAAAAATCAATATTTGTAATCCAGCATTCCTAAACTAGCGAAAAGTAAAGTAATAAAAAAATTAAGAAAAGGAGAAAAGGCATTGAAAATCGCTAAGTGCAGTTCTTGTGCTCTTCTTCAGTTTACTGTCTCATATAGTAGACAAACATTAATTCTAAAATGTTCTGGGAACAATATTTATCAAAATATATGTATCTCCTTAAAGAGGAAAAGTATATGCTTCCCCCCTAGAGAAATGCTGGATTTGAAAGCCTCACCAGCACACCCCTCCCCATCTGCAAAGGGCTCTCTCCAAACCTCAGCCGGCAGGTGCTTACTTGGGAATCAAAACAAAGTCCTTCTCTACAAGCAGCAAGCACTTTTCTTACCATTACCGAGCTAGAGGATCCCTGTTGTGGCCACAAAAGGCACAGTGGGTCCCTTTGGTAGAATTATCTCCTATCTGGTGAATGACAGACAGGAGCAATGATCTTTATTTTTTCACCTGGTGTGCAAATTTGTTTTTGTACATATATGCACAACGTTGTCCCCACTGAAACCCGGGTTCTTGGTGGAAGCAGCAGATTACATTCTTAGCCCTACCTCATTTTTACAGTCCATGCAGCTTGTGTTTATCCATAGATGGATGGGAACACTGGTAATGCCAGTGTTGAAGGACACAAGTATGAGGTTGGGAACCAAGAGTTGCAACCTGGCAAAAGATGCAAGTTTGCCTGCAAAGGATCTCTGCCATGGGACCAGATCACCATGAAGATGAAATGTGTATTATGCCCATGAGGCATGATTACAAGCTGTTTTCTGTTACACTTTCAGAAGGATTATTTCAGCTTCCATCCCCAGTGGGTTTTAGTTACATTTTCCCCATCCAGAAACAAAAAGAACAGCAAACATTCTCCCCTTTTCTCCAGTCCTAGTTAATCTAGGCTAATCCGTTTCCATGAGGAAGCATCATTAAATTTCTCACGAGGTTATTCAGATTTAAATTTGCTAAGCATTTCTAAGATACTGTGTGCTGGCAGGACATTGCAGACATTTTCAAATATATTGCAAGAGATTAAGAAGACAATAAGAACATTTAATGAGAATCTGCACTGTGGTCAAACAGTCTAAGATATCTTGGAAAATCATTCTAAGTTTAAGGGTGAGAATAGGTTTTCTGAGTCAAGTGCATTTCTATATTTCTATTTTGACAGTTTCTTTGTCCTTGGTGACATACAGGGAGAAGATGCATAATAGAAGAGTAACAAGAAATAAAGTTGGAAACAAAACAAAGTAAGTAAGAATAAAATACAATTTGAAAGACGGAAATGAGATGAGTAGAAGGGGGAAAGAGAAATCAAAATAGAGACCAGGATAATCAGAAAGCCCTCTTTACAAGAACATTAACTTCAAGAACTGCAAACAAGGGAGCACACCAACATCTAAAGTAGAGATGAAAAAAAAAAAGCACTCAAAGGATACTTCAGATTTATTCATCAAATGGACTCACAATCACGTAAACTATGTTTTCATGATTACTTCAGATGTCCTAAATAAAGCTGGGCTACTACAGCAAGCAGAAATTACCTGTAATTTACTAGTTAGCACATTCAGTAGTTTGCTTTTCATTATTTACAGCTCCTTTTATTTGTGGATATTTTGGGTTTGTGAACTTTTACTCACCAGAATTGTACCCACACAAAAGATAACTGAGATAATGAGACAGCCTGAATACTTATTCTGAATATCTAGTGGGAGCAACTCTGCAAACATACACTGGTTTTGCTAATTTTTCCCTTCTCTACAGAAATCTATTCAAGATGCTATTTTTGTTTATGAGATCCTAAGTTCTTGTTAGCAGTTATATGGCTGAACAACTAACCCTCCAATTCACGATATCATAACCTTTCCACAGCAAGCGAGTGCAAAGACAAGTTGCTGCTTTCAGGCTGGAAACGAATATTAGGACAATATAAGCCTTTAAGAAACAATAATCCTGTATTCACGACAGCACTTCTCATGCAAACTGAAAAGTAATGTAACTGAAACAAAGAGAATGTATTGTTCAGAACAAGGAGAATTGATTCTCCAAAGAAACGTGTTCAATTATCCCCATGTGGGTTTGGTGACACTTCAGTGTTTTTTAAACACTACTGAACACAGACAGGTGTTTTGCTGCTGCTGGTGGTTGAAGGCATTTTGGGAATCCATTAGCATTATAAGACTACACAATATGCTAAAAAGAGACTTTCATTCTAAAGAACATAAAACACATTTAAGGCAGAATGCCTTCAGATATCTTCAGAAGAGTGTAATTTTCTTTCAGTTTTACAAGCCTATCTGATAACTTGTTTACCATTTTCACATTCAGTGGCAGCAACAACATCCCAAATTTTCAGCATTCCTGATAATCACAGAGTGTACCTAGTTTGACAGCTCTTTGTTACAAAGGTGCAGGAAGTTGCACTGACATGCACAAGTACTTCAGGTAGAGAAGGATCACTCAAGCAACAGCTTATGGTTATGGGCAAACAGCCCATCTTGGGGTAACTAACTATATATATTCAATGTTACATTAATATATACTCCACACAGACAAGAGCAGTACAGAAATTTGTAACCAGATGACAGGGAGTTATCCATTCACAATGACACAGGCTTTTCCACGTACTCTGAGCTTTAAGACCATCATTTATTGAAATACCATCCTTTTGGTGTGCTTCAAGGGCATTCATACCCAGCTCTGTTCCCCAAAGCATTTCTGAACCTTAATACCTTACAAAGGAGACCTGAGACACATGGTATGTAAACTAACATGATGAATAATAGAAGAGAATGGCTGTTTTAAAAGCATTCATTTTCAAATAAACTGGGAAGTGATAGGTTAGCAATTAACGCTGACCTGTATGTTATGGTATGGGCCCCTGAGGACATTGGAGGTCTAGCTTAAAAGGAGGAAGCTCAAGGAAGATGACACATTCAAACATATTACATAAAAATATTGCTTGCATGGAAAAACCACAGATTTCCAATACAGGAATGCAAGTTGTGCTAAACACATACAATCCCCTTCACCCCTCACCAAACAAATGCAGATGAGCAGATCTTACAGCAGAGTGGGATTCAACTATTTTTCCCACACTGTGAGCCTGCAAGCTGAAAAAAGCCACCATTAAAATGGGAACAGACATTGCCAAGGAGAAAATGAACCAAGACAAATAGCAGAAGGGAATCAATTAAAGACAAAAGGCTTTACATATATTTAAAAAGTCACAAGGTGCTGTATCACTAACAATCAGTAACAGCAAAATGCAGGCACTGGAATGCCATATCTTACTAATGGACATACCTAATCATTTCTCCATTCTTGCAGAACATGAAGAAAATTGCTCAATAAAACACCTTTGTGTAATTATCACCAGTTATTCCTGAAAAATAACATTCCCCCAAAATAGTTCCATGATTTCTATCTTGGAATTAGAAAAAGCAACTAAAAAGCCGTGTTTATGTGATGAATGGAGGTCACAGAATAATCTTTTGAGGCCCGGAAATGAGTACAATCACAGTAAATTCCCGCAGCTCAAGAAATGTCATCTTTACATCATCTGGTACAAAAAAAAATAGTTTCCAGCCTGAGGCAGTTACGATAAGGGATTTAGAAGCCATCGCCATGTGGTCTGTGAGATACAAAGGAATGCATCATGGCATATACAGCGTCTGTTGCTCACCATTTCAGAGCTAATGTTCTCACAGCTGTGTGTGACTTAGACCAGCTGGGAAGAAGAAAGGGACTAAATGAGTCACTGGAGTATCCAGTATTTTGCCTAACCTGTGTTTAACATTGCTACAGCAGAACCATGGGTAAGCAAAATAAGATCTGATGATTATACAGCTCAGATAGCGCTGTGGGTTCCCTTGGAATCAACACACAAATCATGCAGTCTTAGAGAGGGCAAAGATGGCATTTCAGCCATATCCATGCTCTGCTAAGGTGCTGCCACTAGCTGAACCGAGGCAGGTCAGAGGTTGCACATAATTACTGTAGGCCATCTGGCATTCCCAGACAACGCCTGTGCAGCTGTGCATGAGGAGAAGCATTGGAAAGCCTGAGAGCAGCCCTAGAGCAGCAAGTCTCCTCTAGCAGAAGGCTGGCCTGCACCAGGATACACAGGACACCAACAGCCCAATCTGAAATCTTTCCCTTACAGAACATAAGAGGATCTAGGCTGCCACAGAAAGGTTTTGTCATTAGAATATTTGCAAGCTTAGACCTGCAAGCTCAGATACCACTTTTCAAAAGCATGATGTCAGACTTCAGATAGAGCTCTGAGCAGGTGCCAAAGACTGAAGAATCTCAGTTGGGCACAGGGACCTCACCTCACTACAGAAAATCAACACTGTCTCAAGAAACATTTAAAAGTCTAATGATTTAATTAGTGATGATGCCAGCTCCTTCTGGGGTTTCTGCTGCCTCAGGGTTCAATTTGCTACAGAAGGTCTGGTTCTTGCATTCTGTGGAGGGATAAATGATGGTCCCCAGGTCTTTCGTTTTTCCTGAAGTTTCATTTGTACTCTGCCTCCTGCCCCTTAAAAATGCATTTTTCTCTGTCTCTTCCCCTACCCAAATACATTTTTTCCCTTCATCACACAGCAAGCCTGTCATTAATTGTTCAGGCATAACATTTCTGTTAGCATGCAATACCCACCTGAGAAATATTTAGTGTAAGGGAAAAAAAAAAAATAAGACTCTTAAGGTAAACGTGTATTGAGCCATAGAAAAAAGAAACAATTCTGCCACATTTACTCTATCCACTTCAGAGCAGAAATTTCACAGGTTATTGACTTTTAATAAGTTTCACAAAGGATAATGTATTCCAAATGTGTTTCTACAAATATCTAGCAGAGGGATTCCTAAAAAATAAAGCACTTCTCTCATACTATATCACTTGAAGCTGATTTTTGTGCTACTAATGATACTTAATTTTCTTTGATATAAAAGCCCCACAGGGCTTCTCTGAATGTGAAGACTGCTATTTTATTATGTTGGTCCATGACATCAGAGGTGGATGTTGGTGGTATGGCAGTTGAGGATGAGCCTTACCATCAATACTCCATTACCTTTGTTGCCATGACATGAGGCATTACTTTCAGAGTGAAATGTGTATGTATACACACATATATTTAGGAAAACAGCTTACTTATTTTTCTCTACTACTGCAAGGACATCAGCAGTATCTCCAAAGGTAAAACTTAGCTGAAAGAAATAAATGCTTTTGCAGCATGTTTTGGTGATACAACTGATTTCCTGATTTTGCACAGCACTTTATAAGATAACTGTATTTACCATAGAACTTTTTCTAGCTTCTGCAAGGGCAATGGTTGGAAAGCTATCTATTTTTTAAATTCCACATTCTTCCACACATTCATTTGGTTTTCTCCAGCTATCAAATATAAATCACACAATGATAAATCTTGCTATGAACGTGCATTCTCCAAAACAAAATCATGAAAACATAACTCTCCCCCCGCCCTTCATGATACAAGTAAAATAGACTGCTAGAGGACAGAGATTTAATGAGATACAAGACATATGTAAAATGTGACAGATGTACAATTGGTCACATTGCTTAACTTTCACTGAGCTATGTAAGCTAGAAGATAACACAGATTTTGACTTTTCCTGCAGAAATACAGACTAGAGGTTTCTTATTCATTTAAAAAACAATTGATTTTATGTATATCTTCAAAACTAGATAATGTCTCTACCAAGTCTAAACTTGGATTCCAACATCTAAACACCTAAAAAAAACTGAGCATCCCATATTGAGGGTCTTTATTAGTAGTCTGCGCTTTTTGCAAAAGCTGGTCACCTTCATTAAGTGCTTAAGTACTGATTTAAATGAGAGCATGTAGGCATGCAATTCCAACCCAAATCTTCTTTTCTTATGGCTGTAGATCACTCTTTCCTATGGTCAGCTTATGACCCTCAATCATTTACAGGCACTTGACTTAAGCTTGCTCACTGCCAAACTGGTTTTAGTCATGGTAATGACACAAAGGCCAGAACAGAGTTTTCACTTGGGGTGGAAAGAGGTGAGATGAAGAAATACACTTTCTGTGGAGGAGCAAGGATCCTACATAAAGATGCTCAACTGACTTTCAGTGAACTAGATGAAACAGCTATGGAAAACATCTGCAAAATCTCTTCTAAATCCCTCAAGTGATTAGTTAAATTTGTCCTACGCTTAACATACCCACAGAGATGTATTCATTGAATACAATTTCATTACCTTAACTCACATCACTTCTATTTTTATCATAGAATCACTGAGTATGGAAAAGACCTCTAAGATCTCTAGTACCTCATTTACATATTGAAAAACTGTTAGTGGTTCATAACTGAATCTTCCCTGCCTGAGGTTTAGTCAGCACTGTTGGATTTATTATTATTATGGGCATGAAGGGAAATTTCAGCAGTTTGTCACCTCTGCAACCTGTATGGCTGGAACATCCAGGTAGGTAAATGGGGACAGAGAAACTAATAATGAACTCTGAAATGGATATTAAACCCACTGGTACAGCTGAAGTACTACACACAGGGCACTTGGACTTCATGCATTTGTGTCCACAGTAAAGGCTGGGAAGGACACTCATCTCCTAATGGCAACCTTTTGAAGTCTGTAGCCTCACTGTGCTAGAAAAGCAAGACTGAAATAGGCTCAGGCTTGCACAGTACTAAGAAAGGCAACCCTTGTATACAAAAGCCTAGAAGTTTGCTGTATCAGTTAAGTCCTTACAGCCTAGAAGCATCAATATGTGTTACTATACCTTATATCCTTACATTTTAATTTTTAATTAAGAGCAAGGTATTTATGTTTGTTTATTTGTGGATTGTTGTTTGTTTGCTTTGTTGTTTTTTTGTTTGTTTGTTTTTTAAGTAATCCACAGGAAGCCTTGTCTTACAGTTATGAATACGAAGCCTCCTCAGCTACACTGAAATCTGTCGCAGTTCTGAATATGAGGTATTAAAGCTAGGGAGGACAGGCAATACACGGACAGTTCGATCTTTGAAGCCTGCTTCCATCATTTTTTACTCTGTTCTGAATTACTTTTAAGTATGAGAGTTATGCAAATATGTGCGTCTATTCAACTGTATGAGTGAGCAAATAAAAAAATTTAGAACCTTCTTTACCAATGCAACAACAGACACAAATAGTGAAGACAACTAGATTATTAATTATACCTACTCAGAAATAGAGTTAATCTGGGGATTGCACTTTTATTATGTCACAAATTCCAACTACAGCCTATAAAAAATCTTTTTATAATAAAAATACTTGTGGAAGAAAAAGCCCACTTTTCTGTCACAACAACAACACAACAATTGCTAACAATCCTTCAAGAAGCAGTCTAAAACTTGAGGGTAATCTAGAGCCTCTTCATACAGCAAGAAGAAGAAATAGATGTATCCTGCTTTAGGACTCAGTTCCCAAAATATCTCCATTATTGTTTTGGTTTCTATTGCTTTCCAATCCCTCAAAATAGCATTCATTCAAAACTGTTATATATATGGTCATTACTTTTTAAGGGCACCCAGAACTAAAGTAGAGATTCCATTAGCTCTGCTTGGAGTTGGGTTTTGTATAGGAACTCAGCAGTGCCTTTCCACCCAGCTACAGCAGCCCCAAAGCTCCACGACTTCCAGGCATTCAACAGTTCACGCCACAGATTACTAGCACCTACAGGCAAAGTTGGATTGATGTGCACCAACCACACACATGCTCCCTTGTCTCTACCCCTACCAGCTCAGTTCAAGACCAGTCTTGTGCACTGGATAATCCAACCCCAGCAATTTTTTCTTTTACCAGTATTCATTGACAGGTTGCTAGCAAAGCTGTAGAACATGGCAAGTTCAAAAGCGTTCCTACAACACTTATGCTTGTCAGTGCTGCAATTAAGAGTAGTTTTTAATCTTTCAAGGTTTCCATGATATCTTCCTTACCTATGTAGTTTGTCTTCCAGCATCTCCATGTACTTTTCAGCATTTTCTTTTATGCTGGCCACTGCAAGATAAAATTCAAAAGTTAGGTAATGTCATAACTAATTAGTGTTGTGGGTTTTTTGTTTGTTTTGTTTATTGTTTATTTTATATCATCTGACTTCTTACCTATAAATTTCATTAATGATTTCCACATTCACATCTTCCTTTTTTTTTTTTTTGAAAGTCTATTGTATGTGTGCTAAATTAATGTAAATTAACCAGAAAAATTGTGAGACTAACAAAGACACATCTGTAGATGTTTTCTCTTGACAAAACAAAGCAAAAAAATACACAATACATCTACTTCTTCCTCTTCACTTACAGGAGACACAGGCAAGACTGATTCCCTGAACAAGAATCCCTTACAGTCTTTGGAAAATTGCATCCATATTTTATGACAGAATTGAAACACTGTGGCACAGGCAAAGTTACCTGAGAAACTTTTATTACTTAAAAAATAACTAAACAACTTAGGACCTAGATCACAGCTCCACATGAGTCCCTACAACTTCTTCACACAGAACGAACTCCAGCAAACTGTTTATTCAGTGTAACAAAAAAAATAATAAAGCTATTGCTTGTATGATCCTTGGTACTCCATGTTTAATATTAATGCAGGAAAAGGTAAATCTCCTTCAGGAGAATGGAGGTTTTCAGAGGATCATATTTTCTTCTTATTTTATTTCCCTAAATAAATGGTTGGTCATTTTGAAACTTTTAACTCAGTGTACACATCCCTTTTAATTGAAGATACATTCTATAGAGCATCACTGTTTATACAGGTAAAACTTGCTGCTTGGATTTGGCCCTGTGAATTCAACCATTCACCTCCTCTTCCCCATCTTCTCTACAATTCAGTGCCTCCAGTGCCTCACATAATTCTCACTTTTCTCTCTCATATTTTCCCCTCACAACATAAAAATTCACACACTAAAGCCTGATACGAAAATGTGAAAACCAACTGTCCTGTAGCTGCATTTGTGCACACACACAACAGTTTGTTAAAACTACTCAGACAATACCATTAGCAGCAAACATCAAGGTAAATGTGACATAGACTGTCTGCAGAGGGTATTCATCAGGTCAGACAGAAGTCATACATCACAGAAGTAAACTGCATCCATGGGGCACATCTTACAAAGCCAATGCTGTCAAGAAAGCTTGTCAGATTCATATATATGTATATATACACAAACACATATATACATATATACACACACACTAATCCTCTATGAAAGCATCACAGTTTTGTTCACAGTATCACTGTCAGAATGAACTTCACTACACAATACCTTGAGCCAGCAGGATTATGGATGATTAGAGAAAGCTGCATTAATTTCTACATTCACAGGTCCATCTCACTGTTAGAAAAATGCTGATGAATGTTAAGCAAAAGGTTATACAAGGATTTTCACAATGACACTGGCAACTAAACACGTTTCCTTATCTTGTAGCAGTTTTATAATAAGTACAGAGCTAACTAAAAGTTCCTGCTTTCATTACAGTTGTTTTATTCTTGTGCTTCCTGTGGAAGTGCAGAAAGCCTGCAAGTCTCCTTTTAATGACACAGTACAGTTTTATATAAACTAAAAGTAGCTTTTCAAAACTCTCTGACAATTGGCAATGTGTTGACCTGAGGTTCAGCACACACTTTGATAACAGATAGCTTGAAGGTACACAGCTGCTGTACTTCCCATTCTCTTGCCATTGACATAATATCCTTGAATGCGAGCTGTTAGAACTCAGGGGCTTATTCATTCCCATAATAAAGTCAGCAAATATTATTAATTTTGGAGAGGCATGAGAAGAGGTGGAGAATCTGTTTCACACTCACTTTGTTTCTAACTGACATAGTGACTTCTTATGTTACATGAAAGATAAACCTTGCTTTCAATGTCTCCTGCTGTGTTCGTCACTTTTTAATTGGGTATGATCTGATAGAGTAATTCGCACTTCCAGAGCTCAGTCCTGCCCCTACATGCAATTTTACAATGCCCTTGAAGCACACAGCTTAATATATCAGCATTATTCAATGACAAAAAGTAATGGACAAGAATACTCCAGTAGTCAAAAGTAGGTCAGTTAAAAGCTAACACTCATTTGGAAATCACCTCACATCTCTAAACCACACTCTCTGCTGTCAAATGTTTTAACTACATTAAAAGAAATGCAAACTTTGCTGCTAAAAGAGAAAGCTGTCCAGGCTAGCTTTGTCTCCTCGCTTCTTGTGCACATAATTGAAAGAGCTGACCTAGAGATTTTGCTTGAAGGAAAATACTTAAAAATTCTATGGGGGTTACTTCCACCTTAACAATTGCAGGCTGCATTGCAACAAATACTTTCAACTTTTTTAGATCATCTATTTGTAATAGAACACAAGCAACAAATTAGCAGCTTTTTTGTTCTAGTTTAATGAATCTCTATTCACCATCACTTCAAAGCACCAAAACTGCAAGCTGAAAGCCATGTGTTCCTTAAATCTAGCTAGGAGAGTACTAGATGACAGACAAAAAAAGTAATAATAATTTATGAGATTTTTCTGCATAAGCATGCCAAATACTTTATTTTTATATTTAAATGAATTGGAGTACTTTTTCTGTCAGTTCTCTAGGGATTTAGACAGCTCATATTGGCCTTAAGTGGAGTTATTAGAATAAAAATGTATAAATACCTATGGGAAGATGAGACACCAGGGTATTTGCTAAGATTAAAAATAGACTTTTCTTGTGAAGCCTTAAATTGAAGAAAAGTGAATTTGGCATTTCTTTATCTGATTTTATTTATTTTATTTCTTCCTGCCTACAGCAGAGAAGTCCAGTCTTAGAATCAGTCCTGGTCAGATGCAACTGTAGAGGGGAGGGCAGCAGTAAGCTCCTGTGGTTGTCTTTTAGTCACCACAGAGTATAAATGTACCATTTTAAAAACTGCATAGATACCTCCCAATAATTAACCTACATAGTGTTTCTTCAAAATATCACATGTGGTTTCTCATCTGAGAGCACCTCACGGGGGTAATGTTACAGTTCTTAATTACAAATATGATTTGAGCTTCCATATGAAGCTACATAATTTTTATCTTCAGGCTTGGCTCTCACTAGCTGTGTTTTTAGAGAAAAAGGAAACACTACTACACTGAAAGAGTGCTCAGGCACTGGAATGGGCTGCCCAGGGAGGTGGGGAAGCCACCAACCCTGGAAATGTTCAAGGTACATTTGGACGTTGTGTTGAGGGACATGGTTTAGTGAGAGCTATTGGTGACGGGTGAACGGTTGGACTAGATGATCTTACAAGTCTTTTCCAACCTTGCTGGATTCTGTGGGATTGTGTGTGTGTGTGAATGACATACACTTTGCATTCTATAATTAATATTAAAAAAAAAATTATTTAACTTGGTACACTTTGAACCCAGTTGAAATTCCAGATGTGAATGCTCAGCACTTCAGAAGAGCAGGTCCTTGAAACTGAAGTAGCTTTCTCAAAACCACAGCCATTTTAGATGGTCTTATGCAGGTCTTTAGCATTCCACCAGTCTAGTGATCCATAACTTGAGTTTCAGGGGGAAAATCCCAAGTTCAATTTTGGCCTTCCATTCTATTAGGCTTGTTTTTCTCTTTTGGTGGGTGAATGGTGACACATTTTGATACACTGCAAGAGCTGCAATGTCTGTTCACAAATGCAGACCAAATACAACAAGAAGTGCTACACATTGCTTATCTGCGTAGCAAGTCCAAAGACAATTCAACTAACCTCTCCTTTTCAGAAGTATAACTTTCTTTCTCAAGTACTTCATTAGTCAGATAAAACAAAACTCCCACTGACTTTAGCAAAACTTTTGCCCAACTTAAGGAAGTAGAATGACATTTGGTTATTCAAAAAAATGTTAAAAAAAATATATATATACAAGCAGCTGCAAGGATGCACATTGATCCACCTGCAGTAAACTCTGAGGGAAGAACTAGGTGCAAACAAACTTGACAGATTTCTTGTCCTGTCACTGTTCTATTTTTAAAACATATAAAGAGATTACTAACACTACAAGAAATGTAAAAGCAAAACGTGTTCATTTAAAAACATCTGATCTCTTCGTATTGGATGATGTGCTGCATTCACACGTGAAGCTGTAGTCTGAAGAACTGTGGAAAAGCTTCAGTATATTTTAAGGTTAACTTGAAAAGCCAGTCAAACTTCAAAGAAGACACATCAGCTGCTCAAATATATGTCAAGATGATTTATCAAGCCTCAGAAACAAGACTTTGGATTACAGAGTAGTAAGGAATTTTGCAACTTGTGGACAGGCACATGAAAAATCCAGAGGAAGAACAAGAAGAGGCCAGATTTAAAGAGAGAAAAATAAGTAGTTCAATGAAGACGTGTAAATACTCCAAAAAAATGTAACGTTCTGAGTCAATTCAATCAACTACTTTGTATTTTGGTCACTGATTATTTTTCAGTAACAAAGTAACTACTGATAAACTTTGTTACTACCAATCTCTTCCAGAGATCATATTTTGTTCCAAGGAATCTGTTAATCCTTTAAATATCGTTACAGAACAGAACAAAACTAGCCTAGGGAAATTATTGTCACTGGAGATGAGTAGGCCAAAAAATAGGAGGAGTTTAAATGGTCTGCTATTCCATAAAAAAGACAACTACACGAAAGTGAATTGCGAGAACCAAAAAAACAGCACTGAACACCTACCGTATTACAGCCTCACAAGTAAAGACATTCAACTCTGTCAGTGCTGGGTTATATCTACCTAACAGGATATTCCATAACACAGTCACAAGGTTTTTTACTCCCTCTGAAAACACTCAGCCTGGAGAATATCCTGCCACACAAATGCAAAGCTGTACTTTGCAGTTAGATGACATCAGTGAGTTGTTCAAATGCAGTTCTTCTGCTGAGGCTGAGTTGTGTAAACTGACAGACATTCTCCACCCCTCTGCATGGACAAGAGCCTGAAGCAATTGTTAAGTGACTCAGAAACGATTATAATTATAATAAACTCATCCCACAAGAAGACGGTGCTTTTCAGGATCTATTATGACATGTCAGTCTGCTGCTTTCACAAACTATGGTGGATGCAGTATGTTGCATCTTACCCATATGAAAGATTCCAACATTATTTTCAGGTGCCTTTCCAGCACTAGGTGGTCAACTGCTCTGATACAGTAGGGTAATTATTCTGATTTCTTGAAACCACCAGTTAGAGGATCCACAGTTTGAGCATCACTGTCTCACAATACAATTCCTCTTCATTAGAATGTTTTCTGTGGGGTTATTGATACCATAGGTCTAACTTTCTCTCAAACATTTGGGTACATCCAGAACAGGAAAAGCAGCACAGACTAATCTCCAGATGTGTCTGAAGTGGGTGGACTTTTCAGTTCCCAAGATATCCAGCCTATTCTCTTTAGGAGATCCCAGAAAGGCTAAGTACCAGCTCCATCTGCTTGTCCTTTTGAATAGCAGGTTCCCAGCCTATTTATAGCTCACTTGATTTGTAGGTCCTGGTGTAAAATTTATTAATTTGAGTCTACAATGAGTCAAGTGATACCTTGATTTTGATGTGAAAAAATAAAGCTAAACATATATAGTATGTAGAAATTACTGACTTGAGCAAGGAGGCCACATCCTGCTCTAGGGCTGGATGTCAGTTCACATATACAACACAGAAAATCTTACCATGAATGGAAATTTGACAAGGAAATAAAACCACAAAACCAGATCTTATAAAAGAGAACTGACAGGAGATGCTAGCAACTTTGCCTATAACAACTTACATTTCTTTCTGGACAAGGCATAAATGGTTTGCAGACCAGAAAAGAGGTGGGGGACTGCCCTGCATAAAAAGGCACATTTGAAAACCAGACATTCCTAGAATTTACCTTCTGAACCTTCTGCATTGTGTGTGGTACTTTTCATGGAAAGAGACAGTTGTCTCTCCAAGTTCTGCAATTATTAAATTGCCTAAATTGAAGGGAATTACCATAGTATCATCTGGATGCTATGTTTCTTTCAGATTTCTGTAAAATCTAGTGACTCACGGTGGTTCTTCCTGTGATATACACATGGGAGAAAACAGCAGGGAAAAGGCAAATTACTTTCTAAATACTTTCAGAAAATAATCTACTGTTAAAAAAAATCCATCTGAAATTTAAAGAATTGTTTTAGTATTCAATGTCACATGAAAGTTGCTGCCTCTATATTAAAGGTGCTGTAAGTAAAATATTGAATCAACAGTAACCAGAGCACTGAAATTACAGGACAAACACCTTGATACTTTAAGAGGTTATAAAAAGCACAGAGAAGGAGATTAAGGCCCTGTGTCATTGAGCATTTAGCACAAGACCACCCACCCATGCAGCCCCCAGGCCTTCCAAGCAAGAACTGCCTGTACCAACCCTCAGGTAATCGCAGACCAGGCACAGACACTTAACCAAAGATTTAGTTACTTTTCCACACACAGCTCAAAAGCTTACAAATAATGCATTTGAGGAGTAACAAAGACAGAATAAACAAACCAAAAACATGAAGAAAATCATTCCTGCCTCTCCATACATTTGGTACTGGATGGCAACATTCTCACTTTGGGAAGCGTGAACATCTGGGTATCTCTCTTTTTTTGTATTTCTGATATAAAGAAGCCAACATCCACCAGAAATGCTTTCTCCATTACAGATAAGGTTTTACATTATTTTAAATCAGCTGAGATGTGGAACTGTGTGCATTTTTCAGCTATGGCATGACTGTACAGTGTCATTTTGGAAGCATACTGGAGATCTCTGCCACAAACGTGCTCAGGTGACTGAGACTCTTCAAGTCTCCAAAGACAAGATGAGGTTTGAGTTTTACTGTTCCAAACCACCACACAAATACGACCACCCTGCCTGTTCTGATAGCTTCTCTACAGTCACCCAAACCGCTATAGAATCATTTATCAACATCCCTTAATGTTGAAAGCATCTTTTGAGAAAGGAAACTTTCCCTTTGCTTTCCATTCCAACTTTTCTCTTCCATTCTTCACTTAGGGGGGAGAAATGAAAGGGAAAATGGGGAAGGAGAGCAATCTGGCTACATTTTTTGTTGTCGTTCTCTCTTACCAAGTTACATTCCTCTGCTGACCATCTGTTCAAACACCACAAAAAAAAAAAAAAGAATTTTTCTCACTTCTCCTCACAAAGCAGAGCCTGAGCATCAAGGAGATCCATGTGTCCAGTTTGATCTCTGTGGATTGTCAGCCATCACAAAAGATCATCTGGAAACCATTTACACAAGCTAACAAGGCAGCCAGACTCAACATGTGCATAGGCACCAAAAGAGTTCAAACTTGTTACTTGAACTGCCACAAGTTTTTCCTGAAAGTAAGATTTATTTTAATACTGTTGTATAAAACAAAAAAGACTCTGTATAATTCATTTATGTAGCCATTCAACACAAACAACAGAGAACAATTAGGCTATATTCAGTGGCTAAGCACCATGACAATAATTGAGACTACGTTATACCTATATCAAGAAAAGAAGGAACAAATCAAACCTATTTTTGGCTGAGAAGGTAAACTACAAGAAATCTCAGTTTAATCTTTGGTCCAACTGTGTCTCTCATTGCTAATAGGAATGTTCTGGTAGATGATCAGACATTCGTCACAGCTGTTAAACAATGTCAAGTCTTCCAAGCGTCCTTGTAGCTACTTAAAACTGTACCTGGTTTAAGTTCTTCTCACAATGGTTGTTTTCCTGAACTTTCAAGCATTCAGTACTACACCTAATATTTCAGTTCTTGAGTTACAACTAAAAACTATATTGAATGAGTAAACAACTTCGGCTTTTTAATACAAGATCAGAAAGGAAACATTTCTTTGACCCTTTTCTAACCCTTCCAGAAAACAATCTTGAAAAAAAAAAAAAAAGAGGGCTCTGTAGAGTCCCCTGATAGTATTAATATTATTGATTATCTTTTCTGCAGCTCAACACATATGCTGGTCAAACTACACAATCCAGCAAGAGTCCTGGCACCTACACAGAGACAGCCTTCATCTAGAAAATAAAATGCATTTTATCCTGCAGCAAATAAAATTATTTAATGTTGAAAACACAACAAAACAGCACAACCAAAAGAAAAATTTTTTTTTAGTTTGCTTCCAAATGCAGCCATGGAATCTGGCTACTGAAAGAGATGAAAGGGAGAGATGAGTGCAGATGTAAGTGTTTTGAAAAGCAACAAGAAAAAAGTGTGCTTAAAAAAAAAAAAAAGACTAATGTTACCACTGAGAATGGAAAACGACACATCTTCACTCCGATAGAACAAATGGCTGCTAGAACATCAGTCCTTTAGATCATTTTGAAGAAAGGCAAGTAGAGCTTAAAGGTATATTCTGAAGGTTAGAAGTAGTACAAATTGCAGTAGCTATGCAAAAAAAGAAATATTCAGCATTGCAAGCTATTTTTAACAACCTTGAAATGACATCAAATAAACCGGCGACTTTCTACACAAATACTTTAAAACGCTAACAGTAGATTCCACTAACTTGCATTTTTGCACTGCGGTTTTCTCCAAGAAGCTAGAACAGGTCTTCAAACTACAGAAAACCTGAGGAAAAGCAGCTGATCATTTTTGAAAAATAGCTGACAGTGAAAAGTGAGGTAGAGAAGGAAGGCATCCCACGTAGTCTGAAGTTTTCAGAAACCCTTTGTAAATCACTTGGCCACTGTTGGCCGTATCAGGAGTACTTGCTGCATTGTAATTAAAGGGCTTCTAAAAACAAAACAAACAAACAAAAAAAAGAACACCTGAACAAAATGAAGCTGCTGAGCACAGCCTGTTCTGCAGTCATTCCAGACAGGATAACTGAAGCAGACAACCTTAGCATACTGCCTTTCTTAATCCCTAACGATCTTTGTTTTGACCTCTTACTCCTAGCACTATTCAAACTGCCCACAAACTTCATGATGCTCATCAGTAATATTTAGCTATACTTGACATATCTAGTAAACACAATGCTTTTGACCATGAACATGCAGTCACCGCTCAAAAGCCTTTCACCTATTAACCTTTAAAGCTGGAGCAGAGATTTAAACAGATTTGGGAAAATTCCAGCAGTTGAGCAAAACAGATGCAGCTACAAGAATGGATATGCACTAAATGCCCATACTAACCCTGAACACCTAAAGGGCAGATACAAATGCTTCCTGTCAAGTCGGCAGGTATTTTCTGAACTACTTTGAAGACATGATTATTGATCTAATTGGTTGTCTTAAAAATAATGCTTAGAGTATAAAATCATTATTAGCTTTCTTACTTTCTAACAAACTAGAGCTATTGAAAAATACATCTTTAATATCTCTAAATAAGGGTGGCATCCATGAAGCAATTTCCCATAAGGTGATAAAGTACATTCAACTGCACAGCTGAATGTCCAAAAACATTCCAGTGGAAGAAAAAACCTTCCACATTGCACTTTACCAGTTAATTTCCATCCATGTTACTCTGTATTTTGAATTATTCTTCCTTGATACCCTCTTCTGTCACTAGTCAGAGATAAATTCACAAGTTATCCAGACAAACATGAAATTCTGAAGCTTTCTGATAATATTTATTGCTAAAGAAAAGACAATTCATATTTTGCTTAAAGAGATTATATAAAAAGCAGCCCTATTACAAGTTCAGACTGTCTTCCTCAATTTGACAGTTTTGACATAAACAGAAAATTTTTTACTCAAATTAAATTGTAAGATTGAGTAAAGATTGAGTAAAGTCCTTAAAAAAACAGGAATTAGATTCCTTGCCCTTTGTATATCATCTCAGCCTGGTCATACTGTAAGTAGAGTATGAGTAGACTGGTTCCGCAAAGCAGCACAATCTTCTAGTGCACTTTTTTTCCTCTCTACTGACAACAATCATTTCTGGTGGAGTTGGCCCTCTCTTGAATTGTCCTTATGATATTCATTTCTGTGCATTTTGCCTGCTGTGCTTCCCCAGATGTTTTCCTCCTTGACTCCTAAGTCTATGTGGTTTGTGTCTCACTTTTTTCGTTCTTCCTCTGCCTTTCAAATTCCTTTTTCCCTCAGGCTGTGAATAATCTATTACCACCAGGAATTTTACTTCTGATTTTGTTCCCAATACTAAATTTGCAGTACTTAATTTAATACCAGAAAGAAAAACTTCTAACAGGGACTCCCAAACCTGTACTTTGAGGGCACTTTGCTGGTCATGCTGTTGACTGTTGAAATAAATTCCTGATGGCTGATACAGACTCTTACTACAATAGCTTAATTTAAGATGTTCTAACATCAAATGTTATTTAGATAAGAATGCAAATATTTGTCATCTTTATGGCTCTAATTATCTTTGGAAAGATTTAAGATTTTAAGAAGTTCTGAAGAGATGAACTAGAACTCAAACTCTGGTTTAGTCAAGCTTCTAGTCTTTGGGACATCCAAAAATCCTTAGCAACAGCAGTATTACAAGGCTGCTTGCCAGAAAGAGAAGTAGATGGAGTCAAGTAGGAAAAAGTCATAATAAAGATCATGTTGGAAAGTGACTGCTTAGAGAATTGAGCCCAAGGGAAACCTTTGCTGGTCTGAGCTGGTCTGGCAGCCAATGAATGTGTTAAAACATGCTTTCTAGGGCACTCAGTTGAGGTCTGAGCAGAGACAAGTGCATTCTGCATATTTTCTTAACTGAGCTGCTGCCTTTTTGCTTGGCTGACTGACATGTCAGATGAATGTCTATTTTTTTTTTTTAATCTTCCTTCTCCTTTTTCCCTACTTGAATTTTAAAGGCTGGGCCCGAATACCCATAGTTTAATATAAGTGGACTTGTATCAGCCTGTATGTTTATGGAAAGCTGAGGAATGTGTAGCAGTTTTCTGAATGTTAAGGTCTCTCACAGATTTTGCTACTCACACCTGGCCAACCCATGGAAGTGAAAAATGCTCACACAGCAATGTTTCCATAGTGTTAGATTGCAAAATGCATTTTCTAAGCTGTGATTGTGCATTTTAGCTGTGAAACTTTCAGTGATATCAGTAGAAGTCACACAGCTAAATCCCCAAGCAACACTTTTGGAGGATGACTTACATTTAAAGAGGATTAGAAGAAAATACTTCTTACACCATTTTCTATGTAACATTATCAGTCTTAAATTTGAAGAAGTGTGGAATCATTTGAGGGAAATGATTCACTGAGTACCAATTTTTCCATCCAATTAGGCTGGACATTTATGCTGAGTGTTTAATACATATCCCTGCTGCCCCTCCCTTTCCACAAAGTGTACATATTAAACACAAGTTAAGGCTTGTGGGTTTTCAACTTTGTTGATTTTATATTCCTGTTGGGATTTAAAGTACTGTTTTCTTTAATTATTTTTCCTCTACTCATCCATGGTATTGAATGACAGTAATAATGAGCTCAGAATCATTGTACAAATCCCAGTAGGAACCATTCATAGTTTGTTAATAGGACATTATATTTGCATTACCAAGTTCAGTTCAAAGCACATTGTGTAAATTAGCTCCAAGGGTTACTACCACGAATCTAAAACCAGAACATCAGGTCAATTAGCACAGCACAAAAGTACATTAGTTTGGGTGAAATCAGAAAGGGTGTGATTAAAATTCTAGGAAATCCTCTCCTATCTTGGCTAAGAGTATCTCAGAAGAAGGTTGATTTTGCCTCTGGGAGAAGCCAGAATGCCTTTACACAAGTGCAGCCTGATGCCAGTGTCCCCAAGGCTTGATAAACAGCACTGACCTATTCTAAAGCAGAGGAAAATTAACTTGCAGGTCATGTGGAAATCCTCAAATTTCCATAGAAACACTTTCTTCCCCATCCATATTAGAAGAACAGGTAAGTATGAGGAAAACTTGGATGATCTGAGACTTCAACATAGCATATATTTCTTACATGAAAATGCAATTAGCTAAGAAAAGTTTTAGTTTCTACCACAGAAATCATACTACCACTACCTAGCACAAGTAAGCCCACAGCCATGGAACAGAAAGTCACAATTTTATGACAAGAGAATACAGGGATTTCCCAGTAGCAATAAACTGTACGATACCAGTAATATACTGTAAGACAACTTATTTTTGGGGTTAATAGTGCATGAGCATACACACAAGCAGAAAACTCAGCAAGTAGTTAATTAATTTCACAGATCACAAACAGCACCTTGGAACAAAACTGCTGGAAGAGAAGCACAGACACAGCAGAAGGGATATCATAATGAAGTTGTATCTCTGGACTATAACTAAAGAAGCCAAGGGATGTTTCAAATAAATAAATAAATAAATAAATAAAAGACCAAAGAATGTTACTATCTTTTCAGGTCAGCTGATTGGTCCAAACCCCTTAGTCAATTCAAGCCAGTCTTACCAAGCCATCAAGTCAGCACATGCCACATGTCTACTCAGCCAGAGATGATCAAAGATTCATTCCTGTGGTTAGCTTCTGAAATTTTGCTAATCAATGGCTTTATAATAGCAGCTTCTTCTGTAAACACTAATCCATAATAGTCACATATCATCACTCTCTGCACAAACATATTTAATGTAGTGACTGGCTAACTTTAAAAATCACAGTCTTGCATTAAATAATGAGATTTCAGATTACACAGAAGAAATCATTCAATAACAGTTTTCATAGTCCAGTGCATTAGAATGGTCATCCCTTATACACTGAGGTGGCTATAGCTGTGACACAGACCAAGATTTCATCATTAATATTTATAATTCTTTTCTTTATACCACATAAACAACTCTTTGGTAACATGGGCAGAAAACTCTAAAGCTTCTGACAAGCCGTGGAAGACATGACTGGGATACATGCAGAATAAGGTAGAAAGGTATAAAAGAGGAGATAATGGAAAATTAACGTGGAATTTTGAGTCAAGTAACCCTGTGAAATGCTTCCAGTTCCTTAATCATTTGAAACTAAAGAGCTGGAATTATTCTTGTGGATGAAATTGCGAGAATGAAATTATTTGTCTGTATGAGATATTGGACATGTTTGCTTAGCAGACAAATACACCACAGGTTCCACCCTACCTGCAATGCAAACTGGTGCGTGAAACAGAAATAGGTTTTTAGTAAATTACAAACAGCTGGAAAAGACTTAGCTGGGAAAAAAGAAATGCTATGTATGGACAGGAGTAACGCAAGGAAAAACAGAAACTACACATAAATTGAAATAAAATGAATACGTTGTCAGAAAACAAACAGCATATTTTAGAAAGCAAGCACTATAAGATGCCTACTATTACATGAAAACTCAACTACAAAAACAGATGAGATAGAGCAATCAACAAAATAAAAGGTGTTCAGTGATGTGCTTCTGAAACTACGTAGAGTGACACAAATCAATGGATTATTTACTGTCTCTACCTATTTAGTAGCACAGAAAGGCTCAGATTAGCCTTAGAAGGATTAGATTGCAAGCAGAAATGAATTTACAGAGGCAGGGAAGTAACATTTCACTGCAAGATTCAGTAGGATCCACTGCATGTAAAATTAGGCCTTTTCAGGACTACTCCACTGAATTTGAATTCTCTAAATTTTGTAAGGTCAATTTATGATGAATTTTCTGTCTTTGTTTCAATTTGTTGTTCTTTTCTGTTGTTGGGTTGTTGATGGCAAGTATTTCTTCCTACATGTTTTATATCTATTAAAGAGGCAGAGAAGCTGCGAAATATTTTATTATGTGGAATAAAAGATTTTCTGTCATTCTGCATTTCTATATCTCCACAAAAACATCAAACAGAACTTCCTCTTTGACATATACAGACACAAATGCTTGAGAATTTGTGTCAGACTTCTTCAAGATATATCCACTCAGGGTCAAGGCAAACTGAGGAGAAAAATCATCTTTTTTTGCTGTCTTTGTTTCACATGTGACTGTCAGTCTGCTATTGCTTCCCTAATGAGAGAGAGGTGCAACTATTATTCCTAATTGTGCATTATTCCAATTTTCATCACTTTAAAGACTAAATTGCCCAAAGAGGAAGGGGCTGTCTGAAGGGGAATCATTCCCTAAGAAGACACATTTGAGTAGGAGCAATTAAACACATTCTAAAAAGTTGTGAAGTAGAATTGCTTAATAATGATTGCTTAATAATGATTCATTTTAAATGATCCCACAGATTTCTTAATGGCTTCATTCTCTGTGGTCTTCCCCAGAATATATGCAAACAGGGTACAAACACACCAATTGGCAGCAGGGTGCAAGTACTGCATCACTAATACTGAAAGTGGAGTATGTCAACAAAGGAAAATATAGCCGCTGAAATTTGATTTTTGCCATTGTATCCTTACTAAAAATGTATTCTTGTGGGAAGTTCTGTGATATCTGGATAGCTACAGGTCTTTGAAAAAACATTAACATACTGATTTTTTTTTATTTTTTTATTTTTTTATGTTTTCAATGGTTATTTATTTATGAGCACTTGTTCTCCCACTGAGCTCAATGATCTGTAAGAGTTACTGGCCAGCTGAGCTGGTCAAATAGACAACAAGGGGCCAGGCACAGTTAATTCAGAAAATTCTGATGCTTAACTCTTAGTGCCTCAGGTTACCAGCTTTTTCTCCTGAGATTCTAAGCAACTCCTTAACATCTACTCTGCAGTAACAGGAGTTCTCCTCAAACTATTTTCCATCCCATCATCCATTTTCTTCTAGGAAAGCAGGACTTTCCCCTTCCACGAAGCTTCAGGACCAGGACCATTCTCTGCAGCAGACACTGGGGTTGATCTCCAGCCCAGAACTCCAGGAGCACCCTGGCAGCACTCAATCCCTATGGTAAGTCAACACTGCCATCTTCTGATCCCCTGCCCATGCTCCTGGGGCATGCCAGCCTTCTGTAATCAGCCAGCCATGTAATGACTTACGCAGATTCAGATGGTAGGGCAGACCTGCCAAGCTTGCACAGTGCAGTGAAGAACAGAGGAAATGAAGGAGAATGGAAAGAAATCCTGACATAACAGCTTCTACCAAATCCAGCCAAAAAAACCACCTTGTATTTTAGTAAGAATCATCTTCAATGAACTTTCATATTCTGGCCTCCTTAGCCAAGAAATTAGCAGCTAAGGCACTAAATTAAATTGTATTGCCTTTATTGGATTTGTGCTATTTTCAGATTTTATCAGTTCTGAAAGTTGTTAATGTAACCATCTTTCACGGCATAGGAAATGCAACATAGACATAACTCATCTCATTTATAAGAAAAATAAATGTCATTATCCTTCCCTGTTAATTATTTGAATAACTTATATTGTTTTAATCTCAACTGAGCAAGAAACAGACTATAATTTCAGTGTTTGCCTCAATTATCCTTGAAGGCAATTTCATCTTTAGAAAGAGCACAACAATGCAAATGTTCTTTAGACTCAGAAAAAACATACAGACACCCTAGAAGTAAAAAGCCTAAATAAAGGTTTAATAAAATCCTTTACACAAATTTCTGCTGTTTCTGTTTTGTTTGTTTTTGTTTGGTCGGTTTTTAAGATTCTTAAGTTATCTCTGGTGCAGTGGATTAGGTAATCATGGTACAACAGATGTGAAGAAAGGGATGGACAACAGAGGAAGAAATCCTTCATTGTTCAATAACCTTTATTTCAGGAAGGAGCTTCTTATAAAAAGCATGGAAGAAGGAATGTGCTTTGGCTGCAATTATGGGAATTCAAAGTGGTGGGAACCACAACTATTTCAAATCAAGGAGCTTCAGAGTAAAGTCACAGCTTGTATGTCTAGGCTGTATTTAAGGACAAATCTCAGCCTCCTGTAAATATGCTTTTTGCCACTACAACTTCTGAAAAAGAAGAGAGGATTCTCACTTTTGTCTAAGACAGTAAGCAGATGAAGTGTTCACTGATTACAGAGAGCAGGCACATCCTGGTTATGACAGTTAATAGAAAACTCCTTCAGGAACTATCTCCTGGTAAAAACTAGAGCAGCTTTTGGGCTACTCAGGGCTCTGCCTAGGATCTGATTCTTACCAGCAGTATTCAGATGATGGTTGCATAGTTCCTCCTTCACGAGTAAGCTTCTGAGCCCTTGTCCTGCTCAGTGCCCTGCCTTTAAAAGAGCACCACTCACTTCTGGATCACAAAAACAGAGAAATGATTCTCAAGGAGATAAATTGTTTCACCCATTTTGCAACTACGTGAGCAGACAAGCATAAGCACTGTGTCAGTACCAGAATTTGAGTCAGAGACATGAGCTAAATCCAACAGTCTGACAGCTCAGTTTGTTACTCTGAAATGCATGCTGCTTCAACAGACCCAAAGACTAAGCCTATTAAACTTCTAACCAAAATTAAGGCTATTGTTTACGTCTCACTTCTAAGAGCATTACTGAGATTAATCCAAATCCCACCCCTCACCTGTAGAGGATGACATAATGCAACTTGTCAGCATGCATTTCACCACAGATGATGGGCTGGATCATTGTGTAACCTGAAGGAGCAGAGTGATTCAGAGGATCTGTGGTATCCTTGATGCCAAAAGTAGCCACTGTTAAGGGAGCTGCTTCTCTCATCTGAAGGGAGACCTGAAACAGTCCAACAGATCATGGAGGGCAGGGAATCCCAGGTGCCAAATCTGGAGATCACAATTGACAATGCCTACCAAGGGGGCCCTCAATCTTTCCTTGAGAGCAGAGTGTAACTTGGAGAGGTTAAAGTAAAATGTTCATAAGCCAGTATACAGAATGCACTCTCACATTTCTCAGTAAGGCTCTGCTTTTGACCTCCTTTTTCCATTTCCGTTCACCCTGCTTGAAAAAGCTGTTAACAAAGGTATCTCATCTATCTGCAGCCTCAGTACTAAGCTTTGACATCTAAATTCTTACTGCTTTAGTATGATCATCCACCTTAACTCAGAAACCACATACAGCTGAAGTGGGCTGCAAACCCACCAAAGGAGAAAGTCTTTGGAGAATAAGACATGTCAAGACATAGCCTAGGAACTGCTGCAGAGAGAGGCAGGAGGTACCAGGGAGGCTTATTTCACATTTGATACATAACTGTATGATTTTTGTTTTGGAAAGAAGGGGAAGACAGGAAAATCCCCTGGCACAAAACTAACTTCCACGTCTGCTCTGCATGGACACTAAAGTCTGCATCTTTGAAAGAGCAGGTTATATAAATAATTTCAGCAAAATCCTGTTTTAGCTGCATTACTCAGTATGCTTCCAGTTTGACAATTCTATCCCATCACATGCTTAAATGGCCAACATATACAGAGGCCAACCTCAATTTGAGCAGCTGTATAGTTCAGCAGCACAACACATCACAGACAAGTTATTCCTCATAGGGCATAACAGGGTACACCCAATCCAAGTACAAATGAAGCAACATTTTAATATGTTTTTATTCAGATTTTTTCATGTTGCTATCATTTATCACATTTCCATTTAAAACCTCTGTGCCCCCCAACGCACAATTTTTCAGATTTCCTAGCTAAACTAGCTAAAAAAATAAGAATAAAATGAAAACATTCAGTAAAGCCCCTTGGAAACAGATAATTAAAGTTCATAAGAACAAAAACAAGTTGAACAATTTATCGAGTTATCAGTGAAACAAAGAGGTAAAAAGAAAAACAAAACACCCTCAAGTATCAATGAAGTAAAAAAACACAAAAAACAAAATCACAAGCCTCTGCAACTGATTTACCTTGAACACTCCTAGCAAAAGCCTTAAAAAAATAAAAATAAAAAGCCTCACAACCTTTGAGATACAAGCTTCAAGCATTTCTATGTCATTTAGGTGAGATAAAATCTCATGTGAAACAGAATACCCTCTCCTTCCAGAAATGGCATGTGAGCATTTACTTAGGATAGATTACTTTTTCACTTTTCCATCCATCTCATTCTAAAGGTCATTTTTAAAAAATTCCACTACTAATTCTCTCGCTGATGGTATTCTTTGAATCCTTTTCCCGGTGATCTGCTGCACATCTCAGCACTTGAAGTTCTCAGGGACCAAAACTACAACAGCAAAATTTGTCTTTAATTGCCCACCCTGAGCAATTAAACCTTCTCCAATAATAATTGATTCTGAGTTCACCAATCTCCCATAGCATTCAGGGGTGTCACATCAAAATAGCCCCAAACCATCAGCATACTCTACAAAAATATTCCAGGAATTAAGGTAACTAGCTCATCTTTTTCTATGAAGATTGTATCGGATTCATGATAAAGTATGCTGGAACAAATTACTGATGGAGTGAGGCACTGCACATGAAATCAAAGAGTTCATATAGGCAGTACTCACAACACTGCCATTGGAAAAAGAAGCACAGATTCATTTGCTTCAATCACAGCTCCTTTGTCTACCTGCATAAAAATCATAGACAGAGCCTGGAAGACTACAACTTCTGATGAGCACTGATGATTCACAGTAGGTAACCAGCTCAAGAAGACGCAAGAAGGACAGAGCAAGGGGTCAGAGGTTTGACCTCCTCTTAATGAGGATCTGTATGGAAGGGAAAGTCAAATACAAAGAATAGTGATTCTGAGACTCAATAGGAATATACAGAATTGATGCAAATGAGATAGCAAAGCTATAGCAATAGTTTTCATGGTGAAAACCCTTAACAATACAGTTATAAATCCATCTATGTTTCCTTGTACATTTATAATTTTAAGAAGTAAGAAGTCACAGCTTTCTTTACTGAGTAACACTGTCCTCTAATAAAACTAAAAATATATGAGTCTCAGTAGCATTAACTTGTGCGTTTTTGTTTTTAAAAACAGCACTATTTTATATTACATTTAGTTATCACAGCTTTGGTTTAAATTAAGTAATAAAACACAAAGCAAGAAGATACAATTATGCTAGTGCAGATCAAATGTAAATTATTTTTTTCATTTAAATGCTTCAGAAGCATCCAGATAAAAGCACAAAACAAAGAAAAAAATCAGGTCAAGTGAGGATAACTTCACTTTATCCTTCTTCCTAATAAACAAGCACTGCACATATTGCCTCAGAATACATTTTATCTAGTTAACACAAACAGCTTTGATACGGGAATTAGGGACAAAAATCATTACTTGCTAATCTCTTGATTGTTTTTGTTTGAGATAAACTAAAAACAGACTGTTTCAAAAACACTACAATTTGCTTGTAGGAAACATATCCATTTGCATCTCAAAATATTCCTGAAATTGCACTTGAGTGAAAAGTATTTGTTACTGCTTGTTAGAGACTTCATTAAAAAAAAAAAGTTTTTGAAGTACAGAAACACACAAAAAATATCATGGTAATGACTCAAAAGCAACAGTACTTCAGAGAAGCTGGATCATTTTGTCATTCAGCTTATCAATCAGTTCTTCTCTTCTTAATCAAGTCATTCACTGTTTTGGACACCATTAACAGATCACTCCAACTCAGCAACAGACAATACATCAATCTGACTTGAATTCAGATCACCTCATCTGGACTCACGTTTCTTGGACTTGAAGGACAGAAAGAAATTCTTTAAAATAAACTTCTTAAATGCAATGGAAATCCTGCTTCGACTAGATCAGCTGCTGAACAGGTGCTCATTTCATCATTACACTTCAGTCGGAGAGATGATACAGCTACAGCAGACACTTCCCACCTGCAAATGAAGGAAACCCCCAACCATTGAGGCTTGCTATAGCAACACGTGCCCAGAGCGCCAAAAAAGTGGAGCAGACTTTGGGTGCTAGGGGCAGAAGACCATATAGAGCAGACAGGTTCCTACCTGCAGCAGTTAAGATGGGGACCAAAGACAGTCCCCTTAGGAACTTCAAATTTGAAAGAAAAGATAACTCCCTCTATGTCATCCCAGAGCAATGGGGTTGAGATAAGAGTAGAGCTAACTTACATGTTTTCTGTCTCTGTATGCAAGCTGACTTCCTTCAACTTCAAGTTTCCTCTCTGGAGTTCAGACGTTAGAATAAAAAAACTCCATCTTTGCAAGGGACTGGCCATGACAAGAAGACAGTTTGAAGGACAGTGCGCGTCTCTCATTGAGATGAACTGCTTCATTAGCTTACAGGCAGAGGTGAGCTGGTTGGTTCTGCTGACCTCATACTGCTCTGAGCGCTCTGCCAGTAGCTGCTGTCCTTCATCTTTCAACAGCATAAGACTAATGAATCACCATGGTATGCTCACATGTAGGGCACATGAAGAAGGAAAGAAAAGGCCTATCTTGAAATGTATGCACCTCTGGAAGGCGAAGTGTGGAATCATGCAACAATGCCTGCTACACCTAACGAGGAGCTTTACAGTCAACATAAAGAGTGAGTCCTATTCAACTAAACAGACAGGGGGCTTTCTGCAGAGGAGGAACTAGAGGGATTTTTCCTCACCGTCTGCAAGTGACAGAATCTACCAGTGTTGTTAGAGCACCTAAAATCCACTGGAGTCACCAGAAAAATGCCAACAGATGCAAGTGGGGCAACCTCAGAAGGAACAGAGTAGCAGAACAGAGAACAAACCTGGGGAAATGATCAGTGCAGTGAAGTTGTAGATATCTTGAGAGCCTCTTAGTAGCAAGTGTTTGGATAAAACAGGTCAGAAAAAAAAACAAAATTAAAAACAAGCTGGCTATGAGATGAAGTCAAGCAGCAAGATTGACTACCTGATGGAACTGAAGGAGAAATAAAAGAGTAATAACTGTGACTGTAAATTATTAGTCCTGCACAGTGCTTTGAATGGGAAGCATAATATTGTGTACCAAATGTTCTCCAATTACATCATTTTGGAAATGAAACAGGGCTCATTTGAATTCTACCCCGTGATATCCACAAGAAAATGCTACATTTATGCAATATGAAAAATAGGTCCTGACAGAATAAAAGATGGAATAAATAAAGACAGGTAGCATACAGATGAAGCAATTTTCTTGTGAAACATTGGCTGCCTCTAAAACTGCACCACAGTACAGTCCACTGCTCACTGTTTTAAAACTCTCAGACTCTCCTGGACCCAGTGAAAATACAGATTTTTAATTCTTTGCTACTATGCTACACAAAATCTACTATGCAGATTTGTTCTATTCATTGTATTTTTTAGGAATGTAAGTAGAAAGTAAACTGAACAAAAAGAAAATAACCATCAGCATTAGCATGCAATATCTAAGAGCTATGTAAAGACCTTCCTGAAACTGAAATCTAACAGTACATTTTCCTTCATGGTTGACCATCATACTAAAAAAGAATTATCACAGCATATGGTGGTGTAAGTATGCTGGGGAGGATTTTACCTATGTTATGCTTTTCAGTTACTTAGTTTTTCTGTGCTCAAATATTGGCTGAAGGAGATCCAATTAGTTTAAAATTAAAATTTATTTCCTGGTAATTATACAGATCGTAAATTCCATTGCTTTCAGGCATACTTTTACACATGCATGAGTGAAGTGCCACCACTTCATCTTGCTTATAGTTCTTTTTCCTTAGTTACTGCTGTGGTATCACCAGCCAAGCTACAAAACTGGAATTTTCCCTCAGTGCTGACACAGTTTCATTTCTTCTGCAAAAGAGCCCTATAGCTGTATAGTTTTGGTCCAGTTACAATAATTATTATGCAAATCCCTCAACTCCACATGGTTACCCAGACTTAGAACTCATTACAGATTCATTAGAAACACAGTTGCTTCCATCTTCTCTTTCAGATACTTGAAATTTAATAATTAACAGGAACTAGGGGATAACATTGCAATAGGAACATTATATTCATCACAAAGCTTTTGTACTGATGTGAAGGATTCTTTCATGCTTAATTCGTTATTAGTTATACTTTAGATTGTAGTCTGCTGCAGTCAGGTTGTTTTTTTGGTGTTTTTTTTTTTTGAGGGGGGGAGGGTTAAACACCAGAAAAAAGTACTATTTCAAAAAAAATCTTGCCTTAGCTTCCAAATAATTAGTCTNTTTTGAGGGGGGGAGTGTTAAACACCAGAAAAAAGTACTATTTCAAAAACAATCTGCCTTAGCTTCCAAATAATTCTGTCTCTACTCACATACTTTATCCAAAGTTAAAAAGAAAAAAAAAAAAAAAGAGATGCATAGGTGCCAGACTATATTATTTTTGACGGAGCATTTAAATGTTCAGAAGAGAATAAGGCAACCAAGAGTCAGAGTGAGATTGAAAGTGGGCAACATCAGTGACTGTGGATAGTTTTCATCCAGTTGTACAAATGCTGAGATGAGGGAAGCAACTGCTGAGCCAAGATGCAGGACTGATAGGACCAAATAACATAATAACATGTCTTGAGTTACAGAATTAAGAATTAGGTACTAGCTTAAACAAGCAAAAATACGTTCAGTGCATTTAAACACAGAAGTAAACTGCAAAGATATCTCAACATTATAAAAAGTTATAATTCAGGTGAACTGATGCTTTTAAGCTTTGAGAAGTCCCAAATTTCATTAATTTTGAGGTTATTACTGACTTACTGCAGGCAGTGATAGTTAAATCCCAAAGGTAAGTACAGGGTGGATGATTCAAACAAACACCCGCAGTAATATCAGTGACTTGATATAGTCTTTAAAATCGAAGAGAATTTAATTAGTTAAAATTGACAGTAATGAACAACAAAGATGAAAAACAGAACCCTACTGTGGATGTGAATTCTGCTTAACTAATCAATGTAATCAAATGCGTAAGAAGTCTTCACACTGAAGTTGCTCACAGTGATCTCCCAAGAGAGAAGAGGGGAAATTTCCCCTTAATATATGGAAAGCAGCAAACGTGCAGGGATGCAAAAATGAATATGCTGCTGTTCTTTACTCCACTGTAAAGGCAAATTCAATTATGGGCTTCAGTTAATGCACAAGTGTCCAACCTTTTGGATATCCTGGGATGCACTGAATGAAGAGGAATTGTCTTGAGTTATGCATTTTTGTCAGCGATGAACAAGAGACTGCACTCATAACAATCTGCATATTGCAGTCAAGTGAGATGGTATTTATCTCTGCTAAGATAGGGTTTATAAAAATCCAGTAGAGATACAATCAGACTTTGAGTTAAATGCCTAATTGCAACTCTACACATTACATTTAAAAATTTACTGGTAATGTATTTATGTATTATTGAAATGGAGTTGTAAATATACAAAAAAAAGTTGTTGTTGTTTTTTTTTTTGCAATCTTGAAATCTGTTCTCAAATTCCTTTATCAGAAACAGAAAGCATGGCTACATACTTTTTGCTGTACACAGGATTGTGTTAAGTCAATATATCAAAATGCATTAAATTATTTCCCCTAACTTGAGCTGGCACTGCACTATCCTGGTTTCAGCCCAGATAGGGTTAATAGTGAACTGATGTTTGGCTGGTGTTAAGTGTCACTTATGTGTGGAGTGGGGCTTCTCAATGGGAAAGAGTCAACATAACGATGGTGCAGGGCAGAGCCACAGTGTAAGCTGCACAGGGCTGCATGCAGCCCATGGGCTGGACCTGCCCACGTTAATCCATACTGTGAATGTACCCAACATTTTAATCTGTCACATTCCCTTTTGTTGTTCCAGAAAAACAAAGGATGGCTCACAAAAGGTACTGAAAACCACTATCACAGCAAACTGGAGAAGAATAAATGCAACTGCTGCAAGTTCAATGCAGAATGCTGACAGCAACACAAGCTTGGAGATTATGTAATGAACTTCTGCAAAATTTCACAGCAAGGCTGTTTTTCAGGCAATACGAATATGCTGAAGGCTGGAGAAAAAGGAAGAGGGAGGAAAGCAAGGTGATTCATTCAGCACTTTTTTCTGTGAAATAAGTGGCCTGTACTTGTTCACTGAAGGATAACTCAAGATGCACCTAAGCCAAGCTGTGCAAAGGGAGAGTACTGGTAAAAAAAACAACACACCATAATACTGATGTCTAAAAGCATCTAATAGGATTAAAGAAAAAAGTAAAGTAATCCAAAAGAAACAATATATATGTATATATCTAGAAATATTCTTTTTTTCTTTCATTCGCCTCTTGTGGAAAACAGTGGGGAAGGATGGCAAAAAAATTGGTTACTGCACGACCAATACACTTTTATCCATACATATTGCAGAAAAAAAAGTTTCCAAAATAGCTCTTCTAGTAACTTAATGAAGCATGTTTTTGCATTAACAATTCAATTCTAATCTCCTCCTCCCTTAATTTCCCCAGAGAGATCCAATAAAGTAACTTCATCTGAAATACATCACCTAGAACGACAAATAAAATGAGTATATTAAAAATGAACTAAAATTTCAGTGGCTGATCTGACCACTAAGTATAAAGCATAGAGGGATAATTAATACATACCAAGCGACAGCAATGTAGTCACCAGTTTATAGCATAGAATCATACCCCAGAATAGCTTTGGTAACTTACTACAAGTCACTTGATTGCCCTGTATTATAACAGCAAAAGACCTGTTAGCTGTGTAAAATCATTACTCCAAGATCTCCACAAGTTTCTCTTCAGAAGTGACTGTACTGCACATGCTTTTCCCTGAAACTACATATTGCATAGTTAAAGATAGTGGCACAAGTCTTGAAGTTACATTTGGAAATGTTTTTTGCACAGTTAAAACAAACAAACAAACAAAAAGATCAAGTACAAATCCCTCTTCCAAATAATCTAATATTAGAACTCAACTGACCGCAGTTGGTCATTTACCTTCCAAGGTGTCCATACCTCATTTAAAACAGCATTAATATTTCCACCATAGCACTGTTAGCATCACAGGCAATGAAGAATTCAGCAAGGGGATAAGCACTAGGGATCAGTGAACCAATAGAACAATTGGATTCATTTTGCTGCAAATCTCACTTAAGCTATCAAAAGCACGAAAATGTACTATATCATCATCTCCATGGAAGAGTATTTCCAGACATTTTCTGTGAGGATTCAGCAGCTTAAAGAAGGCTGAAATAGTAAACCCAGTAGTTATTTCCTTCAGTATACTGGTACAAAATGTGCCAGAATATCTGCACAAGAAAAATAAAATGCTTCCAAAAGGAAGTACTAGACAATACATGAGAGAGATCACATTGCAAAGGAGCAAGATAAATGAATATCAAGTATCATTGCCATATGATGAAAAAACAAGCATTACACTATTTTTCAGTAAGCTTTTTTTTTTCCTATGCCCTTCCAGATGCTAGTCCTCAAACCTCTCACCAGAATTACTTAGAATGTCAGTTACACAGTTTAAGACTCTGGTGTTTCTGTGTTCAGAACTACACAGTCTTCATAACCAGCCAAAAGTATTTGAGACATGGATGTCATATAAAAATGACTTTCTTGTGTAGACTGAAATAATGTGAAGAGTTCTCTTCAAAGTATTTCTGTGACAATTCAAACAGTGCAGTAACAAAGGAAGATGGAAAAAAAAAATCATTAGATGATGATTTCTAATATGATGCTAGCAGTCCTTTATATCTGGAAAGATTCTAGTCAACAAAAAGCAGTGCTTCAGAAGTGTGTTGATTTACGTAGCCCAAAGTCATTGTTTCCTAATTGCAGGAAACTCCCACTTGCTCAGAGGAACAAATAAAGCCAGCAGAAAAGAGGAAGGCAGCCTCAAAGTTATTTCAGATGATTAAAAGTTACTAAAAGGCACATGAGCAAAATGTAGCAACTACAGGCATGAAAACCAAGATTTAGGTTTTCCACAGGAAGACTTTCCTTTTCAGTAATGTAGGTACCAAGGTGCCTAACCTCCACAAGCATCTAAAGAGGTGCTCTACAGTGACAAATCTTTCAGAGTATATGACTTAAGGTTCCAGATTCTTCTGGACTTCTTGAAAGCCATGACCTTTGCTCAGTCACTAAAACACACTTCTGTAAGACATCCCTAACTAGAATGAAATCCTCACCAGTACAGTAGGTGTGACAGTGGTTAAGACTATTCTGCCTCTCTCCTTTTTCTCTAGCTCTATCAGTACTGCTTTCTTCCTCCCTCCCAACCTTTTTTTTTTGTTTGTTTGCAGTACAGTTTAACTGATTTTATTGAGAGCAAGTTAAAATCCCAAGGGAGGTGAACACAAGCCTTATGCAGAATATTCTGATATCAGTCTAATGTTTTATTTTAAAACTCTTTACAGGGGCTGTTTCTCCGCATTATAATTTAAATTTATTCTGTAATTTCTGTAGTAATTTGTAGGTAGGAATTTAGAGTAGTTGCATAAGAAATACAGTGCTATCTTAGCAAAAATGATAGACAGTGCTGACTTAGAGATGACAACAGTGGAATAGATTCAAAAATAATTTAACAGTACTGTAAGTTTTGATGCTGTTTCAGTAGAGATGAATGGACAAAGGTTTTAGTTTAAAAACAGAGTTGAAAAATACTGTAAAGAAAAGGTCTAGGGGAAAAGAATGTTTTTGAAAATATACTTTGTTATTATTTTTTGCTTCTACTATTTGTTTGATACTTCAAAAGCATGTAAGCATTAAACTGTAAATAATTAAGGACTTTCGAAGCCTATAGCCTTGAAACACTTCAGAAAGCCTCTGTGGAAGTGTCTTGACACAATGTGTTGTTGGTTCTTGTTAACCAAGAGGATTCTGTTCACAATAAAATAACATATCAAACGTTTTCATCTCTACTAAATTTTAACCTACTCCATTAGCTAATCAGAATATATCAGTCTTGAAATCTGGTGGTAATCTAAACCACCAAAACACACCTCCTCTGTGGTCAATCTCAATATCTCTCAATATCCATTGTCATGTAAAGCACTCCAGGTTTCTCATCCCTGTTTTGATAACTGTTCAATGCCTAATATTTATATTTCACATCAGTCTATTCAAAGCATTCCACTGCTCACAAAAGAGGAAAGAAAGATGTTCAGGAAATGTCATTGCCTATCCTCTTGTTCAGGGATACAGAGTACTAGCAGTAAACCCTAGGCCCTTGTTCCTCCCAGGCAGTCCGTATTTTTCTCCAAAGGAATCATATCTGTCACAGTCTACCCCTTCAGGTAAAAGTGAAAATAATAATTGTCTTTAAAGTACCCAGACCTGCCTGGAAAAACAGCTCTTTGTCCCATTTCAGGACAGGGCTGCAAACTATGAACTCAAGTAGAAAGAAATGTTTCCCTGAAGTTCTGGGCAAAACACCAAAGCTCTAGGGAGTCATGAGGTTGATGTTATACATCTACTCTTAGCCTTTCTTACCAGCTAGCTCCAAAGAGCTGCTGCTGATCTCCTTCAAGGTACTAATTCTCCCTGAGCATTGTACAGGAAGCCTACACATGTGACACACCATGCTGTATTACACAGGGGAGTCCTAGAGTCCAAAAGTCAGCAATCAGAACTGTAGCATCCAGTGCTCTCCCATCATGTTCTCTATAACTTTAAAAGACCAGTAGGCAAGACACACTAGGTTGCCTTGCAAGAGACACAGCGAGCATTGATCTGACACACACTATGGAGACTGGCAGGCTTAATGATGCAACAACCCTGTGAAAAAGGATCTCAGAGGGGTCAAGAAACTAATAAGCTTGTGCTTTAAAAAAAAGTCTTTGGAAACTTGGAAGAATGATGCTACTCTGCTTACAGAGTATTCATTCTTCTTCAGTTTAATTCAGATTCATTTTCCCTTAGCCTAGACCTGTGGTCTCACAGTAGATGCACCAAATACAACATGGAAGTAGAATGCTTTTCAGTTCAATACTTATGTTTGTGTACTTTGCTTCAAAGCACTATTTTTAAATTCTGCGTACGCTAGTCTGACAAAATCTTAAAAATAAATAAAACCATTAGACTGTAAAGAGACAAGTGGTTTTGTTCTTTGTTCATCTCTGTTGTCCTCAACACATCAGAATGTTGGGCATAATACATGACTACACACCTGTGTCAGACTATGATCACCTACAACAAAAAGACAGAACTAGATAGAGTTGGGAGGTTTAATTCCTTTATGTATTGCCATGAGATCCAATTTGAAGGTAGACTTAATCCAACCAAATTAGGGAATAATAAAACACTGGGTATCTCCACAGGAAAAAAAAAAACAAAAAAAACCACTGCTTTCAAATAGGTACACTATGGAGACTACTAAACACTGAAGGACTACTATCTCAGATGCTAGAATACTAATCTAGACACTGGGAACATGGTGTCTCAAAGACACAGTTTATTAGTCTAAAGATTGATCAGACACTCCCCACCAACACTTAGGTACTAAAGCGGATGATGGTACAGAGCAATTTCTTTTCCTAGTTACTCAGCACAACAGACTTTGCACAGGAATGCAGAGACCAAATACACAAATCTTGTTGCATCAAATACACAACTGGAGAAAAAGCAAAGTAAACCATGCTGTTCTGTAAAAATTATAATCTTGGATTATAACTAAAATGCAGCCTGGCTTTAAATCTGTCTTAATCTGCACTTCCACTAAAAGTGGCCCATCTTCAAAAGCACAATGTGCTTCTCTTTGGATATCAATGATTAAAACAGGTTTATTTGCAAACAGATGATGCTTTACATAGATAGTACTTATGTCATGTGCAGATATTTTTAAACAATTATTATTTACCAGAGTTGCATCTTTATTATTTTACTAGAAAATGGGAAGATAAGTTTTCATAGTGATTTTAATACAGTATTTATATGAAGCTCAGCTTGAATGAAAGAAAGTTCTTTTAAAAAGGGCACAAAAGAACCCTGCAAAATAGTATTAATTCACTAAAAATATTACTTTGATGAATTGTGCGCAAACAGAGTAAGATAAGTTTATTCAAAACAGTATTTTACAAAAGGAAACATGAGCAAGTGATGAGTCTCAAAGTCTTCCAAGATTACAGCCCTGGCAGGCCTGTATGTCCAAACACAGGTATGATTTGCAGACTGCAAGAGAGAAAACAAGCTTCTCACTAGTTCAACTCAGTCAGTTCCTCAATGTTCAGTAAACCAGCCACTAAACCAAGTCAGCCAAGCAAACAGAAAATGATCTCTCAGCTCCTCTAGGAGAGGCAAGGAAGATAAGGTGCTGTCAAAACCCCAGTGTTTCAAATAAATAGGACCCCAAGTGCCTGGAGTATAAACTCCCCTTCAGATCAGCAGGTGCCGTTCCCTGTTAAAATATTACTAGTTCTGTTCACAGAAAGCTAGGTATGAAAAACTGTATTTAGCATCTTATACCAAGCTTAGTCCTTTACTGCTTCATAATAACAGCAAACCAACTCCAAATCATTTGCTGTCACCTTGAGTTTAAAATCCTGCAATACATATTTGTTGTTTAACAATCTTTCCCAAAGCTTCATCCTGACTACAAACCTTCACCCCTTGCCATGGGAAGTTTTACTTATTTTTAATCACAAAAAAAATCAGGCACACCTACAGAGCATCAGTTCCTCTAGCTGCCACTTCCCCAGGGACAACTCTACTGCTAACACATCCAATTTGGTGCTAATAAACCACCAAGAGTCAGCAGAAATCACTCCTACCCTAACCATGTCCCCTGGAGGGTGCTTGTAGATGTTAGAAGGACAGAGTACCAGCAGGGCACTGCCAGTCACCTCAGTGCCATTTTCACCTCCTTTCTCCATTCAGCTTTAAACATCTACATTACCAAGTGGATAATAGAAATGAATCTTTTCTGTGCATATAGTTCACTCGTGGACACAAGATGCAGATGAATCCATTCACACTTGCTAGGAAAAACATATCTAACATTGTCTTATCACCTGAAAAGATAAAAAGCCATTGTAATATGTATCAATTGGTCTCCTGTTTTCTACATAATACAGCACAATAAAGCTCAAGGGTTGCTTTTTGTTTGTTGGTTGGTTTTTGTTTGTTTTTTTTGAGGGGGGGCGTTGTTGTTTGTTTGTTTTTGCATTTGCAGATGCATCAGTTCTCAGAGTAGAGAGCCTAAAATCCCTCCCCACTGAGCCCTGGGGCAGACACAAATGAAATACTGCGTTCAGCTCTGGACAACTCATTATCAGAAAGATAACACATTTAAAGAGGTTATTAGAGAAGCAACAAAAATGATAAGTGGAGATTGAAGAGATTAGGTACAGGAAGACCTTAAAAGTTAACTGTACCAAAGCTGCCAAAGGAAAAAACTTTCTAGAGGATACAATAACAGCCTGTATATACATGAAGAATATTCACATCAGTAAGGAAAAATGAATTATTTAGGATAGCAGAAAACAGATACAATTAGAAACAACAGAATGAAATTAAGAGAGATCTGAAACTCAAGGAAAAAAAAAAAAGGGTTATAGCAGCCAGGCTTTAAGAAGTCTATCGCCTGGATGACTTAATAGGTCTTTTGTATCTCTGCCTCCTGTAACTCTATGATAATAATGATGGAGCAAAAGAAAGGACTCCAAGTATGAAATCCAATTAATTCTTCGCCAGTAGGCAAACCAGCTTATCAGATATTTTGGCTTAGCAATAAGCTTAAGCTTGGCATGATAGATCCTACCTGTCAGTTATTCAGATGTAGCTTTTTGTAAAATCTTCAGGGAAACCAATAGTATTTTTATACTTTCATTAAAACACAGACTACATCCATCAAAGGAGGAAGTTATATTAAAAAGATCTGTGGCATTTTCAGACTAATCTGTGCATCTGACCAGTGCCATATTTAGCATTATCTAATCTGCTTTGTGCATCTAACAGACTGCAAGCCCTTTGGGGCAGAAATCTCATCCTCCTCTTTCTTTATATTACACAGTGCTGAGCATGTTGACAGCACTCAACAAATAATAACCAGTTCCAAGGGAGGAAAGAAGTCTGTGCTAGCACACACTGCAGTGTTATTTTTCAAGACATGAACTCTTAACATTAGTGATGGATCTGGGGGACTTTGTGTACATTCCAATGGAAAAATAACTCTTCTCTCAGGAAGAAAAATTACTTCATAGTGCATCAGAATGCTTAAAAAGTAGATAGGTATGGAAACTGGCAGGAAACAGAGAGAAAAGGGATAGAAATGGTCTGAAAGAGGAAAAAAAGTAAAAACTGAAACTAAAATCTAGTACTAAGTGGGGAAATACATTGTTTAAAGATATACACAGGCAATTTGTATGCACTGGGATTCCATCTTTAAGTGCGCATTCAGACACCACTTCTCAAATTATAAGAATTCATCTCCAGGGGTATTGTTGTATTTCACAACAATCTGCATCAGACCACTTCTCTATTTTCCAAGCTAGTGCTTCAATCAGAGCTCTCACTATTTATTGACGCTAGTTTGGCTCATACAAGCGTAGGAGCAAATCCTGTTCTAGGAGCCAATGGATTTGCTCTCCACGTTACCATCTGCCTAAGCTAAAGATGATATAGGGACATGCATAGCTATATGTTGATAAGTCGTCCTTTACAGCGTTCAGAATGACATTAGTCATAGACTATATATAAAAATCGGTGGGAGTAAGTTATAGGTGGTAGCCAGTGTGGCACACCTTGATACTCCTCCAACAAACTCTCCCTTTAAAAATTTAATATTTCATCTGCATATATTAATATATTTCAGACTCCTCGTGGTTATTAGCTTGGAATCACCTGTCACTGAGAACCATACACTTATCTTGAATGTTTATTTTGGGGTTGAGATAATGTCTGCCCACGTTGTTGTTAGATGAACTTTCTTCAGAGAGGCAATGCAGTTGCCACACAAAGTACTGGTGGCCAAGGATGGGACAAATTTTCCAGAGACACTTTGTTTTTTAAATGGTCCTAGTTAAGCATATGAAGCATCAGTTATGTACTACTCTGCATACGCAAAAAAGAAAAAAAAGGACAAAAACCCCCCAAAAAGTAACTCACATTTAAGAAGTAACATGAGAAAGATAAACACTCCTACCTCATTGACCACATAGCTCAAAGACTGCATTTACAGTTGCAAACTTCAGAAACGCAGGCTAGCTCCTCTTCTTAAGGATAACATTAGCAAGAATTTAAAAGAGGTTGGGAGAATTGAATGTTTCTGTTTCAGTCAAATGACACACAAGTGTTCTTGCAAAACTTCTATATTTTTATTCATAGAAATTTGTTTTTCCTATCAAGGCTTGATTTTGGTGGGAATGCTGTTTTTCTCTTTTTTTCTTTTTTCTCCCCCCCCCCCCCCCCCGCAAATTGTGAAGCTTTACTGAGATGGAAAAATATATTTTTACTCACTTTTCATTAAAAAAATAAGCAATCCAACATTAAACACATTTATTTAAAGCAAGATGTATATCTTACTTCTACAGTCACTTATGCCAGTACACAGCCTAAATCCTCATCCAACTCAATGGAACTTCAGAGCTTTTGATGATTTACCCCACAGGAAAAACCAAGTGAGGGGAGATTCCAGAGAAGCAATCATCCCAAGAAAGCTTGCTGTCAACTTCACCACCTCAGTTTTCAAGTAGCAGTTCCAGTCAGATACATTTTTTGGAACTCATAAAAACCAAAGGCAAAACAAACACAGTGAAAATAGTTTTGTAAAATTGGTGGGAAACAAGCTCCAAATAAAGAAGAATAATAGAATTTTTGTCATCTCAAGCAATGATAAGTAATTTTTATTTATATTTTCCAATTTTAGATAGCAGTCCCATTTGCAGGGGTTATGTGGCAGCCAGAAACAAACAAAGAAAGAAACAAGCAAACAAAAACAGCTGAAGATGAGCAACTTCTAAGTTTACATTCAGTTCAGGCAAACTCAATCAAACCTTTTATGTTGCCCTCCTGATGATCTGGTTATTTGTTGTAGCAGCCACTCAAAGCTAGACAGTAGCTTATTTTCTAAGTAATTCAGACTAAAAAAGGAATTTATAGCCACTCTACAAACATTGTTTAAGATATTTACTTAGACTGCTGTTATCTTTGCAAGGCTTTTCTGGAATTTCTTTTCCATGCTTTTAGAGCACTTTTTTTTTTTTTTTCCTCAGATGCCTTAACTATATGCCAATTGTGCTGAAGCCAAGAACTTTTAGCTTACTGCTACCACAGCAACAAGCAAAGGCACAACTGCAACAAATCCCATCAACCAAATCTGATTAGAATTTCATAGGAAAGCCTATCCTTGTGAGATTCCCAAAGTAATTCTTCGCTCTTTCCTATAGGAGTCTGTTGAAGACCCATGGAAGATCTGGGTCTGAATAGGTTGATAATCAGGGGAAAGACAGGACCAAAAAAAAAAAAAAAGCTACACGAAGGAGGAGGATGGGTGAGGGATAAGAAGTGGCAACGGCTGGAAAAGGTTTTCAATGCTATGGAAAGCTGAACTCGTTCTCCCTGCAATGTTATTTTGCTCCTTTCAGAACAAGAACTTCCAGAATCAAGCAAGGAAACTGAACAATCCCAGAGCTCTCTGTTTCGGATCCAAAAGGAAAGCACTGCTCCCATCACACTGCAATTAACTGTGAAAACCAATGTGAAACAGCTACATTTTATGTGAATATCATTTTATATCAGGAGGGAATCTAAACCACAAGCATCTTGTGCTAGAAGGATACAGTGATGTATTAGGTTTACATAGCAAGGTTTTGGTAGAGAGCTGCAGGGATGGTCTCTGAAGGGTGGACCCCAGGGTACACACAGCCATGTTGGAGCAGTGCTGGAGAGCTACTGTCTACGGAAAGCCCACATGAAATCAGTTCAGGAAGGATGGCATCCATGGGAGGGACCCACATGGTGCAGAGGCAAAGCATGCCCGTGGAGGAGCAGCAGAGAAGCAGCACTGTAGACTGACTGCAGTCCCCATTCCCTGTACCCTTGGGCTGCTCAGGGGGAGGAGGTAGAATGGGGTGGATGGAGGGAAGGTGTTTTTAGTTTTGCTTTAGTTCTCACTACTCTTATCGGTTAGTAATAGCCAATAAATTATATTAATCTTCCTACAGAGACTGTTTTCCTATGGTAGTAATTGGCAAGCAATCTCCTTGTCCTTAACTCAACCCTGAGCCCTTTTTCATTGCGCTTTCTCCTCCTCTGCCTTTGAGGAAGGAGGAATGAGAGAGCGGTATGGTGGAGTTCAGCTGCCCGTTGGGATGAAACCTCCACAAGTGACCAGCAAAAAAAAAAAAAAAAACAAGTTTCAACAGTATCTCCTGGGCAAAGCCAATGAATATTAATAAGCATTTTCCACAGATTTTGCAGCCCTTCAAACTTATTGTGAAGATCAAACCATCATTTTTATCTTGAATATAACTTTGCAGTTTAATATCTTGTATGCATATATTACATTACATGCTAAGATAGTTTATAAGACACATTAGTCATTGGAAATAAGCACTGTGCACTCCATAAACTCCTTTACTACAAGTATTTTTGTCATAAAATCTTTCAAGAGCAGAAGTTTAATTATATTCTGAAATCCAGAGTTCTCTATAAACAGCTTCACAGCTTTAATCTCATCTGTTTCTGACAGCAAAAGTGGTAACACAGCTCTTGGAATGACTTTTATATATGTGCACACAAAACTAAGCCGTGTAAAACTATGAAACAGCCCCATCTCCACAGTAGCATCCATCAGAACTTTGCTTGACATTACCATCCTGACAAATAAAACTCATCTGAAACCAAGGCTGTAAAACAATGATATGTTTACAAAGAGTTTTCTGAAGAGACTACCAACTTGGTTTCATGTCACCTTCTGAAGTTTACAACCCATTCATACTCAACTCTCTCACTTCACCCTGACACCAGAAGTGCCCATCATCTTCACACAAATCTGAATCCTACTGCTTTATTGGTCACACAGCTACCAAGGGATGTTTTTTCTTAAAATGATTTTCAAAAATTCTTTTCAGTCATGCTCGCACCATAAACTATTGAAAAACTATTTGACATACAAATACAGAGCCCCCAGCACAAGAAGATCAAGGAGTTACTGAAACAAACCCAGAAGAGGGCCATCAAGACTATCAGAGAGCTGGAATGCCTCTCCCCAGTGAAGACCGACTGAGAGGGGCTCATCAGCCTTAAGAGAAGGTTCCAAGGGGACCTTATAGCTGTCTCCTAGTACCTAAAGGGGGTCTACAGGAAAGATGGGGAGGAAATTTTTAAATAAGGGCATGTGGCAATTAAACAAGGAGAAAGTACAGTGATAGTAGTGGAGTAGTACAAGTCCAGCAACAGAGAACAAGCCCAAACACAGCAGCCATGGATGCAGAAATAAAGGAAGAAAAACCACTTACCTTTGGAAGGCCTCCAGTGCAAAGAGATCCCCAGAGAGATTACCTTTGCCTCCACTCCCAACCCTTAAATGAGGTCTGCAAAGGGGTAGATCCTGGCTCCACCCCTTCCAGTTACTCAGGTGTATTGCATGCACCTGAGCTCCCGTCGGTTGGCCCTTCCTTCCCACCAGGTGCTCAATCACTCTTTCCAGCTGTGATTTATTTTCACTACCTATACAGATGGACACATCTTGATTTCTACAGTGCTAGCAGAAATCTTGCTGCTTATCACAGGCCCATAACTACACTACCAGTAGCTCTCTGCTCAAGAACCCATTTTTCTATTTTAGAGATAGCCAAATTTGAAAAAGCAAAATCTGAAAGCAAACAAACAGCTTTTCATGCTATTACAGCACTGATACCCACACTCTAAATAGACAAAAGATTTTGGACATACACAGTCAAGGGTTTGGATGCACTTTTTTCAGTAGCCTCACACAATTATTCAAATTCACCTTTATATCTGTCCTCATCCAGACCCAAAGTATGCTAGACTTACTAGAGAGACCACTTCTTTATATGGAAGGAATGGATTTGTCCCCAGTATATGCTAAACAAATTGTACAGATCAAAACATAGAGTTGTAGTCAAAACTTGACAGATAAAACACTTGATGAGAAGTCCTGTGTACAAGAGAGACAACTCATGACATGTCAACGAATCTGTGCAAAGAGCAACTCCTAACTTCGGGTTCAGAAGATATTGCTGACCCAGATCGTGTCCACCATCATGAAATTCTCTTCCACAATAACTGTGAGTATATTGATAACTGATGACAAATTAGCTTTCAACAGCTGTTCTCATTCTTTCCTTAGTTATGGTTTTAACTGCGCATATAAACAGGGTTCAGAAACCTGCATTCACCAAAACTGCTCAAGTTTGGTTACACTATGTTACACAAAGTGTTCTTCAAAAAAAACAAACAAACAAAAAAAAAAAAAAAAAAGAAAGAAGCCCAACAGCATGATGAACAGCAGGTTTTCTTGGCTCTCATAAAATAGAATTAGTAATATGAACATATTTAAAACAAAAATAAAATGATAGGAAAAATCATCATCTCCGTAAGGCCAACCATGAAATTCACATTTTCCTCTTATTGTTAAACAAATGGCTAAATGATAGCAGTGAAAGGAAAATGGCTGCATAACTCAACATATATTCTGAAACAGTAACTCACCCATAACATTTGTATTGCTTCTAACAGATAATAGTATCTTCCCTTAAAACCTATTTCATATCATCTTTACTACATTGTTAAGGAGCATTTTATAAATGTTTCAATCAGTCTAACAAAGTTTTTAGCTACACATGCATATTCTGCAATTGTGTTGAGTTTCAAAAACATTCAGACAGTGAACATTATTTTTATTTAATCTTGTTTTCCTTTTTTTCCCCTTCAGTTAAACAGGTTCCTTCATTCTGTATTTCCTTCATATACTCCATATATTGCATATGTTTGGCAAATTATTAATATTCTTAGTTTCCTTCTCGATACAAGTCTCTCTCTCTCTCTTTTTTTTTT
>VXAB01006391.1:466741-542928 GCA_013399175.1 Odontophorus gujanensis
CTCTCTTTTTTTTTTTTTTTTTTTTTTTTTTTTAGTTTTAGCCCATAGTCACTGAGTTCTAATTTAAACTGGTGGACAATACAGACATGAGTTTGAAATTATATTAGCAGGTTTCATTACATATGCTTATCAAGGTATTGATAACATTCATGAAAACTACAATTTATAACATTTATATTGCATTTATGTTACAGATTCTATAGTCAAAAGTTCATATTTAAGTAGTCAAAAAACAGATACTTGGGGACTATTAAGATCATTAACAGTGCAGGTCATCTTAATGGACTGTAAAACATTAAATGTGACACACAAGTCAGAATCTCCTATGTACACGCCAAGGCAAGCATTAGTCTTCATTGTTAAAGAATATCACCTTCTGTTTCACTATTCCAATGAAATTAAATCCCAACTTGCAGACAGGAATAAGAGAAAATTCAAGAACCATGTTTATAATACAGTACTTGTTCTCATGTGCCATTTCCATTAAGGTGTAAAAGATCATGAGATATGTTGAGCTGTTGCAGTACCTATTTGTGCTCTTAGGAAAATGAATAACAATCAATAATTCATTTTATATGGACTACCAACAACTCTGAAATTTTTCCTTGAGCAGATGTATCCCAGAGCAAAACAGAAATCAAGGTAGAGAAGGGCTTGCCTTTTGTTATCAGTTACTTCAAGCATCTGGTTGTTCTTCTGAAACTAAGCATACTTGTTACAGCCCGAATAAACTCTTACACAATCTGAAGTCCCACAAGCAACAAAAGACAAAGACATTTCCACTTTCCTATCACTATCAGTAAAACTCAGCAGAGTTTTGTGTAGACTGTGGCTAGACAAAAAAATCTACAACACTATCAAGGCACTCCCTCATTTCTTTCCTGTGCTTACATTTGAAGAGATTCACCTAATGTGGAGAAAAATAAATATATGCAGCAGCCCAATCACTCATTACCATATAGCCTTCTAAAATTTGGCTTCGTTACATTTTGCAGTATCTCCATTATTGACCACAGATACCAAATCAGTTTTAGAGAGCCATTCTAGTGTTCTGAAATTTGGTCAGACCATGCCCAGACTTGTCTGGTCTGGAGAAAAGTAATTATTTCAAAGTGTCTGTTTTTAAGCGAAGTAGTAAGAACATGGCCCCATCCACCCCAGAAAATCTGATTTACAGGCAATGTGGGTCAGGATCTCACAGAGACCTTGCTGCTCCTTCACCACTCCATTCTGTGAAGAGACTGGTGTCCAAGATCACTCTGAAACAAGTCAAGCACAGACCTGTTAAAGAATATCTCACTTTCTAGCCCCCTGTATTTGCCATCTGTTTTGCATCTTTTGCTTTAGGAAATGTTAGTCAGAAATCAGATGCCTCATCAAAACATTCTGTGATGCTCCAACAAACCAAAAGACTTAGCAGAAGTTCTACAACTTTTTTTTCCTATTACACATTCTGTACTCAAACTTATCAGTACTCTTTTTGAACAGTCATAAAGGAAACGCAGAATATCATTATCCTGTTGTGAAGCAGAACGAAACAGAAACATCTTAATGATCCATGCGTAACTCCAATGATCATTTTAAGAGATTATTATTAGTGTGATTAACAAGATTAAGCTCAGACCTGTCATTTTAGCAGTACACATGAAGTCAGTGAGTATACTTCCTCGTGACATTTACCCACTGACTTGAATCAGTTGATCTTTTCTTCTTTTGGAATTAACTCTTAGCCCATAAGGAACCTGAATGACACTTAGTTCATGAGACATCTTCCTCCACATGAAACCGCTGCAGGTCTTTCATCTGCACTATTCCTTTAAAAGCTAGCCATCAGAAAGAGGCTGACATAACATCCTAATTTTAAATGGTTCTTTTTCCCCCTGTAAATATGTCACAATGTTTTGAATACTGCACTAGGGTATAATAGAACATGAGTAAGTAATGGAAGATAAAGAAGTGGATTTCAATAAGGTATCCCTATTACCATTCTTAATTCTTATCTGTAGTTAAGACGACAGCCACCTGGAATATTATAGCAAGATGGGTATTCTAGAACAAACCAGACAGAACAAAGTGTAATTCAAAACCAAGAAAAAAAAAATCTTAAATCAGGCTTTAAGAGGACACTTTGCTATTAAAAAAAAAAATACTGCAATTGCGTTGATCTATTTGTTCCAGACCATCCTGTGCTGGTATCTATTCAGTTGATGTGGAGCCTAAATAAGGTTGTGTGAAGATACTCCTTCCGAGGCTGTCCTGCTGGCCCTGGGCAGCCACGTCTGTCGCGACAACATCGCCCTCTCGTGCTGCGAGGATGGCAAAGGAGCCTCCCGGCCACTGAAGGCTGTCATTACTTTAATTGCAGATTAATTACAGTCCTTCACCAAGGTCAAAAGGAACACCCGAAGGCAGCATAAAGGGTATTATGCAGAAAATACTTAATGTTAAAAAGCTTTTTTTGATGCTAGATGTGACATCTGCAGCCTTAATGATAACAGAAATTGATTCTCATGTTGTAAAACTGCCCAGTAAGGCAACTCTTGTGTACAAAAATAGTGACCCTTTAGCCCACACAAACAAAATTCAGTGAGCAGGAGGTTTTTCTCTAAATTAGATCATTGTTGAAAATAACTTTCATTGAAAACAGTTCTTTTCCAAATGAGACTGTCCAATGTTGTTATCCTACCTGTGATTATATTTACCTGACATTTGTGAGAACATTAAACTTTTAGTTGGATCCAATTCAGAAGTAATGGAAACGCCAGTGCAGAGTGGCTGCTCAGCGCAAGCGATAAATCATATAAACTGCATAATTACAATTTCCCATGGCTCCAGAGACAATTTGAACTAAGAAAAGCAATGAGTGATAAAGTGAGATGAGTTTTATAGAATCCAGGAAAAGAAAGCTCAAGAATGGGTCATGAGGACACAGAGGTGATGGCATAGTCTCATCTCCAGAGCATGTCCACCTTCTCCCTGCTGAATTCTGTGTTCCAGAGAAGAGGGACCATGCCACCTCCACCAGCCTTGCCCCTGCCCTGCAGGTCAGGGGACTCAGATGAGGGAGTCCCTCACACAGAGATAGCAGCCTAGCCTCCAGATCACTGATCTCCTACCTCTTCATTAAGAATTAATAAATTAATAAATTCACTTGGTAACTTAACCAGAAGAGTTTCTTCCAAACTACAGTCCCTTCTTCAAACTTCTCCTTGGTTTTGGTGAGAATTCTTTTCTCCTTCTCATAGACCATTAAAATATTCCATTGAAGGATTATTTTTTTTCCCTTCAATTTTCCAGTTCATTAGACAAAATGAGAAATAAACTATCGGCAGTAGCCAATTGCAACTGCCCTCTGAGGAATAGAGAATCACCTCCTTACCTTTTCTTCTTTATTGGACTCATTTACTAGTTACTTTGAAACTGGACCTGAAACATACCCTGCCAGGACAGAAAATTGTCTCATCAGTTAAATTGTCTCATCCCTCTGTTAATGAAGACCACTGCCTTGGGAAGGTGAGCTCAATTGAAATACCTAACTGGTAGGCACAAGGTAAGTGGGAATGCATGAACTGGCCTAAGGCATCTTGTGGTACCCAGTTAAGCTGGCATAGCTGATACAGTCTCCACTGCATGCTACAACAGTTTAACTTACTGTTACTTTCTCTATTCTAGAAAATAGCACCTGTTTTACAAGCAATTTACAGCCCACATACCTATTCTGCTGTTATAACTGCTTACAGTAGATCAGGTTTTCCTGTGATTGTTGAAGCAATAACTCACAGCAAAGGAGGAAGCAAGAACATATTTCAGTCCAATAGAATAAACGATGGCAGATTAATCTCTAGTTTAAAGAATGCCTTATCCAAACCTACATACAGACTGTCAGAACATGTAGGGATCCTTGCCAAAGAAGGGAAGAGTTAAAGAGTTCACTGTCAGTTGCGCACAGTGAGCCAAAATAACGAAAATAATGTGTGAAGAAATCAGTCATCTACAATACAAGTGGGGAACAAAAGCTAAATTATTTCTGCCTGTGTCAGTGACCTTCGGCTTTTTCTTTTTCTACCCAGCTTCTTATACTGTTATTCTTGGGTAGCAACTCTTATATTACTGCAGTTTTTATCTACACTATAACACAAAAAGCAGACAACACTTGAGTCAAAATGTTCCCTGAAGAATCTCTATTTCCTAAATCTCAATATTTTTCATTAAACAATTGTTCTAAGTAGGTTGCTTCCAGAAACCTATCTCCCTGCCTTTTTGAACTTCACAGTTAATATAATTTCCAGAAACAACTTGGGTATACAAGTTTATCACCAACTCTGTTGTTCAGTAGCAAAACACCACAGAGGAAATAAGAGAAAGAATAATTCCATATCCAAGTCAGCTTGAGTTCGCTGATGATTAACACAGCAGAAATACCCCACTGTGGGATCATCACATTGCACCTTCAGAGCTTAGTCCTTCATCACAGTCCAACGTGGTCCTTTTTCTAAAAAGCAACTGAAACTCTTCTCAGCAGTGTGGCTATAGGACAATGGGAAATGACCTTAAACTAAAGCACAGGAAGTTCTGCACAAACATGTGTGGGAACTTCTTCACAGTAAGGGTCATGGAGCACTGGCACAGACTGCCCAGAGAGGTGGTGGGGTCTCCTTCTCTGGAAATGTTCCAGACCCACCTGGACATCTACCTGTGCAACCTGGGCTAGGGAGCTGCTTTGGCAGGGGATTGGACTAGATGATCTCTGGAGGTCCCTTCCAACCCCTACAAGTTCTCTGATTCTGTGAAAGAGCAGATGGCAATGTGGAAAACACTGCTGCAAGAAACACATTTGTAATGTGTGATGATACAACTATGGCAGAGCTACCCAGCCGCAAATGCTTTGTGCACCACATTGAACAGGGATAATTAGTGGGATAAGGAAGCAAGCAGGTTGATGATAAGGAAACCATACAACAGAGAATGTTCACCCAAGAGCTGCACTGGCTTGTCTCTGGTGCAGTTACTGCTTGCAAGAGCAAATCATCCTGTAGAATGGAAAAACAATATTTTAAGTGAAGTCACTTCAACAGAGCATCCTTCTAACTCTGGGACAGGGAAAAAAACTGGCAGAATAAAATACTAAACTTTCTTACCAACAGAACAGAGATGTCTCTCTTTCCACCATGACAACATCAGATACACTGCGGTTGAGAGAGATGAGGGAAATACTGCACATTAATCCCTGCTGGTTTACACTGCACAAAGAGCAGCATACAATCTAAAGAAATCTAGTGGGATAAAAAGAGCACAGGTATACAGGAAAACGATGCAGAAATATCTCCCCATTTGGTTTATTCTCTTGCACTACACTTGTACGCTGGAAAAATACTTGTCACCAAATACTGATCATTTTAGTGCTATTTGTAGACTAATTAGCAAGTCCATATATCATACAAGTTGAATGAAGAATCTTTCCATAACTCAATTTTACATGGTTTGCAACAAGGAAGCAGCTTGCTTTGTTTTCTTAAAAAAATGTGAAGACAATAATGTTAGGCATCAAATGTGAAAAGCTCAGTTGAGGAAGGGAAAATAATTAGATAAAAATAATACATGGAATAGAAAATGAAGTTAGAAGAAAAAGGCTTTCTGTGAAACTTACTTCAGGAACCATATACAGCAGGAAGGAAAAGCAAACAGCTATCAGAAATAAGATAATTGATTTGCACACGCAAGATACAAATAAAAAGATTACAGAAAATCCAAAAGGTGCAAAACAAAGAGGAATGAAAATTTAATAATAATAATAAAAGGAACTGTACACGTCAACTGGTCTATGAAATGATGAAGGATTACAATGAAGGTGAACATACAAATCAGATGAGAAGAACAACTAAGAAAAGTGAATGAATGACTTGTAAATAATACTCAGATTTTAGAGGCTAAAATGTTGTTTTTGTTTTTTACCTGCTGCAGAGATGCACAGAATTAAAATAGAGTACTACAATACATGTTTCACAGAAATCTCAAAAAGAGTATAAAATAAACATAGGAATGCCGGAGATTAGAGACTCTGGGGATTCAGAACTTTCAAACCAAGTCCCAGATCAGTTTTAAAAGATATAGAATTTTTTATTTCTTCAAAAGGCATAAAGGACACCTGGTACCCTACTGCAAGGGATGCTATAGAAGCAGAACTAACAGTTCAGCATTTCAGAGTTGTTAGAATACTTTGTCACACAAGAAAAGATCTTGGTGCCCTCATACTTTACTCCGCAGAACTGTGATTGCATCTTCCATTTAGACCAACGAATACTGGTTTTCAAGGTCAGGCAGACAGCTTGTAAATCGCTATGCACTTTCAGAGTGTTCTCTGTTTTCTTGCAGTCTCCATTTCCCTAACCAATCCACTCACACACTACGTAAGTGACCTCAGCAGGGGTCACCATGAGAGGCAAAATGCAAGCAGCATAAGAATGAGATAACACCTACACACTGTGCCTTTGAGGAATTAAATGAGTCAGAGAAGATTTGGACATGGCAGCTTCTTTAAAGAATAAATAACTCAGGTAGAGAGAGAGATGGAGTCTGTGATCTTGGGGAATTGTGCACAGCTCTGGAAAAGGTGTAAAATTGTGTTCTGTGAGATTAGAAACTCAGATGAACTGGACTTCAATGAACTACTGAATCATGTAAAAACAATTTCATGTAGCATAAGCCAGACAAGAAAATAAATCATGCAAAGATTGGAAAAAAAAAAAGTATAAGCAGTTAGTAAATTAAAAAAGAATGGAAAGGGAGAAGAAAGAGAACTAGAAGTTCCTGAAGAGTACAGTGAACTATAATAATTATAGAAAATGTCAATAACATTCTGCATTGGGTATCATTCAACTTGAAAAAACCCAAAATAGGAATAGGTTCTCCAGTTATCATTATACTGATTATATAGTATTTCCAGAATGCACGTTCAGTAGAGCTTATTCTATTCATCTATGTTGGATATCCATAAAACATGAGCTGTAAGATTACTCTGAATGAATCCAACTAGATTTCAGTATATATGTATATAAACATGCACACAATTAAAAAAAAAAACAGTTGCAAAATTTACAACAATCTTTGATGAACTCCAGCAAGCTAATTGTTCTCTGTTAATAGATGGACTCATTTTTAAACTGAAGCTGTCAGCTCCAATTGCTAGCCATCAGAAGTGATCACTTATATTTTTGTCTACCATCACAAAGGTCTTCCCACTAACAAGTTTGAGTAGGCAGTTGCAGACTTCCATCAAATGATCTCAGCCTTATGTTTATTGAACTGAATAGATACACTAAGCACTTTGAGCTGTCTCCCAAGCCTTTAATCTCCCATGACTCCTCCACAAATTCTCTTCAATTTTTCAAAGTACTGACTTCTATTCTATCACTGAGAGCCATCTAAGACATTCAGAAAGTCACAGAGATACAGAGAAACAATGTCCTGAAGTAACTCTTTGTGGAAGTCAAAGGGCTCTAAGTTCACTAACCTAAAATAATCATCTTTTGGCTTAGAAACTACAAAATAAAATAGGTTTCTTCAATAGGAGTGGCCTTCCAACTGCAAAAGATGTTTTTTTGTTTGTTTTTAACATGGACAGAAACAAAACCTACATCCAGGCAGCTCAGATCACAGATGTATGCTGTGAACTCTGATACAACAATATGCCAGAGATAAAACACTCAGCTCTGCTGAAACTGGAGGCAAACCTGATATCGGAATTCTGGTAACAGAATTTCTGATTCCATGTATTTTCAAAATTCTCTTTCAAACCCATCTTTCAATATCAAGAATACAAGAGACCTACTCCTGTTGTTTTGTTGTTTTTTTTTTTCTTTTTCCCCTCCAGACTTCAACACTTTTTAAAGGTTTTTAACATCAAATCCACAAGGCAGATGGTTGGTGCTATTTGGTTTTTGGGGGCATTGAACATAGATAACTTTTCCCTATACAATGATTTAAAATACAGAAACTGAAGGGAAAAATAATAGCAGAGAAAATGTTACTAGTACTTCTAATCTAGTTATAGGATTATCTGCACAAAAAAATATGCCTGTATTCAGCTTGTCATTTCCAGCTCATGTTAATTATAGTTCAACGCACCTCACATGATAAGAGGTATAATCTGGGCAAAAGCATGTGGAGGTTGTGGTCCAAATTATACAGTATGTCTTCCAGCTGATAATTCAAACAGGTAATGAACTGTTTAATCTTATGCAGCCTGGCAAACACTGTTTATCTTTACCCAAGCCTTCAACATGCACATCAAACTGAACATATCTTTTGCAAATATGATGACTGAATCTTCTTTTCAGTTAGCTTCATTTGAAGTTTTAATTACATTCCACCTACAACAATATTTTTGAAGAAATAAAGCAGAGATTGAACATGACAGAAAAAAGAATGAATTCGTTAGAATACCCAGTTAGATATATTTCTTATATGAAGAATTAACTGGTTTCTGTGTTCTCAGAATATCAGCTGTAACTTGGCAGTTAATCAGAAGTACTACTACTTGCACTAGCACCTCCTGAGCATGCACCACAGGTTCTGTGCAAGTATAGGTGGTAAAGTTCCTGGTCTTATACTACAGACTGCTACCATAACATTCTGTGCTTAAGTATTGAACCCAAGGACCACAGACTTTCACAGTTTAATGGCAGAAGCAGTAGTCATTATTTCCACTCTTTATCATGGAACCACAGAAGTGGTCAACTGCAACATGAGCAAGCACGTTCTGTTCCTGCACCAGGAAGACAGAATCAAACTGAGGGATGCAGAACTCCAGCTCTCCATCTCCTGACTCCAGAGATTAGCAATTCCTTGCTTTTCTCTCTTTTACTCCAGATCATTTCTTCAAGGACAGAGACAGGAATAAAATACTTGGATGAAAAATTTCAGTTCCTGAACAGGAGATGCAGTGCTCTATACTGTGTAATAAGGTTTACATTGCTTCAGAGTAATTTGTTACAATGTAAAGGAGTATATTACAAAAAAGCAGTCATAAAAACAAGAAATAGAAATATATTTCTTCCTTGGAATAATACTCAGAATAAATAATCTCGCTTTTATATCTTGGTAAAAGTTAAGAATTGGGCAAGTTTTTCTACTGTATAGAATTCTTTAGAATATCAGCATTAAAATAAGTTTGGGGACAAAACCAGCTGTTCTGGAAAAGATTACAATTTCAGTGTTTTTATTCTGTTTTTAATCAAAATCATACCTCCTCCATCTTTCAGTCAATATTTTCCACCATTCCAGTTTGGGTTTTATTTCTATTTATCTAAGTACATGAATTCTACAGCATGCTTGGAATCCTGTATGATTTGAGTAACACTATAGAGCAGACATTTCACTCTTTTTAAACATGTGAGCATTACATGAGAAGTCAGAAGAGGATGATGTCATTCTAGAATATCAATTACAGAGGCTTTTGTTTAGCTTGTACTTCCACTACTGTATTTGCAAACTTCCCAAAGAAAACCTTAAAATTGTAACAATAAGAAAGAATGAAGCAGAAAAAAGAGAGACTAATCTTTATCTGACAATCAGTAGGAACAAAAACTGGGAAAAAAAATAACATATTTCATAAGAGTGACATCTTGAATTCCATCCAAACAGAATGACATCCTAGGGTCGGATATATATAGATAGGGTTTTGGTTAGATATTCTTACTCTTAGATGCTTTACCTGAACAATGCCAGTCTATTTCAAAATAAAGATGAAATGTAATGTACCAGAAAATCATCTAACTTTTCACTTAGTCACTGACATGAATTTACACCAATGAAAGCAGGTGTAAATGTTTAGATTCATGCACAAATTGCGTATATTAGTGAGTGTATGGAATGAGATTTGTACATGGTATCTCACAAACACCATGAATGCTCGTGAAGGAAAACTCTTAAGGTGGAAATGCATTACTATGCCAAGATTTTAAATCAAAATATATCCAAAAAACACACCTATAACTAAAAAGATGAACAAATTGAATTCTCTGTTTCTGCCATGGTATAATCTGGATCCAGGCTATCAATCAGCAATCCCAGATGATCTAAAACAACAGTTTATCACTTACAAAAAAAAAAAATCCAAAGCGTAAACTGAATGCTAAATGTTATACTATTTTCTGATTCAATCTGCAGACCAATGGAGGACAACTGCCTGATTGTTTTCTCTGAACTGCTACTTGAAAACAAACTGACACAATTCCTTAAATATCCCATCAATCTCTAGGCCCATGCTCAAAAGAAAGAGAACAAGGCTTAGTTTCAGCTGCGATGGAATTGTTTTCATCATAGTGTCTGGTATGGTGCTACGTTTTGGTTCAAAGAGAAAAACAACGTTGATGACTCACTGATGTTTATAGTTGTTGCTAAGCAGTGGAGAAGCAAGGCCATTCTCAGTGAAAGGCCAAAGGAGCTGGGAGGGGACAGAATTAGGACAGTTGGCTTAAACTGGCCAAAGGGATGTTCCATACCATATGACATCAAGAGGAAAGAGTTTTGAGGGAGGCTGGGATTTTCTCTCTTCCTTCTCCTGCTTGGTGACTAGCTGGGCTTCAGTCAGGGAGTGGTGAGCAATTGCTTGTGCATCACTTGTCGTATACATTCATATATATACATTGTATAACTATTATTCTCTTGTTCTTCTTTATCTTAGTAAATAGTTTTTATCTCAACTCAGGAGTTCTACTTCATTTTTTCTCCACAGTCCTCCTTCCCATCCCACCAGGAAGCAAATGACTACATGACGCTTAGCTGCTTGCTGGATTAAATCAAAAAAGAGGCCAAACATTCCACAGAACCCTTTGCATGCTTTTGGGAACAGAAAATATCACATCACTTTAACATAACATGAGCAACATCAACAGTGCAAGAAAACAAATCCCTGATGCAAGACACTGAGAATCAAAGCTGAAATGAATATAAAATAACGCCAGTGTTTCAAGACTGAACTCCAATGGCATAGGGCTTATGCTGTAACCCCATCCAACATGTCTGACCAAACACACACAGGCAATATCCACACAAAACAACAAACAGAAACCAAATTGTGAAGGTTCAGATCTGAGCCCAATACTTGCAGAACTGTAATCCAATGAAATTGACCAGAATTGGTGATGCATACTACCAAAATTACTCCAAATTCTTTCTTCTGCTTTGCTTCAAATTTATTCTGATGCAACTTAATCATGTGAAGCCAAACTACATTAAAATGTGAAGTAATGTAGAAATCTAGAGCACAGATGGCATACCAGGCTGAATCATTTGTCATTAACCCAAAAGAATGATGCTCTGTGCAACAGCTGGCAACAGCATTTCAGATGTAACGGAAGAAGTTGTCAGGCATGCTATGAGAACTCAGTGCTTATTTATAGGCACAGCAGCTCATTAAGGTGCACACACTGAATGATACAAAGTTGAAAGTTACTTACTCAGCTTAGATGTCTAACTCCTGCAGAAGGTTGTTCAGTAGCACACTTCACTACCAAATTACACTTCCATGATTCCTGAAGAGCCATTCTAAATTTCAGTGACACTGCAACTTGGAAAACCTTGTCATCTTGACTACGTAACTTGTAGAAGGTATTTTGCCATGAAGAGAGACAGCTTAAAACTTCAGACAAGTTCTATTTCTTAAACCCAGTTCTCCATGATCACAGATCCAACGCTGGGTCATTTCAGGTGTTATGTTTATGTTACGTAATCAGGTTATACTGTTGTCTACAAAGAAAATACTGCATGAGTATATAACATTTCAGTAATGTTTACACCATCAGATCTCAGAAGAAAGGAAGAGAAACTAACCTTTGAGCTTCAGTAGAGAAATGGCCTGATCAAAAGACTCCTGCAGATAACAGTGGGCTTTGAATCAAGCCACTGTGACATTCAAGTTGCGTGAACACAGTTTTTATGTTTTCTGAATTTAAGTATGTAGAACAGTAAGATTAAATTTAATACCTTCATTGCACTTATATAAACTAAACCCCCATCTTCCAAGTGAAAATAAGAAAGTACTTTATGTATTTATATGAACACCATCAGACAAGTTGATCTTATAATCACAATTATGACTAACACAGGTACAAGTGACTCGAGATATACAGTAAGAAACTATGCTAAATAGACTAGTTTCCAGACTTTTCAACCGTGACAAAAAGTAACGTATAAAATGAAAATATATTTCACATTTTGGTTATAGGAAATGACCAACAGAATGTAGTTCTTTGTCTGCTACTTAATTCTAAAGTTAATTTTTATCAAAAAGGCAATTCCATAACACACACAAAAAAGAAAACACTTTAAAGCTAAATATTTTTCAGATATGTTATCAGAAAACCTCACATTTTCACTTATTTTATATAGATTTTGTGAAAGCTTGAAATGGAATGAAAACTGTCAGTCCAGACTTGGTCTTTACAGTTTCATAACAATTTGAAACAAGGACTCTGCTATTACGGAATTTTATGTTCAAAAGAAATTAAGTTGCTACACTTAATCCAACAAGTCACAGGTACTTTAAAGCTGATACAAGAAAATGAGAATCACACTCACAATCAATTAAATGCTGATAATATACCCAACAGTAATTGCTTAAGGAAAGATGGCCACAGCCATTCCATTCCAACACTCATGTGAATGGCAACAAACATTTCATATGGCTACGACACATGGAAGACAGTGAGTGACTCTGCACAAACTAGAAATGGGCATACAACATCTTCACCGTGGAAGCTCATCTGTGTTATACACTGCATGTTTTCCCTTTAATGATTTATTTAAACAGAAACAATGAAAAGATACATATTTTCATTTTAGAATCAAATAAACATGGAAAGTTTGTTTGGTGCAGAAAAAAATACTAAATACTAAAAGCACCACCTCAGAAATGAATAACACAAAGCATGCAGTGAGTTTCATCAGAGCATAGACTACTGCTGAATAAACAGGTTTTCAAATTATTAAAAATAATCTAATAAGGTATTTTCAGTACTCAGACATTTTCGAAATGTGTTAAAAATCATTTATGAGCACAACTAGAAACATTTTGGTGTAACACTTATTTTTGAAAGCAAATAGTTAACTGGAAAAAAAATCCCTACTGGCAAACACATTGCACATTCTTCTGAGGCTTTCAGTATTGAAACTGCCAGGAAATAAAAAAAATTAAAATAACAGCTTGGTAAATCACAAACTATGCTTTTGAATCCGAAGCTCAGAACCTGTTTTTTGTAAATATTTCAGTGTGCAAAGCCAGTATTACTTGTAGCAGCATCACTGTTTCAGCTGTTCACATGATATTAAGTTTCAGACTAATGATATTGCATTCTGCATAATGGCTAAATATTCAGCTTCTTCTACAATAGCCATAGTCCTTTTATTGCCATTTCTGATACTCACTGCAGTACATTTCAAGGAGATACACTATATTTATTCTTAGGAAGATAAGTCCAGGCATGCATTTTTTAAAAAACACAAAAAATGAAAATTAATGGTTCCTCTTCTGTTACAGAACAGAAAACTATGAGATAACCCATGCAAGTGTGCAGAGTATGCATATTGAGCAAGATTAAGAAAAACTGAGCGTGAAAGAAAGCTTTCTAAGGAATGCTTCTGCTACCACCAATTTATTATTTAATGAATATACCTGTTCGTTTTCATATATCATTAGAGAGCCTACAAGCAGGCTGGCAAGTGCTTTAAGACTTACTCCAGAAATTTCTTAGACAATAAAACTCTCAGTGAGAGTTCAGCAGTAAAAACAAAAATATCACTTTCCAAACAATGGTTAAAATTAAAGTGGGAGGTATTAAAAAGTGATTATGATGTGCATGATAGCCCTTATTTTATATTTCCTCTAGAAATTAATTCAGTATAGAAATTCTACTTAAGATGACTGGGCAAGCACAAGCTAGCAATTAGATTGTGAAATATAGTTTTGCGCAATACATACATTATTTACCAGAGTTGCTTTCCTTGAAAAATTGGCTAAGTGCAGCCAGAAAAGAAATTCAGCAAATGAGCTTTTCAGTACTGGTAATGAGGAAACTGACACAAAGAGGGTAGGTTTTATTTTCAGTCCTAGGTTACAAATGCCAATCAGCACAAGCCAGGATATTTAAGTGCAATCCAGCAGTTTGCAGGCCAGGGAAGTAATTATGCTTCACTTGTCTGGAACATGGTTATGACTGTTTTGGGAGGTAAAGCAATTATATTCCTTACCTATACCGAATCTTTAGACTTTAAAAGGCAGATCTGGTCAACAACAAAGCTCAAGACCTTCAGTGATTTTATCAGAATCATCATGTCTTAAGCTACAGAAATTTCTACAGTCTGTAAAATACTAAGCTCACATTAAGCATCATTTAATTTCAAATCTGTTTATTTAAAGTGATTAATTCAACTTACTACTATGTCAATCATAAAGTTGGTTTCACCACAATTTCAGGTAAAATGTCATGACTCCCCTTTGTCTAGTTTTCATGACTGTAAAATGGCAACAACAGTTGATCCCATTTCTGGAAGAGTTCTTACACCCTCAGAAGGAGGTTACTACAATAAGGGCAAATTAGTACTATTCATCCTTAAGTACTAATCAATTTGTTACTTGTTGATGTTTCTATTGTCCATTGGGAAAGACATTTTTGAGCATCTCTAAAAATATGAGAGGACTTTTGTCAAACCTCCTTTATAGGGTGCTCTGACAGCTCTCAACACAGAAAGCCATTGCACTATATCTGCAACATCTTTTATACTTGGGCAGCTGGCAAAAAGTGAGAAAATTCATTAGTATGCTAATGATGTGTCCTATTTAAAATTCCAGCTCTGATTATTGTGTGATTAAGTCTCTTCCCTTGACGCCTTCTTCCTTATATCTGCATTATTGTGAGAAATCAACAATTCTTAATGAAGTAAAAAAAAAAAAGAAAAAAAGGTGACCAATTTATACACAAGAGAAAGACAAACATACACACACATTTCTGCATTTCCTTTGTTGTTGCTGTCTAATGCTTCCCAGACAAAGTGGTATTATCTTCAGTAAAATACATTTCAAAAAAGTTTTAAGAAGTTAACAGGCAAGAAAGATAACAGTTCAAGTGTCTAACGACACAGGAATAGCTATGTGTAAGAATACCTGTGCAGACAGTTCTAAGACTTTATAAAAACAAGAGGGGAGTAAATAGAATATTATTGCCTGGAAACAAGAGAAAAGTAAAACCAAGGTGACAAGAGATCCAGTCACTTTAACTTCATTTCCAAGAGAAAAACAAAGCATCTCTTTTCTGTAGTAAAAGATGTTATAACCAGTAATATGTTTAAACTAGTCAAAAGCCTTCAAATAAGATAAAACTAAGAGACTGTCCTTGGTAACTTGTATCTAGGTGACCCTGTTCGAGCAGTGGGGTTGGACCAGATGACTTTCAGAGTCTCTTCCAGCCTCAACCATCCTGCCATCCTGAGACTGCTACTACTTTGCCTGCGTTACTTTCAGTAACCTACTTCTAGCTGACACGTAGGCTGCTATCTCATAAGGAGCCGAGCTGTGTCAAAGCACAGCTCTGCACAAGGAGGGATCACAGATACATCTTTACTGTCTATCAAGAATCAACCAGTCATTCTAGCCCTGGTCTTTTTTGCTGTTTAAATTACAATGGTTAATTTTGCCTCAAGCGGACTACAAACACTGAGTAGAGAGCTAGTAAAAGAGATAAGGGACAGTAGTGTCCTCTTACAGTGCTCTTGGATGGAGTAAGAATTCCTCTGCCTGATTCAGAGCTATGGAAGACCAATTAAGCAAGAATCACAGAATGGCTTAGGTTGGAGTGGACCTTAAAGATCATCCAGTTCCAACAACTCTACCATGGGCAGGGTCACCATGCACTAGATCAGCCTGCCCAGGGCCCCATCCAACCTGGCTTTGATAGCCTCTAGGGATGGGGCAACCACAGCTTCCCTGGGCAGCCTGTTCTTGAGCTTCACCACCGAGTAAAGAATTCTTGCATCTAATCTAAATCTTTTCTCTTTCAGTTTCAATCCACTCCCCCTTGTCCTATCATTACTGGACTGTGTAAAACATCCATTCTCTTCCTGCTTGTAAGCTCCCTTCAAGTCTTGGAAAAATGTGATGAGGTCTCCCCAGAGCCTTCTCGTCTCCAAGTGAAATAAGTTCAGTTCCCTTTACCTTTCATCACGGGAGAGGCGCTCTAGCCCTCATTCAAGTTGCACCTTTCACAGTGAAGAGAAATCCAACTGTTTTCTCCAGTTCTTTTAAATGATAATGAAAATCCTGATCTATGATAGAACCACCACAGGCAGCACTGCGTGACATCCAAATAAGCAAGAGACAGAGCAATAGCTATAGCAAAAACCTCCTCAATCATAATATACTACCTCTTCTTTAATTAAGCTATGGCAATAAAATCCTATTCCAAATTTTCTTGCTTTATTCTTCAAACATAGAAGTACCATACAAATTAACAACTGGTTCATAAAAGTGGATGTCATTTTTAAGACACAATCTGTTCACAATTTTCTAGAGTATCAGAATGCTGTTTTTCAATTAAACATGGTGATACTAATTTCATGCTAGCAATTTCAAACCTAAAAGTGTTTCCATACTTTAAAGAAAAAAACAGTTTAAAATACATGCAAGGAGGGCAGGGACAAAAAAAAAAAGGAGAAGATCTTAGATTTCAATTTATGTATCTCTGACCATTAAGTCCTTCGTAGAGTATTTTATGTACAAATAAATTTCTCTTTATACCTACAGAATTATAGTAAATTAAAAAACAATCCAAGCAGTAAACATGAAGAGCTTTGTAATTTATTCTCACAAATTTTATGACAGTAGAGGTCATATCTAGAAGAAACCTCATTACACTTGCACAAATGCAAAGCAAAAAAAAATAGAGCCTCAGAACTGCTAACAATTCTGTTACTTCAGCAATACCCTTGCAGAGGTTTTGTTTGAAACACTGGTGAAGAAAAATACAAATGAGAAGTGTGTACGCATTATAGGAGGTTTAACTGTCCTAGAAACAAAGGAGAAGCAAAACAGACAGATTGGAAGGTCAGAACTCTCCTGTCTTCAATTGACTTACAATTTCAGGGGATGAGGATGCGTTTTTTGTGGGTTTAGATCACGTGACTTAAGTAATTATGCTCTACTGTCAGGAGTCGAAAAGATCAAAAAATTGTTTATTTTCAGCCATTTCGTTTCTAACAAAGGAAGTTTTAATCCAGGTTGCACATGCGCATGCATGTGTGTATTCTCCTATACTTTTTAAAACTACAGTTGGATGTATTCAGTTGCTTACAGACACCGTTTCTAAGATAGCTCTTCCACTCCACTTCCCTATAAGGAGACTACATGTGTTTCAAACACAGGGACACTTCCACTTCTCAACCAACCAACTGCTCATAAAATTCTGAAAAATGAAAGGCATTTCACATACCTAAAGCTTCATAATAGCTCTTATATTTATACTTGTCTAGTTAGAGTTAACCAGAGTAAGCATATTTGCAATTAATGGTAAATAATTAATTCAGCCTTGTCATTTAATCAAGCAACAAGTCAATTTTATCTGCCTAACTTCACTAGGAGATATAGTAGAAAACAAGATATGGTGTAGAAGAAAACAGGATAAACCAAGACTAGTAGTGGCTTTGCTATTTCATTTGTCAACAGCTTTCCAGTAATTGCAGAGAAGTTCCCCAGTCCATCACAACAGTGCCACCTCAGCACACTGCCCTCACTCGTGTTTGTATGAAAGTTGGATTTGGCAAGCTGTTTAAATCCACTTCAAGCATAATATCAAGATAACTCTTTCCTTCAGAAGCACGGACCCATCACACCTCATTCATTCAGAGCCATCACCAAACATTTACTAAATAGGTTGCAGTTGTCACAACCAACACCGCCTACTGTAAGCAAATAAAAGACTGCATATGTTTTTCTGTAAGTGAATTCATGCACACTAATATCATCAGTATAATGTCAATGGGTTTAGAAAAAAGTGTATTGAGAATTAGGCTAAGATAGACCTCAGAAAGTAATATACTGCTAGAATATCCCCCTCTCCCCTGAACAAATACCCTTCTCCAGAGGGAACAGCTGAAAGCTTATCTAGCATATTGCTTATCTAAGTTCTGGTCAAGCTTTCTTCAGAAAATATGTATGATTTGTAAATACATGATGGTTTTGTGAAAGTCAGTAGACTTCCAGATGTTTGTGACAGAGCAAAAGCTGTAAGAGCCTGTGAACTACTTACCAAAGGCAGCCTCTCCTTGTTCAAGTTCTTGCTTCAGTCTGTTGTAATCATCTTTAATTCTCTCCAGTTTCCGGATGTTTTGGGCACTCAAAACAAACAGCTCACTGAGAAGTCCTTCCAGTCCTTCCTTCTCAGATGTTAATGATCTTATTTCTTCTGCCAGATCCTTGGCAGTACCAAAGTTACTTCCTGCATATTTTTGGGGGGTAGTGGGGAGAGGGAGAAAAGAGACAATAAAGGAGACACTTGCAATATCAGTAGGTTACACAGCAAACAAGGGAAATTAAGCAATTATAATTTCCAACAGCAATAAAGACCAAACTGGGAAAAAAAACAGGGGAAAAAAAGAAAAGTAAACCAGTCTTTTTTCCAAGAATCCATTATGCTAACATATTAAGAAAATCATAACTGCAGCATAAAACCTAATACACAGTGAACACTTTTGGATAAGACCTGTTTCTTAGGTCTACACTGGAGAAAACTCATACTGAAATTGATTACTGTGCTGTCACCTGTCAGATCTTTTTTGTGTTTTGGAGAACACCTCAACTCATAATACTGCTACAACAGGTGCCAACAATCTGCTAGACTTTAAAATATTCCTCTTTGAACGAAGAAGCACAATACAGTTACTTACAAGCACCAGAATGTTACATCACATCTGTTAGTAAACAAGCACCCACATAAGGAATTTCAGAAGAAAATTTTGAAAGAACAAGTAAAGTCACAGCTCTCAGCTTCTGATTACTCCTGAAGTGCGAAGTCTCAGAGATGGCAAAACAACTCAAATATTGCCTGTTGACTTTGCTCTGGAAATCCCAAAAAATATTCAGGCCATTTGGACAGGGATCCAGAATCAAAAGTTCAGTTCCTGGATGGTTTTGAGTACACACTAGTAACATTTGCCTACTGGCTATTTCTCTCAGGACAAGGTAGGAAGAACAAGATACAAGTACTTAAACTCATTAGAAGACTACAAATTATGGTTAAATGCTGAGTGGCTCCATTCCTCCAGAGCAGAAGAGTGAATGGAAACACTTCCATCAACTAACTAACAACCATCCTCCTTGAAGAAAGACACTGCTGAAAACTCAAGTGATCACATGAAGACAGATGTACCACAAGAAGATTGTACTTTTCAAAGTTTTGGATAAAACTGTATCAAATCATTCAGGTTTAACAATTAAACACTGCTAAAAACTGACTCTCTTCTTGTTTACTTAGTCATAAAGGTATGGGGGTTTCAGCAAAGCCCTTCTTTCTTAATGTCATTATAAATTCTTCTTCCAAAACACCCCTAAATTCTGCTCCTCAGGCAGTTTGCCAGTTCTGTCTTACAATGAATTAAACAATTTTAAATTGATTGACTATTTACAAGTAGTAGAATCTTAGGATTTAGTAGTGCATTTATGAAGAAATAACAGGGCAAGTAGTACCTTCTCAATCTGTCACATTTCCAAATGGACAGAACACAGCAGAAGATCACTACAAAACAAATTTGCCATAAAAAAAAAATTGCAGATATTCAGATGTTTCTAAGGTAACAAGACAAATAATTAAACAGTGTGCCTTTATTTCACCTGAACTCATCCCAAGCATCAGCGCACAAGAGCCTTAATAAAACATGAAGGCAAGAAATCCTTCATTAGAATCTGGAGCTTACTCTTATGTTCCAGAAGACAACAAGGAAAAAGGTATGATATTGTATATGAAAGTTTTATACACATTGAATGGATCTTAATTCCCAGAGGGAAACTTTATATCAAAATTGAGGCTATGAGGAAATGGCAATAGATACATGCCCAGAAGCCAAAAACTGCCTGATACAGCTTCTCCTGACAGCAGAGATGTCAAAGTCAGCAGTGAAAAATTCAGAAAAGCATATTCAGACTCATGCAACACAAATATCATCAGTGAACTTCTGACCTCAATCACAGCAACCAAAATAACTGTTTTCTATACGCCATAAGAAGGTTGATTTAAAAATTAATGCAAAATCCCTAGCTGTTAGCATTAAAAGACATACTGTCCTGGGGTTCTATAAGAGGTAGCCACTTTGGATGCTGTGGAATTATTCTACAGACACATTAAAATACTTTATTCTGCTTATATGTATGAAAATGTTAAAATTCCTCTTTTGATAAAATAATTATATTTTGCCTAAGTGAACAAAATACCTGCTGTTTTATCAGCCACTCAAAGCTGTGTTTTGTATAGCCATACCACTGGGAGAACTTGTTGGCTGACATCAGATGAACAGTTAGTCAACTTTTAGAATCATTACAGTTGGAAAAGACCACTAAGATTATCTAAACCCAACCACCAACCCATCCCCATCATATTCCCTGTGTCCCTCAATGCCACATCCACGCATTTCTTGAACAGCCCCAGGGACAGAAGCATCACCACCTCCCCTGGGCAGCCCATTCTAATGTAGTGCATGGATTTTCTTTCTAGGAATCATGTGAAGCTGGGATTATAATAAAATACCATATTATTCACATGAGCTTGGCAAAACTCATATTCCTATGAGTTTAGCACTGAAATATCACTTTTATTTTTCTATTAATTTGGAGAATACAGTGCTCTGAGCAGGCTGAGCAGCATGCTTACAGTACACTGCCATACTGAGCTCAGTATGAGCACTTAACAGTAAGGTTTATCTTCTCAAAGTTATCTCTGATGACAGTAACAACAAGAAAAAAAATTTCCTCCTTAATCTTGACCTCTGGAACCCAGTCACACACCCTTATCTCCCTCTTGCTACAGACAATAAAAGATCAGGTAAGTTCCATTGGCTTGATGTGAATGCAAAAAATACCAGCCAAATTAATCAAAACATTGGAAAAACAAAAATAAAAAATATATACCTATGAACAAAGTAGCCATATAAATCTTTCTATTCACTGTAAAACTAAAAAGCATATAATAACTTAGATTATTTTCCTCTCTTCTGAAAATGCTACTAGCATGGCCATATATGACAACTAAATTACACTCTGCACAAGTACCTTTTCTGTATACGTATTTACATGCTATTTAAACTCATGCCTACTGTAACCACTCACTGTCAGATTTTACTTTATCAAGCAGATCATTGCCCATATAGTACCCTCAAACTAACGTCTAATTATTTTGATAATACTGGCAAACAACATATTGACTTGAAGCAGAGAGGTGTCCCACTTCTACTTAAACTATCTTTATTACAATACAAGCAAAGGAACAATTTTTTGTGTAACACTGAAGCATACATACCAGATATTGGTCTGAATGTTGGAAGGAACAAACTGGTCTGTATTTATCATTACCTATAAGCTATTTCTTCATCAACTAATGGTACATTTAATGGTACATTGAAGTAGAAGTTCATGTTTTAGTTTAGGGCATTCACCACCATGCTATTCATCAAAGACCCTAGAAAACATGCCTGCAAATCCTCTACCTCATGAGAATACAAACCAATTCCAACACGAGAACAGAACTTGAAGAAAATAAATATAATTTAGCTTCTCACAAAGAAGAGAGAAAACAGTAAACGTGAGAGAAATATAAGATTTTGGAAGTAGTGCCAGTGCATTTGTGCAATTATTTTTTTCCAAGTAATAACACATGCAAATACATTTAGGGAGCAGAAAGCTACTGAAATGATTGATATGATCTTGAAAGGTTGAAAGATAATCCAATTAGAAGTAGGCAACAAACCCCAAAACATACATTTAGAAGAGGAACTCTCTGCCTTAGAAAGCTTACTGTACCAGGCCTAATCTATCACCAAAGAGTAGCAACTCAGAAATCCATCCTTAAATAAATAAATTAATAAATTAAATCAGTAAAAACTCAAAGATTAGAGTGAAAATTACCAATGATAAAAGGCACAAAAACCTTGACAAATAAAGTCAGAAATTTGGAAGTTGGTAATTCAGCAACACTGAGATTTCTAAAAAACAATAGAAACTGTTGACCAGCAGGTTCCTCAGATGTTCTGATGCCTGCACTGGGGGAGATGAGCATAGGATCAGTTCATCTCCCCTCTCTCCTACCTCAGACTCCCCTCCACGCCACTGTCAAAAAAGGACATGCTTTGAATGTAGGGGAACAGCCCAGATCTGACCTTCATTATCTAGGTGGTTTCATGAAATCATCATGCTTCTTTTACCAATCTAACCAAGAAGGAAAGCCAGAGAAGGAACCAAGGAGATAAACATTCACATCATCTAGGTTTAGATGCACACGCTGAAATTCAGAGGATTGTCACCTTGTTCTCCTGGAAAACCTGTAGGATGTACAACACAAATCCATTCTACAGACCACACAGGAGTTTTTCTAGCATCCTCTCCAGACCACTTCCCATGGAGTGAGTGCATTGTCTCTTCACAGCTCTGCCCATCCAGAAAAGGAACTGCCAGAAAGATTATTCCACTCTCCCTCCCCTCCAGGGAGGGCAGGCTAGGTAACAGGAGAGAAAAAGAGTGAAGTCTCTACATGGCTGACTGACTGTTGGAACAGAAGCAATGATTTTCTGCTGTCTGGTCACATATCATTTTGGAGCTTCAGCTACAACTTATCTTTGAAGTTCACTGAAAGTCAGTAACATCTGGCAGTCTCGTTTGGAAGTAAGATAAAAAGACAAATAGCATCACTTTCTTAGGTCTCTGTGACTTGAGCTTAAGGACTTGGCTTCATAGCTCCCTAGCATTATTTTTTAAGTGGGTTAATAGGCTTGTTAAAAAGTGCATAATTTGTAGCAAGACACTTGATGGGACAAACTGATCGTCGTGAGAACACAGCACTGCATGCTGGATCAGGATGTGATGTGGGCACTTCTCAAAATTTAAATATACATACAGAAACGTTATTGAATTCTAGAGGAAAGCATTAAAAACGGTACGTAGTGTGGCAGGGAACATATCAACATCTTGTTGACAATTTTATGACCATACTTAATCTGCATGAAATGACAAAAAGCAGTATAGACATGAAAGTAGGACACCACATTTTCAACCTTGGTTCTGTGCATTTTGGTAATGACAGTCAGACTGGTAGATGTCAGTATAGGATGAAGAACATCCTCGTTCTAGTGTAAAGTTACTTACTGAGCCATGCAGAGCTTGCCCTAAATGAACCAAGAAGCAAAAGTACCAGCACTAAATTTTGTGTTTAGTATTCATATCACATTATTTATAAGCTACATTTCTCCACTTTCCATTGTACTCGCTACTTATAATTAGCTAAAGCTACCAACTTCAAAACAGTGAACAATGTAATAAAGATTCTTTTAATTCTGTTTGAAGAAAAGTTCTGGACTAGCATCTCAGGAGTATTAACTCAAAGTTATTTATCACAATAGGCAAATGTCAATCAGAAGCATTTATACAGACAATCTGAATTTTAACTGTTGATAGAAATACCTCTTAAACGTATTTTTATTTGTTTGCTTTGGGTGTTGTTGTTTTTTAATATATGAAATCTCACACTAACGTCATTAGACTACTGCATTTATTCTACAGTCTTCACTAATCTGAGCAGTACTAATTCCTTTCCATTTCTCCTCCAAAATCTGTTGTTTTTAACAACTCTTCCTTGGAATTCCAATTTGTTCCAAGAAAGAAATCACCGAAAGGAAGTACTTGTACATATGTGGTATCATCTCTAGAGTCTTTTTTTTTTATTTTTTTAGAGTCCTTTGGAATGATCTTAAAATTGAAGGTATTGGACTGACAGAAATGGTAGAACTGCTATGCTTACATTGCATTTATGCTGGTATTTTTCTCTCAGAACAAGACCAATACTGTAAATAACTGTAACTGCAACAGAAAGTACAGTACACATAGACCATTAGTATTTTCTAAAGCTATCCAAGTAGTTACTAAAGGCAGAGGTACATATCACACCTTCCAAACCATCCCATCATTACACACATGAAAGCTCTGAAAAGAAAATAAGTATTAATATGTTAAAGTTCACCTAGCGTAACTATGGGGATACGCAAACCCAGGTGCATGCAATCGCATTTAGCTACTTTTTTGCTTTGACACTGCTCCAAAAACCTCTAAAACTAACTGGTTTCTGAGGGAAAATGATGCATTATATGAAAACAATGAAACATCTGTTTAAAGGAAAACAGTTGTTCTCAGATTCTGTTAGTATTGTTGTTTGAGGAAATTATTTAAATGAATGATCTAACCGCTACAGTAAAAAAGCAGAAGTAACATTCATCCTTGACTAATGTTTCCAATACTGAATGAAGGGATAAGTTCACTGTCCATGGAGATGTTCAAGGAATGGATAGATGTAGTACTTAGGGACATGGTTTAGTGGGCAATACTGGTGGTAGGTGAGCAGTTGGACAGGATGATCTTAGAGGTTTTTTTCCAACCTTAACAATTCTTCTTTAAACAGCTGCATATTTTGCAACTGAAGATTCTCTCACCTTCTCACAATTTAGTACTGCCAGTTCAGGGGATACTTACATGCAATATCTTGCTTAAATCATGGCCAGTATTTTTAAGGTTGAGACATATTTCTTAACTGTGCCTTATTTAAGAGATGACATTCATTTATTTCTGACACGGGAATACACTGGACCTAAATACTTGAACTTTCTCTATATTATTCATTGCTCACTGTTTTTGACTTGTTAAACAAAAAAACTATTTGACTCCTCCTTCCTCTTTCCTCTTTTGAATTTATCAAATCTTTTCTTCCTGACCCTTTTATCTTCTAGTTTCATTCTGCATCCTGGAATTTCTGGTTTTTAGAAGTCTGTGCTTTAAGACTTTTTTTTTTTCCCCATCCAGAATCTCTTTTCAGCTTTCTAGGTCTTTAGAACACCTTCTTTTGTCGTTCCCATATCTATTGCATACTATTCTGCCTTTAAAACAAATAAGCGCCATTATGCCAAATAAAATTAGTCATTTCTTAATATAAGTGAAAGAAATTACAGCATCCACTCTTACAAAATTAACTTTCACCCTTGATTTTCAACCAGTTCCCTCCAGGTACAGAAATCAGATGTAAATTATCTGCTTCTCTGTATGCTTTTTTCTACCTCCCTGCCCCATGCAAAAGAAGTTATCTTCATCACATCTCACTACCATGTTTTATCATTTTTGATGCTTTCTTCCCATCTTAGCTTTTGATAGCTGTTAGAAATAAGCACCCATTATTAAGGCCATGTTTTTAACACTATTCTATTAGTTGACCCAAAGAGCCCCAGTTACTTTCTATTTCTGATACAATAGTAACAGGAGATTGTTCAAATATTCTCACACAAGGACATAAAATTGCATTGTTTCACATCTTTGCCTAAGCTTCAGAACACTTTTGTATTTTTTTTCCATGTGCAATGCAATACCTTTTTCTCTACTGGTCTATCACCATATGCTATAACTTGTAACTAACTGAAATTAGACATTTCAGCCTCTTCCACCAAATCTCTGAAATATCAATTCACATTTGATGGTTGCCAGAAGTTCATTTTCTTTCTTTTAAACTCTCTTTGTGCACACAAATCTAAGGCACATAACACAACCTGCTTTGTCATTTTCTTGCTTTACATTTCTAAACATTTCTAAAAAACAGCTCACTTAAAGTCACCTTCTTCCTACAGTGTCATAATCGAAACCCCAAATTTTTTCCAAGAGAAAGACCCAAGAACTGTGGTACAATGTAGTACAATGTACAGCATTTCTAAACAATTGTGCCTCCTGGTATAACCTAGAAATGGAAGCTAGCCAAATTAGATTTAGAGACAAAAATAATAAAGTCTTGATAATTACACATTATGTCAAAGCCCTCTTACAGATGTCAGTAGATACTATTTAAGATGAGGATAACCTGAAATTGTGTTTGATAGTAAATGTGCCCCTTATTTTACGGTCCCATACAGTTCAGACAAACTACTCCTTGCATGTGAGACCAGACAATTTCCTCAGCAGCAAGCCCAGGATTGAGAACCAGTTTCCAGATGTTCTTGAGAAGGTCTCCACCTGCAACCTTACTCTAAGTAAACCACCCAAAGACAAAAAATTAATAAAAAATAATAATAATAATAATAGAAACCACCTCCCTTCTCTCAGTATCGTTGCTGCTTTTCATCATCTACTACACCAGCACACAGTTGGGCTTAACACTTTTTGTATTTACTTTTATATACAGTCTATAAAAAAAAAAGATTTATACTGCATGAAAATACATGCTAATGTAATGGTGCTAAGAGCTTTTCAGTTGTAGGAGATCCCAACCGACTTCTAGCTCTATCACTCACATTGTAAAACAGCATTTGTCTACACTCAGATGGACTTCATATGTTTTAATTTGTAGCACCAAATTCAGAACATGGTAACAGTGGGAAGGGGATATCAAAAGTTGATCAACACATTCATGAAAGATGCTGGATATGAGCTTACACAGGAAAAAAAAAGCACATACTGTTGAGATTCCCAGAAGGATAATAAGAGAATTTTAACAACAATTTAAGATTGTAATATTTGGTCATTAAAACTCCCCTGAGTAAAGAGTCTTTCAGAGTAAGGAAAAAAAAAAAGAAGACATCACTTCTTATCAGCAAGAAGAAATAGACCAATATTTCTTAAAAAGCATGTAAAGACAATCACAGTCACAGTAGTAAGAAAGCATTTTGTAGAAGCATCAGCATTAAATTGTCTCTTGAATTCATCTCTGAAACAATCAACCACTCTTAAGAGCTAACAAGTAAAAAATATTGTAGTAAATGTTTTGGAAATAGTCCTCAAGTGTTTATTTACTCTCTCAAAGTGTCAAACTGAAGTAAATCTTCTCAGGCCAATCACTTCTTGCTGGCAAGACAAAGCAGTTGCAGATTCAGTTTTTGGGCTATTGTGTCCTCAAGTCATAAAATGGCTGAGAAAAATTTTGACCTCCTTTCTGAAAATAAGAATATTACCTACATTCAGTCTAAGGGCAAAGAAGGGTGATTGCTCAGCTTACCTTGTAGGTGAACACAGAAAAAAGTAGGGTTTCTATTCTGAAAGGTGTCACGATAACCAAAGAAACTGGCTATGCACCATTACAAAATCTGATCTTTAGCTTTCTTTTTGGATTTTGCTGAAATCTGACATTACCCACTTCTCAAAAAAAAAATATTGTGTGACACTGCACAAGTTTTCAATTTAAAATAATTCAATCTAGAGGTGCAAGATTCTCATATCTAGTTGGGAAAGTAAATGACCATCAGATAGCTACAACATGACATTTTGACACATTAGAAGTCCCCTATCCCTTCTTCTTTCTTCCGCGTAACAGTGAAAATATTTATTGTACTCAGGGAATTCTTTTCAGCATCCTCTAAGTGAGTAGTAAGCTAGAAACATCTATATATATATTATCTGTAAACAGTTTGCTGAATTAAAATCACCTCTTCAAACATAAAGGAATAACTGTGGTTTGCTTTCTTTCCTTATTAAGCAGTGCAGTACTCCCAAACAACTATCATGTAAAACTGTTTACAAATCAGACTGAAATGACAATTCAGTGTTTTACTAGTTGTAAATAACATGCACAACCATAACATGGCCAAATTGGTTTTTTTGCTGTGAACACTAGTTGTTTAATGATCTGAATAGTAGTTGCAGCCAATTACTTCATTCTATTTTAGAAGGTAATTTAAAGCCATGTTTGTAATTGTTTTAACTTTGTCATAAATTTATTACGACTCGTAGCTAGAGAGCTCTAGGCATTTAACTTGTGAAGTCCAATAACAGCTATTGATTATTTACAAATTTCATTTATGGAGAATGGAAAAACATTATGTTCTTTGAATGCTTTCTGTCTACCATACAGCAATCTCTTGGTGAGTAATTCCCTTCTGTGTCGAGGGGTCTGAAGTATCTTACGCAGGGAATGACACAGCCTGGTTCTACCATGTTTGCCATGACTTCAAGGGATCTGGTAAGTGCAGATAAATGATGTTTCCCAAGAAGGTTCAGCTACGTGAAGGTCTAACATGCCACTCATCAGCGCTAGCCCCTCTCATCACTTAAAACTTACCTGATACAGCCAGCATTTTGGCCTCAAGTAGAGCTGGTAGTTGAATCTCAATATCACTCACTTTCTTCCTCAAAGTACTGCAGAGTTTCTGGCTCGCGCAAACCTAGATTGAGGCAGACAGGCATGATACATAATTCATTCATGTAAAAATGTAAGGCAATTTAGATGGAGCTTCAAATGTTCTTGGTTTACAGACATGACATAACATCCTACAGCACGATAAAGAAGCTTAATAAAAAGTGATGTCTTCACAGAAATATCAAAGATGAATCAAAATTTCCAGGCTTACCAAAGATTCTGTTACAAAAAAAAAAAAAAAGACATGCAGAACACTAGTAGCATTAGCTACCCAGATAGGAGAGGACATTTTAGGTACCGAGGCTGCACTTAGAAGAAAGGCCAACCAAAGAACTCTGTACATTTTTAACATTAGCAGTGATGTCTGGAACATGTGGAATGTAAATGAGACAATGTTTGGAGTTTAAGACCTTGTAATTCAGAATACAAACTAACATATCATTGCCTCATATCTTAACGGAAAAAAGAAAAGGTAGCTGCTATCCTCATGAACAGGCAACAACAGCTCAGCATTGTACCTCATTTCACAACTAGGAGACACAGATTCATTGGGTTCAAGTTCCCGACTTTCCCTCTTTAAAAAAAAAAACAAAAAACACCTGGTCATCTTTCAGCAATGAATCATGGCTGGTATTAGAAACACAGAGAGAGAATTATTAGAAGAAAGGTAGTTCAAATGCCTCTGTACTTGAAGCGTACATTGTCACCTCAGAATGACTGCATACACCATATGCAAATAATACAGCCCCTACACAGTCAGAAGTGTTGGGTTTTACTCCATATTGCATCAGTTGTGAAGAAAAGCAAAATGAACAAACAAAAATCCCTCACTTAGTTAAGGCCAAGTCTCTTGTTCTGAAGGCAGAAATCAAGCAGTTGCTCAGAATTGTAGTTGATACTTGTAAAACATTGCATTCATTGGAACCAAGGGTAAAGCAATAATCAAGAAAGAGACAGGGTAGTTGTGAAGAGATGAGATGTGAAATGAAATCTCCAGAGAAATGTTTTCCTGCTCTTCTGGATATTTCTTCTCAAAGCATGCATATATCCCATGCATATTAACAAAAGTGCAGCTCTTATTCTACTTTTTAAGACCCATTCAGCTCTCATGGCTTACCTGTTTGCACAGCTAAAGGATAATAATCCAGATACAGAACTAATTTTAAATCTTACTAAATAGTGAATAACTTCTTTTTTCAGCTGAGAGTATCTGTTAACTATGGGTGAATCAAGGGGTATTTGACTCAACAGAACCATTCTCCAGGTCTGTAAAGAATTCAGAATCTTCCCATTAATTTAAAACATCTCATCATTTTTGCATTAATTATATTTTTTCAGTTTCCAGATAATTGCACTTCATTTCAGTATTTCATTCTAAGTGACACGCCTACTGATTTACCACAAATGTTAAAATAACCCAAACCTGTCGGAGGTGAATAAACATGCCCACAGAACCCAAAGGCCATGTCTGTCTCACACCTCCAAAATACATCTTAGAGTTTTTAATGGCTTCCTTCTAAGCAGTGTTCTCTCTTTAGGGGTACTGAATGGCTCAGTGAATTGCAATTAGATTGGGAATCTTTCAGCTGTAGGAAAACTGTTACGAATACATCTCATGCTGGTAGTAACTTAAAGTCATTACCACTAGACAGTCATTTGGTAATTATGCAAAATAAGCTGGGAGGAGGTTTAAACAGTTTCATGTGAATGCTGTGCACTTTGTAAGTATAACTGCCAGAATGAAGTCTGCTGGCACTTTTTATTAATGTACCAAATGTGGGGACCGAAGGCTGAAAGGAGGTTCCCTCTAACTCGGAGATAATTCTTCTGGAACATGAGATAAATACATTACTGAGCCTCTGCATGCATCTACGACACATGTATTCTGCAGATAAATGAAAAACATTAATCTTCAGAGCTATCGCATGGCATAGTTCAACAAAAGTAAATGAAAGACTGGGAGAGGCAAAATAATTTAGCATCTTCTAAACTAATAGCCCTGCATCTACTTGACATCAATTCTACTCTATGAGGTCCAACTCCTTTCATTTTTCCTGATTATTTTACCCTAATATCAGCTACCATTGTTTGTTACAGAAGCTTATTCAGCCTCTGAGGTATATTTGTTTCCTAGCTAACAGCAATGATGAATATTCACAAAGCTCATGCCCTCCTTTGCTCCAGGTGAGCACACTTTCATTGCGCTCCCATATTTGATGTCTGAGGACCCAGCAGTGCAGATGCCTTGTTACCAAATACCAGCAATGCTGCAGCACATGGACCAAGGAGCTCCAGTTACAAAAAAGTTCCCTTTCAGTTACAGGTAAGCTCTTTACAGACAAATATTTCAGTAACACTCGTAAAAATTCTTATCAATTTCTTTTGTTTGTTTAGTTGGTTGTTTTTAGTTTCTGTCAAGTTTAAAAAATAAACATATATTGTATTGGAATAAATCCTACAAATCTTTGTTTAGGTACATAAACAGCCCTCCAGAATATAGCTGCAATGGAAAAAATGGAATGTTGTTTAGCAAAGCTATGAGGAATCAATCTGAAATGAAGCAAAATATCAAATTTACCCATTGCTATCCTTTTCATCTTGACAGTGTATGATGTTAACCTCAAGCGGCAGAAACAGTAACAAGGATACAGACCAAAACTGAATTAACTCTTCCTCCAACAATCTCAAGAAAAAAAAGGAAGAAAAAAAGAGTTTTGAGTAGCTTTCTCATTTCTTTATTACAATACTTTAGAAAAGGCATGGAAATTGTCTTAATGTTGCCTGAAAAGATAGAAGAGTCCTGGATCTCCTCATACAAAACAATCTTGACATTTGCAAAAGCAGATATTATTTTCTGAAAGAAGAATGAAGATAAAGGGGATTGTTGCCTTCACTGACAGACTGATCTTAGCTTCCGCAACCCCAGCTGAAAACAGCAGAGATGAGGTAGAAGAGGCCACAGAAACACTTGTGGTTACAAGGGGAAGAAAGAAGCCTTTCAAAAAGTAGCATTTTCCCCATAAAGTGAAAAGGTTTAAAAATACCAGCTCTGTTCAGGTTGAGGGGGAAACATGATGAGATTATTTGAACAAATGAAATTGATAAATGACTTGGAGGAGCCTGATTACCTGCTTCCTATTTACCATTTTTAATAAATAGAAGCTGTCACACAATAATGGAATGAAATTAAAGTAATATTTCACCTACTGAATATTTAAAGAAACAGAATAGATTGTGGAATTCTACCATACTAACTTTCAATTTGATACCCAGTGTTTCAGTTCTTATTCAGAACTTCTTTAGGTACAATAGCTTAAAGAAAAAACACTTCAAAATGTATAGGCACTCATTCTCAGGAGAAAAAACAAAATGTATAATGTTTTAACTTGCCGATAGCTTGACACTTCAAGCTGAGCTACCAAATCTCTCATTCATTTCAGCGGATGACCTGTAGGTCAATTATAATCTTTCTTAAGACTTTATTCAGAGTCATTAAAAAAAATAAAATACAGAGAGGAGTGCCAATACAATAATCTATATTAATATTTCTCAAGAGGTGTGCATATGCAGGGAATCGATGAGGAAAAAAAACAGAAGAGGAAGGAGAAGCATCCAGATGCAATCAGTCAGTCTTGTGCATGTGGAAAGTGTTTGGAAACTGATTATGAGGACTGAGAATAAATATTTCATTAATTTTTGAAAGATTAATTAGAGAACTTAACGTGAGAAAAATTGTATTTCAGAAAAATTAATGATTGAAAAAGAGAAATATTTTCCCCTTTCTGTTCCATACATTTCCATAAGAATTAGTGAAATAAATAAACCTTTCTAGAGCCCTCAGATCAAGGATGCTCTGGTGAGCCACTTTCACAATAACAAGGAAAATACAATAGTGTGTTTTATGGAAAGGAGACCATGAGAAAAACAAAAACTAAAAGAAAAGTTGTGAAACCTCCAATTCAAAGTCATCATGTGACAAATGTAACAGTTTTCTTTGCAGCTTTAAAAAGACTGCTAGTTTATTATTAGTGAAATACAGAGAAAAGAATAACTTTGTTTCTGTTCTTTTTTTACATCAGCCAAACCTGACAGCTAGGAAGCAAGAGGCAAAAGCATGAAAACATTCATCTGTGAGCAGAGTTCACTTTCTTTTCATGAAGTACTAAGGAGTCCGTTCCTAAATTGAGGCCAGCAACAAGACTGATCGCTGGTAAACATAAGGCAAGAAACAATAGATGGCTCCATTTGCTTCCTTAAGCATAATCTCTGTGGTCTGTCCAAATGTAATGATCTCTTTTTAGGTGTGTGTTTAAAAATATTTAAAAGTAAAATCTGTTTAGGAAAAAAAACACAACAAAACAAACTTTCCAAAATACAAGCGATTTACTATGGTGCAAGGTATTAGATGATTCTCTAAATATTCTGAAGAAAACCTGATAGAGGATGTGCACTTACTTTGGCAGTAGTTTCTTTAACGGACATGCTGAGTGATTGCTCTTTTTCCTGAAGGCTAAAAGGGATTAAACAAAATAAATAATAATCAAACATTAGGAGTGAGTATAGACACTAGTTTTGCCACTGCAATAATTCCCTCCCTCCTATTTTGCAGGTGTACATTTTCATAAAACATTCAATTACATTGTCAGATGCTATTTTCTTTCCTGTAAGAAAATTCACTTCATTGTATGCTGCTTCCCTTCAGCAATATTTGAATACTTCCTTTTAGCTGCTTTGTAAAAATTGTCCTTTACAACCTAAGAGCAATATTCTTCCTGAATAAAGAACCTTTAGTGTATTTCTGAATTTTTCTTTACTATTCATCAATGAAGAACCAAAACATTTCAGAAAAATCACTTGATCTATTCCAATGACAACCTTGCAAGATAAGGCACCTTTTTATCCATTTAACAGGTGAGAGAAACACAAAGGCATGGTTAATCAAAATGCACATTAACACTGGGTGCTCACTTTGAGACACACATGAGCCCTGCTACTTACCTGTATGCATTTCAGTTTTGCTTTCTAGAACTTGCTGATTCATGTTTCCCGAGCGCAGTACCTTACTGGGCTCAGCTTTAAAAGCCAGCATTCGTGTCAGCCCAAACTACAGCAAACATGAAACAGGACTTGCACTCAGCTACTGAGCATCCACAGAGGCTGGCTGGAACGTCCTGTCCAGCTTCACAAGGGAAGTAAGATGGACTCAGAAGCAGAATCCAGCTGCACAGTTATCATCTAATTGAGTTAAGGATGAAGTCGTTTGTATTGTTTTCCCTAACACCCTCCTTCACAAAGAGCACAACTTGTAAGCTCACAGAACTGCAAGGCCAGGCACCTCATTAACACCACAGAACACTGGGATTCCTCCAGCTCCACACGGATAAGTCCCCTCAGAAACAGCTTATTACAATATGAGCCACTGCCTGAGTAAAGCTGCAAACAAATATGCTGGCTACCTCCACAGAAGTGTTTTAACTTTTCCCAAACAGCATTCTCAAATTTCTCCTTAAACAACCTCTTCTACAGCAATATATGGGCAAAACACAAAACATTACATGCAAAATTATGCCATTAGTAGCTTTCTACTTGTCTCTGGGCATGCCAGAGGGAATTAATTCTTTCACCATTTCTCTTCTTAGACTGTGGAGTTCCCAAGGACCTTCAGCATCTATACAAGTAGCCTTGGAGCTGGGCAGGTTATGTTAAAAAAAAAAAAAAAAAAAAAAAGCTATGCCTTGTGTACATATGTCAACTGGGAGCAGCAGGGTTGCAGTGTGTAATTGAATGAGTAATGGGTGACTGACCCAGTTGTTCTCAACCTGGCTTATAAAACTCATCTCCAAAGATCCAAGACATAATAAAAATGTAAAGTGCAGTTATAGCCAGAAGAATAACAACACAAAATGGCACCTCTATCTAACAAACCTCTTCAGTGTGCATTTCCACACAGCTGTTTACTTTCCTCACAAAGAGCCCCCCCAGGTTTGTACAATGTCTTGCTCCTCCACAGAGCTCACATAGCTAACAGGAGGCAAGATCAATTTTTAATTTGTTTTTAAACTATATGTCCAAGACAGGATTACAAACTATGACCTAGTTGTAGAACCCTTATTGAGGATTCATAAACCCACATGGACTCTCAGGTCTAGTGCTGAGTAGGAAAAGACACCTTATTTACGCTCTGATTTCTTTTTACGATTATCAAGTCACTGAAAAATAAATACACAATCACATACTGGTATTTCAACAAGAACAGAATTCTGAGAAACTTTTATGTTAATCTGAGCTACAACAGTAAAAGACAAGTGTCAGTAAAACATAGTTTTGACTCAAGATAGTGATATGCATTAATCACCAACTCTTAAGATTCTTTTTATTACAGTTACAGCATTCATACAGACTCTAACTGTATTTTTTATTATTTACAGTATGAACTTCAAAGTAGTATAATGGTTTGAATTTGTTAGCCTTCAGTGTGCTACTGTAGGAACTCCTTACTCCTTTAGAGATTAACTCATCACATTACTCACAAGCAATAATCCAAACTGGGTATGAACCAGCCAGAGTTTTTGCAGAAAACAGTATTTTCTTTTACCAACAAGAACAGTTTATCACTAAGCTTATTCCCAGGCTTTCCTCTTCTACCATCAAACACCATGGGAGAAGCCCCTCACAAGCCTTCCTATTAACTGACAAGCTAATGCTCCAGTTGACCCGCAGCAGAAACCAAGCGGTCAATACTGATTCATTCCACCAACAAAGGGTTTTAACAGCCACAATCTGTTACACGTGACTTGAACCAGAAACAGTATTTTCTTTAACCAGCACCCTGGAGCATCATATTTCAGTTTAAAAGGCATATGCTGTATGCTTAGAAGTTGCATTACTTATGACCATTGAGGAAAACAGCATTAAAAAGAGCTCTTTTGAATAACACTTAATTCTCACTTGAGAAAAAGGCCATAGTTTTGATTCATTGCTATTCTTCTCTGGCAGAAGAGAGAATCAAGAATTTGAATGCTTGTTCTCACAGCCTCTGCAATCAATTATAAAAGCCACTTAGAAGTTACTTCTCAAATCCAGTATAAGCTAACACCATCACAGAGAATCCAAAGTTCTTGACCTGAATGATAGAAGGAGGAGAATATGACATGAATTCAATTAATACAAATTTAACTGACTAATGTAGGAAGATTTTTACAGTCATAGAACTGATGGCAATCTATGTATCATCTGCTATTCTCCCTGTATGTCATATACAATAGATATATAATCTATTTAAATAGTTTGCAATGGATTCATACACGTTAGGATCCCTAATGAAGAGATAAGAAAAGGAACATAGACTTGATACATCATGGGGTCTCACTACATGCACATCAGACTAGGGAATCAGAAGCTAAGAAGTTACGCTTTTTGAATGATGAAGGAAGTAATACATTCACAAAACATAGACTTCAGATGAAGAAATGCACGAGGACGTGGGAATGTTGCATATTCAGGATCTGAGGCAGACATGGCATGTAACTGTAGTCACAGGAAAAATTGTAAGATCAAAATACCTTGAACAAACTAGTGCCCTGTGAGTATCTCATTTCAGAGACCTGAAAGGAATATAGGTGTTGAGTGTGTTGAATTGTAATAACACAGCTGGAAACTGCTAAAATGGTATTCATAATCAGGAATGGCAGGTAGGCAAAAAATAAAATAAAAAAAGGCAACAACCATTCAGCCCAGACTGACAGAGAAGGAAGACTGTAAATCAGGATGTATGGTCACTCAATCAGAGGCTTCCGATATGACCAAAGAGAATGATAAATTTCATTATGTAACAGTTAAATATCTTTTTAAAGAATAGTCTAAGAAACCATGATTTATATGCAGGAACTGCAGATAGAGTGGAAGTAGCTCTGTTCAGAGGAAGGCCAAGTAGTACAATACAGGGAAGAATGGGCTTTCTACTAAAGGAAGGTTTCTGAATTTCTTTCCTTCCACTTTGCTAGTATACTTCCCTTCACATACGAGGGTATTGTGTATTTATGTTATATTTGGCTTCCGAAGGAAAAAATTCAAATAATGAAAATGGGCAAAGGCAAGTCATGCTGATCTCTACTTTCAAGATACATAAATATACATATTCAGCTTAAACTGAAACTGTTCCTGTATTAATGACAAAATACATATGCATTGATAAAATGTAGTCAGAATATAGTCTGCATAACTGCACAAAACTTATTACACGTGGAGTACAAGAATTAGTAAGTAAATTCTATACTGGAAATTCTCACTTTTATACAGAAGGTGAGGCACCACCTCTGAGCTAAGCTTGCAGAAACTGAAAGACAAAGGATTCCCTTTATAGCAAATGATCTTCCTTACATTGCCATTACTTTGAAGATTTTCCTACGTCCTGATATTTCTCTCCCTATCTCCATATCACATTATCAAAGTTCAGCAAAAAGCATCATTTCTTTAAGTCCAAGTCAGAACAATATAAAATTACTCACATTCCAGTTATATGTATATGAGAAAGCACAATGGGTTAAATTTCAATTCATATGAACATGCATTTCCTTCTTCTTACATGTATTGATTATTAAAGTGAATTTTCTTGATCATCAGCAAATTCAAACAACTTGCACTGCATTTGAAATTGACCTCTGAGTAATACAACTGCCTGATAATCAATCAATAATCCAATAAAACCTGCAGAAATAATGACTTCTCAGATGTGAAGATCCTAACAGGACTCCTCCTCAGATTATGAACTAACAAAAAGTTTGTACTTTCTTAAAAGATGAAATACACATTCCAAGCCTTACACTTGCAGTCTTGCTTTTAGCAGTAAACAGAAGCTGACCTTCCAAAAAGCCTTTGTCCAATCCTTTGCAAAATCTGAAGCATTACTCGTGGAACATTTTATATAAACATCAGCCAACATCAAAGCAAAAATCCACCAGAAATTTTAAGTCTATGAATGTCAGCAGGCCTTCAAGGAAGAATCCACCATACAAAAATCAAATCTGACAATCAATAACTTTCTTGTACTTTTGCGGTTCCCTTAATGAACACAGTTCAGGAGGTTTTGAAGAGAAGTCAAAATAAAAAAAAAAAGCTTTTGAGCAAAACTGTAGTTAGCAAGAGGGAGCTTTAAGTTAGATATTCTTCAGTCCTAGTGGTAGGTAAGAAAAACTAAGAAAGCATACTTAAAGTTTTCTTGAATAAAATCATAATATTCTTGAGTAAATTCAACAAACTCATGATTACAGAAAGCATGTGAAGATTTTCACCAGGACAAGACCTACAGGGGTGTTGTCAGTCCTATTCTTCTGTCAAATTAAGAACTTTCAGAACTGGGTTGACTAAGGTGAAATATATACTTCACATTCTTGTCTACTCCACAACAAACTTGGTGCCTAATCATGTAAAACAATGGATGATAAAATTATCTTCATTCCATGTGGTCTGTTTGTAACCCTGATTTGGCTACATATCTGGATATTACCATAGGAGGAAAACAATATTTTGGTCAAGCACTTAAGTTCCCTTTCAACTTCTTGCACTAATCCATGGGACTTTAAACAATTGGGTTTTCATAGTACCATATATCAGGGTTGAGAAGCAATATCATATATATAGAAAGCTGAGTTTTCAAAGTAACTCATTTTTCCTTAGATATGCAGACCATGGAAAACATCTGTAAGAAAACCAAACTGGTTAAACACTGACAAATAAGCAGAATTTCTGCCAAACTGAAAAGCTAAAAATTCGATTTATCTGTCTAAATCTGTCAGTGCTCCTGAGGGGTGGACTTTGACACTAAGCAGAAGGAAAGAAAAGTTGTGTTTAATCCATAGTGAAAGTGAAACATGTGGTAATTAAAAAAGACTAGTCACCTGAAACAGAAGTAAAATGTTAAGTGTCACTTTGGAAAACTTCCAATCTCAAAAATTAATCTGATTTGAGACAAAAATTATCAAGAGATGTACTCCAAGGTACAGGAGTATTGGATCTTTCAAAACATTTTAATATACAGAGTTCTCCAAGGTACATAAATGAGAATCCAAAATTATCTACCTCTCTCTGAAAAAACAGGGAGCTGATTTTGCTTCAGTTGCTTCATTCTGCAGAGCAGTATATTTTGGTGTTTTCTTACATTAATGATGGCTTCAATATACATGCTTCTCAACTTGGTATTTGTCAAGAGGTAGTACTAGAAGTACACTTCCCTGTCGTTCTTGTAAAACTTCAACTCACCAGGTAAGGTTTCCCATTGAACCACAAGATGACTGCACTTCATCCACTCCGAAAAAAACTACATCTTGGTTATAGTCATGCAAAGTACACTATAACAACACGATTGTTGCTGGCATCTTTAATTAAGATTTCAAGCTGAATTTTTATTGTCATGAACTGAGAAGCCTTCTGGACTTATAAACCACCATACAGAGAGCTAAGCTGGCCTTCTGTTCCAACCAATCATTTGCACACTACTGTTATTCCCCATCACTGTCAGCTGCTGCCACAGTGTGGTTGTGGCAGTTGTTGTTCCAACTGCTACTTGAAACAGGAGCATTGGATTGAAAACAAAGGCATCATCAAGCTGTTCTCTGTAGCAGCAAAATTTTCCTTAAATTTTCTGTTGCGTTAAAAAATCCTTGTTTTTCTACTACATCATTCTGCAATGGGTGAGAGAACAGCACAAACTAGAACAGGACCAAGGCAGCTGTAAATATTCCCCTAAGAATAACATCCGCTGTACGTCACTGGCTAAATTGGTCCAACCATGGACTGCTGTTAACCATTTATTACATACAAATGAATTCAGTATCCTGCATTGACAGAGACAGCTGGTCATTTTTCCCTAAAGAGAAATAAAAGTCTTTAAAATGCACGTGCACCCAGAGGAATAAGCACATACGTGGCCTGGGCTTTATGGGCTGCTGCATCCCACTGGATGCTTTTAAGGCAAGCAGGGGAAACCAGATGCTCAGCAGGGGAAAACAGATTCCTCATTACACTGCACACATGGGTACTCAAGCGGATGGTACTCATCTTTCTGCTGCTTTGAAAGGTTAAAAGATTTGCCTCCAAGATCGCAACAAATTATTTCAGTTACCCAACATTGCTCTGTTCTCAGTGATGGAAGACTGACTTTTTCCTTTCCCTACTGTGGTTCCAGTTGCACCTGCTCTTCCCAAGGAAGGTCAGCGTCTGTTGTGCGCAACCAGACTTTGCAGAAGCCCTTCTCCTCCCTACAATAGGGGTTCCTACCTGCACCAGTGGATCTGAGTCACTGAACTGCAGAGTCATGGAACAAGGGTGTGGACTCAGAACTGACATCAGTGCACAGGTAACTCAGTGTAAAAGTCCCCTACCACAACTTCTAACTTTGTAAACTACTGCCTGATGACTTTTGTCAGCAGCTTTGCAGGAAGCAAATTCATTTCACGTGCTGAAGCACAGACATTATCTGGCATGCCAACATTTCAGTATCAAGCTTTCTTCAGTACTGCTCCCACAAATGAGGAAGAAGAAAGCAAGCCATGTGACCAAGTGCTCTGCAATTCAATCTTAAGCAGAGAACAAGGGAATTAAATCAGCCATAGGTAGACAAAGTAGAGATAAAAGTTCCCATCAATCTACAAATAGAAATTTGAGACTCCAATCAGATCACAAAGCAAGAGACAAGTTTTTTCTCACACTTATGGCACAACTTAGCCTCCAACAGAAGTTTGCAGAAAACTTGTTCGAGGAAGCTGTAGCAACTACTTCCTCAAAATACAAACCCAGCAGTGGAACATGGTTAAAAACGATGCAATTGTAACACCACAACTCAGGTTAAAGTCTGACATTTGACATGAAATTTGGAGTTTTTTTCCTAAAAAATAAACAAGCAAACACCCACACTGTGGCAGATGTATTCGTCTGGGGCCTCAGGCTCTCTGAGGGTAAGAAGCGTGAGGAATTTTCAAGGGCAGGGTTCACTCACAACACCAGGAAGCATCTTCTCTGGCTCTGCACCTCCATTGAAAACTGCTATAGTTTTTGTGAAGTCGACTATAGCCTCACTACAGAAGAAAATGGATTAATGGATCATCAAAAGTGGGAAAAAAAACCCTAAAATTAAAACAGGACACCATGCTATCTTCATTGTATCTAGCTACTATAGCAGTACAAGCACCGTTACATTTTAAGAATCTCATAACTGTTTTTTGGTTCACCTCACATAGTGTAGAGACCTCTCCTGTCAAAGAGAAGAGGAGCTTTCCTGAATACCATGTGAAGCTTTAGAAAATAAAATCAGAGTGACTTGATGAGCCGTAAGTCAAGCCAGTAAGACTAATACTGAGATTGATCTGTGCATTGTGTTCAAATCATGGAAAATGAATCATCGGTAATACAATTTAAGCCAAACACAAGCAGGCCTGCAGGGGGAACTGAAGCTGTCAGAAGTCTTGAAGATTCCCATGTCCAAAGCTTATGACTAGGACACAAGTGAAGAACAGGAAGAACAGTTTTTGTGCAGCACTTCTTCATGTGATTTCATACACAATCTGTTTTTCCATTCCTGAAAACCCTTACAGTTGAAGTAATTCAATTACTGAGATGACCGAGGTCTTGGTCTTCTTGACTCCCATTACTCAGTAACTAAGCCCTAGCTGTAGTGGCCTCTACAGAAATTATTCGCTTTGTCAGCTCACCTGACAGCTCAAGATAGACAATTAAATCAAGTTGCATCAGAAGGTGAATACAATAGCAACTTACTTAAAACAGCTCCATGTATACTCAGTCCCTGGACCAACGAAGTCCTCCCAGCATCAAATGAGGCCAGAAGGCAGTTCAAAATGATGCATTATACCTAGAGGTCTTCTAAACCATCTGTCTTCATGGTCTGATTCACGACATGGCATAGGAATATCTCAGAATGATCAAGAATGCAAAGTAAGTTGAGATTGTTTCTATCTAACCAATCTACCAACAGCAACACTAGATTTATGAAATCAAGAAAAAGTGCAAAGAAAAATGTTCAAATAATCCCAGAAAGAATAAAATACTCCCAGACACACTCACAGTAACGGGGATTCCAAGTACAACTTACTTCTCTTCTATCCTACAAATGAGCCCATCAACCACTGACAGATATTAGCACACTCTGCCCTGTAGTAGAAACTCTTGGATACTCTAAATCCATTTCATCCCTTTGCTCTTTGTATTTGCAATACCCTCTATTTTCAGAGGATATTTTTAATATGTATGCATTTTCTCAGAAACAACCAAAGAAAGCCTTATATCATACATTTAAAAAGGACTTTCCTGGACAGAATGCACATTATCTTAGAAACAATACATACCTTTTTGGAACAATAGGGTGCCATTTGTTTTGCTTGTTCTAAATGCAAATCTTTAAAGTTACTATTTTTGTGGAAGGGCTGATGTGAACGCACATGGCTACCTTCAGATTTCTTCAGTAATTTCATGTAGCTTGCTAATTACTAACTTGACTAGAAATTTCAAATAGATGAATATTTTGAAGAGTAACAAAACATGCACAAGGCCAACTCCCCTAATGATTGTAGAAGCACCATTGAAAATGGTCTACTTTTCTTAAGTTAATAAGGGAAAATACATTTAAGTTTTTTCTTGCCCACTTTTCCCAAGAAAATTAACGTCTTTAGAAAGAACATCTTTTTTGGCCTCACCAGGCTTTAGCCTAAACTGAAGTTGCTGAATGCTCTGAATATAGTCCAAATAATAAGGTTTTCAACCCCTAGAGCTTTTGCATTTCATTTTGAATTAATATTTGTCAGATGAGTCCCAGGTGTCATTAAAACAGACTGAACTTGTTGCAATAAACTTCAAGTTCAATTCCTTGTGCCACTGGCCATGACAGTCCTATAATAACTAATACACAGAGTAGAAAATTCTCATATCTTCAGAAGATCTCACACATATACTGTGGAACAAATTCCTACTAATTAAAAATTGTTCCATGGGTGGGGTGAAAGAAGAGAGAGAGTATTCAATTAAATATCTTTCAAACACTTGAATTTATTTCTTTCAACTGGCATTCAGTGCCCAGACAATAGTCCACATGGAACTTTGTCATTTATTTTAAGGATGATGTACTGCATAGCAACATGCATGCAAAAACGTGTGTAAAATCGAGATTAAAAACACTAAATGAAACTAAATACAAACAAAAGTGCAACAAACTCATCCAGTTTCCATTGTGAAAATGGAAAAATGAAACAAAGAATCGTAAGGGTTGGAAGGGACCTCGAGGGATCATCGAGTCCAATCCCTCTGCCAAAGCAGGTTCCCTACACCAGGTTCCCTACACCATGGGCACGTAAGTGAATAAATCAGATAATTTACATTGTCTTATAATGACAAGATACAAGTTACGCAGTTTCAGAAAACCATTTTTAACTGTCTGGAGGATATGAACATAGTACTTATTTTTTTTAACCTTGCAATCTCCAGGAAAAAGTCCTTCATGCTTAACACTCAGACCTATTTTTCTCTACTTTAGAGGTATATTGTCCTCAGTTAACACACAATAATATCAGAGCACAGAAAACACCCACAACTTTCTGAACATGTTTCTAGCGCAGAACCCCATGCAAGGAGTTTGAGCTTCTGTACTATAATTTCCTCATTCTATAATAATGATTACGCCCTTTAGTTTATCAAAGATAATTAATCCTGTCTTGATGAGCAAAATAATCACATTTTATGATCTCAGCCTGAGTAAGAATCCGTGTGAAACCAGAAGCTAGCTTTTTTGGTTGAAAATTAACTGACCCTGCTTTAACCTAGCCTCCACTGGCCCTCGAGAAAGAGCCCAGAGTAAAGCATGTAACATCTTCCAAGTCATCAGACTCTAAGTACATTAAAATTACTGACAAAGGCTTTTAGTTTAAAAAAAAAAAAAAAGAATCTACTACATAAAAAAGATAAACAATACTACACAAAGGATTATTAATCTTCCAGAAAATAGCAACGCTTGACAAGAAAAATAAGCTTGAAACAATGTTCAACCTAATGTTACGTTGACTTGCACTCCTCCTTCTGCACAATTCTATCTGGGTAATTACTCTTCATTTAGTATGTTCTCTCATTTTTCCTTAAGTTTGCTTTAATGAGTTTCTATTTGATAACATTTAGACCAAGAAAAGTAAAATAATTTGTATTTTTATGGTGAGATGCAAGCCACTGAATATGATTCATTATAGCACAGATGATTTTAAGAGATGTTTCACATCAGCCCTGTGATATCCCAGTGCTGAAAGCAGCTCTTCTACTGAACAAATAACTGTGCAAAAGCGCATTACAGTAGTGCTTTACTGACTAGTGCAACACAGACAGAATAAATAAGCAGTATCTTTCATCCTGGTACCCAGAAATTTGTCATCAGCTAGCAGCCCATCAGTATTGAATGACTTTCTATATAAGCACCGCTCTTAAGTACACGTGCATTCTTTTCCTCACAGTCTGAACTTTGGAAAAATTTCAATTTTTTCTTTCATAATAATTCAAAATAAAATGAACTTATCTATATAATATCCCAAGACTTTGGAATTTAAAACTAATACATAGAACTGGTTTTGTTAAGTTTTAACCTCTTACCTAATGTACTGTCTTTTGGAAGATGACTTATCCTAAATCAGTACAATTCAAGTTGCAACAAGAGAAATTCTGTCAAGGTATGGGAGGGAAAAAAAAAAAAGAGTACACAGTGACGGAGTGGTCAAAGATAAGATATCTAGTGAGGCTGTACGATCGTTTTCCTTAGGGCCCTGAAGGACATGATCTCACTTTGAAATTGTAGCCTTGATTTGAGGAGGAAGTTATAGAATAACTTTATAACAATGCAGAGGACTTCCATGGGTCCACTGGAAGTCTACACATGCTAGCTGATTTATTATCCATTTGCAATGTTTTCATCTTACATAAAGAGAAAATAGTATAACTAAATGCAGTTATAAGACCACTGTATCTGAGGTATGATGGATTGCACAGATTTAAAAGGAAGACACCCATCACTTTAATTTAACTGTAATATTTCACAGATATCTCACTATTAATTGAAACCACAGCAGGAGCATATTAGTCCCCTCAGCACTTCTGGATATATAGTTTATTCTGGACACAAAAAGTGGTAGAGAACTCAACCCATAAATATGTATGACCATCACACTAAACAGCCCTGGAATTCTTTCAGGTACCTAAAGTAGCAAGTGGTTTAAGCAAAGTGATCCAATAAACACAGGCAAGGGAAGAGGTTACATGATTAAGCCAAACTGCTGAGTTCAACATCTAGACTGGGGATTTCAATCCTTGCTCCCAAGAGCATATGCACTTTTTACTAGAGCAGCTGGCAAAGCATACACAACCTTTGAGCAGATTTAAAATGGGATATAGCAGACTATGATGCCAAGGGCTCTGAAATGCTTAGCAGGTAGGAGGAGCTCACACTGAGGCTGTAAGCTCAGACAGTATACAAAGCGCCTCAACACAGAAGCTCCCATTTTCTCAACCAAGGGCTGTAAGTCCTCATGACCATGCAATAGGTGGATATATGTGTCACTGCCACTAGTTCTGGTTCAAAAAACCCTTTGGGCCTGACAATATCAAACAACTACAGCCTGAAGTGGGACTTCAGACTTTTCCTAAAGGTTGTCAAAGATGCTTGCCTAAGCATGCTTACTTATGTAAGGCAATCTAGAATTTATTTGTCCCCTCTCGCTACAGGGGAACTCCAATTATGTTAAAGAGAGCGGAAAAACCAACTCTTTAGCTCCAACGATAACAAAATTTGATCAACAAACAAAACTAAAACAAACAAACAAAAAAAAAGGATCATTAAAGGCCTCATTCAAAAATGAAAAAAAAAAAGAAAATTAATCATACATCTTTGTTAAAGCTCTGAACTCACTTCCAACAACAAACACCCACTTTCTTTCAAGTGAATGTGTTGTTCATGGTACTGGTGAGCAAGGAACTCAGAGGAAGCTGCTCCTGAACCAGTACTAATTTAAGACATCATTTAGGAGTTTCCTAAAGAGTAAGCGCAACTCATATGTTGTATCAGCAGTATGAGTGAAAAAAAAAAACCTGTAAGCAAACTCAAAACTAAGAGAAAACTCAAATCAAAGTATATGTTCTCAGACAGACTGCTTGAAATCTTTTATACCTCAATCTTTGAAATGTAAGTATAAGCAACCATTAAAAACAAGCTAAACAATTCAATATTCCCATAACCTAATTTAAAATTTTAAACAAACCTCAAAAGAGAGGGATACATCTTCTGTGAGACATTCTGCTGACTTTAAAAAAAACCTGTATAAATTAGCACACATGAGCAGCAACTTCTCACGAATGCTAATACAAATAATCTAAATCCAATAAGCATAAAGAGTGGGGAAAAAAATGATGCAAGCAACACAACTACTGCTTATCTGGAAGGAATGAACGTTAGGATAAATTGGAATTATACTTTGTCCTGATGACACTGAAGAAATAACACTTTCAAAGTTCCATCACCAATGTTTCATCGACAGTCAACAACATTTAGGTCCTGAAATGCTTCTATTACTTTTTTAAATAAAGATGAAATTATTTCAAAATATGTTACTAAAAGTAGCTACTTTTCCATCTGAAAGAGCCATACACTTTGCATATAACTGTGGGTGTCCCAAAAGCCTTCAAGTCCTATCTCTTCCTCCACTACCTCAATTCCAGTGTCTGAGCCTAACACTCATCAGAGCAGTTTGTATTACTTTTGGAAGTTCGTTGAAGTAAGAGACATCTCTTATATTTATCTGGATGGTGCCTGGTACACATTTTCAGACTGTGGGAAACATACTGCAATTACTACATTACCAAACTAGGAAATAAATTTCACTAGGTACCAAAAAATCATTTAAATTGATGATAGGTATTAACAATCGCTGGATTCAAACGCTTTCTGTAGATGGCTCTTTTCCATAAAAATATGAAGTACAGAATCTTCAAATCATTACAAGTTCCTCATTTCTAAGGAAGTTATCAGAACATAAATATCTGTTCTCAGAAATTCTTAAGCATCCAAATTCAGGTAATTAGCTGGCATGATTACCAACGAAACAATTGGCAGTGAACTCTACACCAAACTGGGAAGGTACAAGACTTTACATCAATAAAAACATTGATATTTAAATACCTCTTTATTGTCCCTGGAAGATCCAAAGTGAATGGAATTTGATAGGAGGAGACTAAAGTGTCATCCACAGCCTTGCTTATTTCCTGTAGTTCTCTCAAAGAAACACAACCAAGTAAAGCAGTCAGTTCACAGTCCTGTGGTTGAATAAGCCTATCTTGTTGGTCAATTTCTCTTTGTAGTTGTTGGTCTTTTTCTTCTAACACAGCCAGTCTCCCTCGGAGGTCTTCAATTTCTTTCTGCATAGAACAGAAATCTCAGTTTACAAAATGAAAGAAATAGCTATGCTCCTAGGAAAATGTCTTAGAAGTAACTAATTAAGATTGTTCCATTTAATGCAACACTAAATGAGAAGGTAGCCTTTTGTTGACATGCAAAATTTTTTTTACATCTGTTGTGCTTATAAACTCTAGAACTTATACAGTTTGAAACTCCCCACACACTTCTCAACACCATATTTCAGATTCCTCCGACAAAAACTGTGATAGGCACCTTTTGCCTATCACCAGTATTTTCTAAGTTCAAAAATTGTGTTCAAAAATATTTCAAAAAATCTCAGTCCAACCACAGTCACAGAACCTTGTGACAGACTGGCAGGTGATCAACAACCTGTCCATCCTACTGCAGCATATCTCTGCAATGGTTGCTCTAGTTTTCTCATTCAACAATAAACATTTTAGGGTAGCGATGCTTCTTGCAAAAGAACATTCTAATTTTATCTTGGAAACCCAAGAGATAGCTTATACTTGGGGAGGAGCACTTCATAAAGGAATCTGTGTTGTTGAGTTAGTAAAGTTATTTGATACATGGCTCTTGGTTCACTTGCCCTAGGATTTGAAAAGTGAGTTAAAAAAAAACAAAACTATTTACTAAGTTGTTGAATGTCATATTGAAGCATTTGATTTTATTCCTGAATTTCTTATATTCTTTGTGAAACTGCGAGCCACTTAGACTATTATCTGCATACACAGTCACAGACTGAATGTTCACCATCTTCCATACAATCAAAAAGATGAGACTCTGAAGTGCTACCCAGAGATTCTCAACAGAAATCAAAGCCCAAAGCTCCCCATTACCATATTCAGACCAGTTAAAGAAAAAAAAAGAAAAAAACCTTTTTCAGGGACTTTTTCCAGGTAAGTAAGTAGGCACTACAAAATTCACTTTAAAAAGTACCATGCAGTTCCTTTATGATAATTGACTACTTAATTCTCTATCAGTAAAATGGCAATAGAAATGTTTCTTCATTCTAAGGCAGTTGCAGAGACAGAACTAAGTTGGTTTGAATCCCTCAGATACCATGTTGATTAAAACCGTAAAAAAGAGCTCACTCACAAAGTAATAAATCTGCATCCAAAAGAGATTTCAGTGGTCCACAGTAAGAAGCTTCTGGGGCCAAATATTGAGTAATGAAGATAAAACATTATCTATCTCAAAATTTTCTATCTTCAAGAATATATGAGTTAGAGATTCAGAAAAAAAATAGCATGGTTATAAAACTGACTTTTGGAGGTTTTGTTTTTTTTAACATTTTCAGTGTAAGTTCAGTGAAGTTCAGTTCACTAATGCTCACTTTATAAACAAATGTTTTCAGGTTTCTTGCTCTATCAAGCTCTGACACTCCATGAGTATTACTTAAAACAAGAAGAAATAGTCCCTTGTACATTAAAGGACTAAACTGGCTCAAAGAATTCAACTTGTATTAGTGCTCTGGACTACATTTATCAATTGTTTTCTTCCTTTTTATTATTTTAGATTTAGGTACAAGAAAACAGAGTGGCCCATGTTTCAACCCACAGGCATTTGTCAAGAACAAAAAGGTCAGCAGGCCAAAAGCATCAGTTTTGTTTCTCTGAGTCTCAAATCAGGCTTTTAGTGTGCACAAAGGACAATTCAGTCTCTGTATTACTGGATTGGGAATACTGCCAAAATCTTAATAGGTTCTACTTAATACAAAGAACTTCATATTCTTTGAAAGCGTAGTAATTGCAATCTCTGCAATATGCTACCTACAGGGGGAACAGAAAAGGAGATGAACAGAATTTGGTTTTAAAAACACACTTTTAGTACTGAAATGTTTTTACATCTCAGATACCAGAATCAGCATTCACAATGAAAAAGCTATTCTGCTTGGGAACAGTTCACATTTATTCTTGAGAGAATGGAAATTTTAGACAGTTAGCTGGAATTTTCTCTTTCTTTCCCAGAAATGTCAAGGAGCCTTTAATGTGCTCTTGGACAGCCTCCAGGGATGGATAAAAAGAACTTAAAGTCTCAGCATGGAGCAACAGATGATATTTAGCTCAATAAACATATCCTAGGGGTTACCTTTTGGATTTGAGTTTGAACTGAGATTTCTAACATGACAGTTAATCACTACTGATTGTGAGACTCCTAATTTAACGTACAGGCTCATGTTATCCACAAAGCACAGACCGCAGTGGAAACATTACAGTGTAAATTTCAGATACTGTCACAAGCTCTTTAGAAGCCCAGAAGGTATGTGCAGAACTGAAAAGAGAGACAACAAAAGGAAAGTGAAAGTAGGGCTGAAGAAAATAAATAAATAGGTAATGTATGACTTTGAACCAGATCAGTTTTCAAGAGATACCAAGAGCCACCAACCATTACAGGTAAGATTTATTCAGCACTTAGAATTCATGACCATTCTGATAAGTCCTCATAGCATCCCTCTAAAGGGTACGGTTAATTTGTCCATATCATCATTATACAGAAATAGAACTACTTCTGAAACAACCAGAGAAACATTACCTGGCATCAAGTTTCAAGGACAGCATTTTTCAATCGAATATTTTGACATGGTTAGTTGGATATGTAGATTACACAAACTAGTTCTCTAGACACTGTTAAATGTAAACTACATTCACTCCTGTTGATTGATTAAATAAATCTAAACAATGCAAAGGTGTCGACTTGATGAGAAGAGTTTGCAGTTTGCGTTTAAGATATTTTTCTCCATTTCAATCTTCTTTTACATATGTATGTACGCATACACACGTGTTCATATATGTGTAAACATGTATATACAGATATTCATACGCATGTATTTATGTGTATACACAGTTCATTACACTATTAGATTCAGCAAAGGATGAAAACGATTAAAATTAATGAGAATTCAAGGAAAGAACAAAGGAATAAAGCTAAGACATCAAACTGCTGAGTGTGATCACTAAAGTATAAAAAGATGGAGCAAAGACTTGTACTAGACAGTAAACTGAGATTTTTGAAATACAGAGAAAAAAAGAACTAAATTATGCTTAAAAGCTTGTAGATTTAAAATTTGACAGAAGCTATCTTAAAACATTCAACCAATTACCAATCATTAATATACTGTGACATCACGTGTCAGTGTAAAGTTGGCAAATGACAGCTGCTCCTTAAAGACTGCTGCATCATAATGAACAATTTTTATCACCTTTCAGGACCGAAAGCTGGTAAATCTCATATCAGTAATCAAATATAACCAGAAATTGATCGCAGATTGCCTCCTTCAAAATTCTTTCCATCTTCAAATAACTTCTGAAGATTAGTGAAATTTAAAAATGGCAAATTAAAACGTGAAGAGAACACTTAAAAGGATAACGGAGAAAAAAGAATGAACACAACCCACTGAGTCTTCCAGCTCTGCTTTTCTTTAATGAGATTAACACAACTCCTGCGGCTGCCATCTCCAATCATCACTTAGATTATCAACTGGACTACAGCCAAGGCTCTAATTGTTGCACAGAACGAAGTACTATAATAAGTTTATTTAATTCTATGTGACAGCTTACAAGCTCTTTCCCCACACAGACCTGATAATTACAGATAACTTGGCAGTCCTTTTACCTGTAAACACTTCTTTTCTTGCAAAAGGTTGTTTCGTTTCATGGTCAAAACGTGTATCCTCTCCTGGTAAGTGGATCTCGACAGTTTATGTTTGTCTTCATGCCAAAGATGGTCTTCTTCGCTTCTATCCCTTTGCAGGGAGGAAAGACAAAAGCTAAAAGTCAGTTCTCTCACTGGGCATTGACTTGTCAAAGGTAAAAGAAATAAGAATACTATGTGTTACCTCCAGAGCCTTAACATTCCATCACCAGAATGATTACATCTTAAACATCTACACAGTTAGAGAGCAAGACATTTTCCTTGGCATATCTTCCTTATTATATCAAACATTTACACTGTTTTTACAACACGCTGAAGAAAGTAAAAGGAAAACTTGTGTAGCTTGAGGCTTCCCCCAGCTACTTCATTTTTCAGAAATTTATCCTTCACCACCTTCAAAGAGACAAAACTAAAGCATGTAATTTCTATCAATACAGAGAAAAATCTCTTTCAGACAGAAGTTTAGAAACTTGCCAAAGCCATTTTTGCAGCTTCTGTCAGCTTTTGGAACTCACACTAGAGATCATCTGGAGCATTTGCTCTACAATGCCAAATTTTATATTTTCTCTTGCACAGCGAGTTCTTTCAAAATCACAGTCAGTGGGATTCCTCGCAGTGGTCGGTACAACCCTCAGCTGTAAATCCTTGCATGATTGGACCCCAAGGTAATCAGTTTATTACATTAAGTGTCAAGTTCATAATCAGCCTCTCAAAATGCACCTGCAAACAAGGCAAACCTTTTCCGTGATGCATGTTTCTGCATAAGGGCATGCACACTCGTAAGACCGATTGCATTTCCATGCCCATCTCTAGAGACAAATATGCGCATTTCCACATAAAGGATAAAGGCACATTTCAACATGTTCTTTAAAAAAAAGAAACTGTCTCAGATGAAGGATGGTTTTAAAGCATGATTTCACACTGTAATCTTGCAAAACATACATTCATGCCGCATGCAAAACACGCATCACAAGTGGTGTAAGCATGATTAATCAATTATCATCTTCATGCACAGCTGTTTAATAATACAGAGAACAAGCGATATATGTCTCTCTTGCAGAATCATTAGAATACACATATGCTTTACTCCCTTCTCTCTATGGGCTGAAAAATATACTAAAAAAAAAGAAAAGAAAGAAGCTCCAACATAAATAGTTTTAATACTTCAATAAAATTGACATAATGATTGTGTACCTCCGTTTCTACAATGACAGAGTAAATCAAACAATGGTGCGTGAGGTTCAAGGCCATCTCTGCATATATGTTCCTCACATTATAGATCACTGTGGCTTTGAACAACTACACTTCTCAGCAGCTATGAAGCATATTAATTAAAAAAAAAAGTTGCATCTTCCTGCAAACTGAATGCAATAGAAACTCTGAGCAGCTGATCGAAATTTAGAATGCATTCCATAAATCAACAAATGGTATTCTTGGAATCTCTGGGAAATTGCCTGTACTTCTGTCGAAACAAGATCTCCCTGATCTCACTGAACCTGTATGATCAAACGCACATGGCATTGTTCCTAACCAAGCTTGACTCCTACCATGCATCCACAATATCCCAGTGTCAAACACTGAACACATTTACCAAAAAACTCATCTCATAACTTAATTGTATAAAACAAATCCAAGGCATGAATGTTAGTCTCATATATTAGACTTGCCATATGCACTTCAGATTTATAAGGTTCTTCATTTGCAAAAAGATGAGATTGGTTTGATTACAATGTTCTGGTCTTCCGGGGCTAGTCTGCATAATTTGCTTCATTTCCAGATGAAAAAAGAAACCTTTTTTACTTTGATTCAAAGTAAAAAACAAAGAATTCAGTCAACAAATTTTCCTTGAAGAGGTGATAGTGTTCTCCAGCTGCATTTTATAAAAACACTATTTGAACAGCAAAAAAATTAAGCTATTACATACTCCTGGTGAAGAAAAAAGGTTTGCTTGCTCTATCAGCAAAGCAGCCAGACTGCAGAACAATAGCATGAAAGACTATGAATCGAGGAAGAAAAATAAAAGGTGCACAACAACAGTCAAATTCAAGCTCATAGAAAAGAAAGTCATAAAAGTGAGGAGTAAGAGGATATTCGTCTGACCCTGAAGAATGGAACTGCTCTCACACCTCTGCAAAGAGAAGAGTTACAGATAAAGCCATCAGAAGGAAAACGGGAAAACTTTCATAAATGTATACATTATATAATACACATAGGTAGTTCCAAAAGTAATGCCTCCTGTTTATTTCTGATACAAAGAGCATAATAGCACAACTTGATAGAACAAATTCTCAGCTAAAAAATATTATTTTTCAACACAGTCACCTTCATTAGCTATACACTTTTGCCAGCAATGAACAAGAGCCTGCATGCCACACTCATAAATATCCACATGGGTATCTGGAACATGGCAGAGGTGACCTATACTCACCATCACTGAAAGACATCACCACCTCGCTGTGCTCACATCCACTGTTTGGTCTCCATACATTCAGCAAACATGAATGTCAGCGGGTGCAACTTTTTCCACATGGAGGAATTCAATGCCACACCTTTGTTTCATATGCACTTCCATGTCAGACATCATTTTGTCAGACTGCCCCTCTGCTGCCGTCTGTCACACAGCAACAACATGCAACAGAATATTGGCAGGTTAGGTTCAACCTCTACTGCCGTATCACCAATAGCTGCTTCTGACATCACGAGTCACAAAATAAAATTGGAGGCATTACTTTTGGAGCAGGCATATTTGCACACATATATGGAATACATACTTTTTTAATAAAAATTAGCAGACCACATATTTCAGGGATACTATACTGAACCAATGACACTGAAAACAACTCCACTTCTGAGGTCAAAAATGCTGTTATTAATTAATGCCTAGAGGGAAAATAATTTAATGACAAAATGCTTTAAGGTAGTCTTCGAGGAATAGTAAAACACCTTCTTAGGGCCTCAAAAGGCAGGAGAAAATAGGGAATGGAGTTAGTTTTAAACATATCTCATTGCTACATTCTATAAACATTGGCTAAAAAGACCATGAAAATGCAATTCATCGTATCTCAATAAATCCTATTATCTGCAGAGATTTTAACTAATTTTCATATATATTAAAAAGTTACATATACCATAGACACATGGCAGCCTTTACATGTAAGCTGCCAAAATATAAAAGGCTTTTCTTCTTTTATTTGTGCTATAGCATTTGATAATAGCTTCCAAAACCTGGGAATGAATAATCCCCTTACTTTTAACAGTAACAAGTAGCACAGCTGAAGAAAGATAAAAGAAATAGAGACAACCTTTTCTTTCTAAGCTATCTACCTCCCTTGAGTCATGCAAGGCATCTCGCATTCCCTGTCTTTGAAGCTATTCTCCCTTCAAGAGAAGGCTGAGAACTGATTTCTGTGACTCTGTACAGTGCAGAGTGCATTATTGCCACGTAACAAGCAATGCATAGAAAGAAGCTCCCAAAGATCTACACATCTCAAAGCATAATCCACTTTTACTTTAAATTTAAGCGTCCTTTCATTGCCTGAATAAGGAGCATCAGAATTAACTCCATGAGGTACCATTGCTCAAACTGCCTTACACCGTTCCTGGGTCAGGATTCAAACCCATTCTCACTCAACACCACTGGGAAAAGTTCAATTTGATTCACAAGTTCACAGTAAACAACCTTTTTAAGAGTAATTCTGAATGAAATGTAGGAAAAAGGGAAAGAGGGGATGTTTTCAAAATGTGCTTCATGTTTTTATGCTAGAAAGTCCTTACAAATTTGCATTAAATTAAATGTCATTTTACATAAGGAAAAGTCAACAAACTTACCCATCTGCAGACCAGCACAATACTGCTTGAACTTGGGTGACAAACCTATCCAAAAAACTTCTAATTGAAGGATGTCTTGAAGGAAGTTGAAATTTTAAAGAATTTTTTTCTTTTTCCAGTTCTTCTAATTTCCATCTAAATTTATCAGCTAGAGATTAAAAAAAAAAAATTGTTATGCTTGAAGAAGGTTGATCAGTAAGAAGTAAAAATCTACATCACAAACAGTTCTTCTTTTTTGATAAAATATTTCAGTCTCTTTTGCTCCAGTATGAATTATTAAGACTACAACAGTCAATATCAGATAATCAGGATGTTAAATGACTTTCTTTTATGCAGACTTCCCAGCACTTTTATTGAGTTTTAATTTGGTATGGGTCAAAGTTATCATCCACACTCCCTTCCTAAAGTAACAACTCTGAACAGAATTATATGAAAATTCATTCTTCATTGCTCTATTTTAAAATGATCTTAGATGGCAATTGCACTTCTGAAGTCTGAATTTTGAAAAACAGTATTGTTACTAGATCAAGAACCGTAGAACTGCCTGTAACTCAACAACACATTTCAGCAGAAAATGCACATGCAATTACCGAAATTTTAGCAGTTTTCTCATTCTAGGTTCTCCTGAATTATGTCTAGATTATCATCAGCTCCAGATACAAATGGCAGTGCTTTAACTCTACCTTATCTCTGTTGACTTAGTGTCACTTTCTGCATAAGTTAATCTTTACTTTGTCTCCTTTCTCTGCATAGAAAAAGAAGGAAAATTGTTCCAAATACAGACAGTTATTTATGGTATATTTATCATTTATTTCCTTGGTGCAAGTATACTAGGCAAAAAAATGACATACAGACAAGAAATCTGTCTGATACAAGACAGGACGCCTTTGATGATACGTTAAACAGATCAAAGAGCTTTGAGTTGGTCCACAAATGGAAAACCTTTACAACTCTGTACTTTCCCTGTGACATTTCTTTCTGCAATTTTGCATGATAAGCATTCCTTCCCCTCTAACATTTTCAATGCATGTTACTATCAGAATAACACCCATTTGTTAACGTTTCTCACTGCTTATTTTCTTCTTTATCCTCAAAGAGGTTTTAAGAAGAGGCACTGTTTATATTTGCTATTTCAGTACAGTGATTCATTTTTACAATAATCCATCATTAGTTTTGATGTCTTTTCTGCTATAGTGGTGACGGGAAAGAATAAAGACATACAACATACTAACAACACTAGATTTTCTTCATAGATCAGCAGACTGTTCAAGAATAGCTAAGTGCATGCTGTTATTGTTATTATGGTGCAAAGTGCTGCCAGAAGACTCTTGCTGATATTGTCATCACCCAGTCCTGAACCCGGCCTAAAAGACTGCAAGGAGCAATGGGTTCTGACATAGCTCCTCATGCACTACCTCAATCAGATCATTCAAATCAGAAAGTAGGGCACATAACTGTGGAACAAGACCTGAGCCTCGTGGAAACACCTTGAGCTAGCTTGCTTTCCCCAGAGACCCTGTCACAGCAGATGAAGCAACCAAGCAATTGAATGCAGAAAACAGTGGACATTAGTTTGGACAAGGACACGTCAGCAGCCTCTAACAGGTGGGGAAAAAAAAAAGCAAAAAGCAAACATCCAAGTTACTGCCGATCAAAACCAGGATGACTATTACAGAGCAGCAATCATACAGACTTACTGGCTTCAGATCAGAAATAATAAGTATCTAGAACCACCCACTCTATGTGCGTAAACAGTATATAATCACCTAGCAGACAAATTTTTACAGAAATGAAAAAGAATTATTCACTGTGAGGGTGGTGAGATAATGGAACAGGTTGCCCACACAGGCTTTGGATGCTCCCCCTCTGAAGGCATTCAAGGCCAGGCTGGAAGGGGCTTTGAGCAACCTGGTCTGGAGGGAGGTGTCCCTGCCTATAACAGGGAGTTGGAACCAGATGATCTTAAAGGTCCCTTCCAACCCAAACCATTCTATGATTCTGATCATAGAATATGGTCACAGAATATGACCCAGATGAGACTACCCAGCCCATAAAAACAGATGATATTTTGACCAGAAAAACATACCACATCTCATATGGAACTTCAAACACTGGCATCAAAGATATCACTATTATGATCAGATAAGTAAGGACTGAATTTGGTCAGTGGTCACTGACCATCAAAATGAGCAGAACTATCTCCTTTTACTCAAATCATTCACTGCTTGGCTTCCTGCGTTACCTGAGTGGGAGTTGCAGCAATACTCTTTAAGACTTTCAACACATGGGAAGAAGTGCTTTCCCCATTCCAAAGGGCATGGCACCGGCATTCACTATTGTAAAGCTTCCTAAGCATTCATCCATAACAGATTACAGTAAAATAGTAGAAGATACAAGGACTCAAGCACATAAGCAAGTCACAAAAAACAGCCCAGGGAAAAGGAAAAAAGAAACTGGATCATGTCTGGACTGGCAACTTCACAAGGCAGGAAAACAGAATCATTCTAGGAGATCCATGTGACAAGATTCAAATGTACTACTGTGATTGATAGATGGCAAGTTAATAACACAGGTTTATATTCACAGTATAAAACTCAGTAGCTGGAGGAGGCAGCAGGCTGGTACTCTCCTTTGCACCCAGTGTGAGGAGTTAGAAAACTTGCACCAAAGGAGAATCAAATGGACGAAACCCATTCTACGATGCTTTAACTTGTTTTTTGACATAATTATGCTAACACTGTGTTTCTGCGTCCATTTGATTCATCCTTCCTAGTCCTTGAAACTAGCCTATTTTGGGAATGAAAACAGCTGAAGGAATCCATATGCCACTTCATTATCTCTGTCATTAATCCTTGGCTGCATCCTGCTCTATACACTCCAGTCTACACAGAACTCAATTAGTTCCTACTAACAGGCATTTCTAAATAATTTGTTCCAATCGTATAAGCATTATTGTTGGTCATATCTGCTTGTCATCTTTCAGAACTAAATGATTATTTATCCTTTCAGCACTGTCATTAGGGGTTACATCCAAAGAAACCCCACCACCACCTACCTGAATAGTGCAGTACTCCTGCTTTTGGGCCCCTTTCCTAGAAAGCAGACTTTGGTTTAACCTGGTCGATGCCTTTGGTGAATGAAGAAATCAAGGTATTTCAGTCCCAGTTGCTGAGAAGGGTAATCAAGCTAATAAAGCTCATCTCAGTCTAGCTTGCAGTGTTGCAGATCACAGGAGAAACTGATCAAGCAGAAGTTATGGAAATAATCAGTTGCCTAACAAATATGATACATGAAGGAATTCAAAAATCCTTAATCTAGTGAAGATCGAGACTGAAGGGAGCAAATTCCCACACTGCTATACATCAGGAAGATGCAAAGAAAGAGTGAATAAAAAAGCATTTACTCAGAACTTTAGTCCTAAGTAACAAGTCTCAGTTGCAACAGTGAAGATTAGGAAAAACAGAGAGAGTAAAGCACTAAAACTGGCTGCTTGGGACAGCCATGAAATTCCCATTAGCTTTTGTTTCCAGGTCAAACATCTCTCAGGGGTAGCTCTGGCACAGTTTTTAAGGCAGAAGCCAGCAAAATTGAATGTATTCTTCTGAGATCCCTTTCCACCACACTTTCTAGGATCTAGCCACAAAGCAGACAGAAAATCTTTGTTACTCATAAGCTATCAGGCATAAAAATACCACTTTCCTTTACCTTCATTTTAGTCTTTTAATCACACAGAAAATATCTTCACAGAATTCCAGAGCTCACTGATGAATTGAAACATCGAAAGAAACCATATGCTCTCAAGTACACATCACAAAGAAAAGTTTAATGTTTTGATCCTCCATCCCATGCTCCACCTCAATATAAGTCATTTAACACTTCTAAAAAGCAATTGTAAAAACCAATTCTTCTATTTGAGGAAGTGGCATATTTGTAGACATTTGTTCTAAAATGAAGGAACTTTAAAATATTCAATACACACTGACAAGTACTTGGAATAAAACATTTTTTTTCTTATTTCATCATGTTCTGTTGCTAGTTTGCTGATGTAATGCAGTCCTGTGGATACCCTCAATGAGGTTTCTACTTCTGTGCAGAGGTCAGCCTCAGTTACCCTCCTTCCCAACTGGCTACTACCTGGTGTACTTGAAATATCCCACTCCATCTAAAGCCAACCCAGGTAACAGGCCTGGAGGACACTGACTAATTGCTGTTCGCAGTTAGATAAGGGTCATGCTTTGTTATAACTTCAAGCAAATGAAACAATTTTTGTAATTCTTAATTGACCATCCAAGAACACCTAGCTAAATATTTACTTTTTACATAATTTAATGCTTTTCTCATGAAGAGTAGCTTCACTTTATCAGAATTTCTTATCATCATTTAAAAAAATGTTTCAGATCTCCATCACAGTATGGAAGAACTAAAAGAGGATTAGTGCAGAATCTATGCATGGAAATCACACCTTACAGTTCTAAATTCTTCTTCTTTCCTGCTAGATGATTCCTAGCGTTCACATTCTTAAAAACTTAAAGCTTCCAAGATGACTGAAGTGCTTTTGCAAAATCAGCAACAAAAATATTTTGATACCTTTTTTGTAAGAACCACAGAACTCTGAAGATCCACCTATTCTCCATTTCTCAACCCTAACTCCAATCCTTCTCCTGTTCACAGGAGCAGGTCTAAGGAAAGCATGGTAAGCAACAAAGCACAGAGTATCCCCTTACCTTAATACTGCTTCCTTAACCTATGATGATAATCAGGCAAAAGATTTCCTGAGCAAGACACTATCTTTTATATCAGTACCTTGAGAGTAGGAAAAATCATGAGCGGATGAGCATCTACACATGAGAAACTTCTCTTTTCTGAAACTCTATATGCTTTTGGTCTCCAAAATACCCTACAACAGACAATTTCAAAATGGAATTAGGAATTCTATAAATACGTACCACAGCAGGTAATTTATTTATTTAACTACTGTGAATGCAAGATAACATTGTCTTCATTTTCCTGCACGTTAATAATTTAGGCACTCTTATATTCAGACTGCACATCTCATTTTTACTGAACAGTGACTTACATTAGCTAAAGCAATGCTACAAAGGCTACAAAATGAGGGGTAATTGGGAGGCTGAATACGTGACTGAAGCAAAGCTGGATGACAGCCTAGTAAGCAAGGGGTCTATAGCCTAATTACTAGCACTGGCCTCCTGCAAAATCACTTGTGAGAAAACATACACACCAATTAATGTTCAAATATGATATGCAAAGACATGTGCTGTGATCAGAAATGAAGGCATTAAAAGCAACGTATTTCTTTAATTTCTTTATGATTAAGAGAGTAACCACTTAACAGTAGTGAGCAGATGCACAATAGAAAATATTCAATTCCTTACAAGTCCGTGTTCACCATATGTATGAAAGGGATCTTTAGATTACATATGGATAACTGAAAAGCTGACCCTCACCATGTGAGGTCTGGTTGCTGTTAGTGAGCACACTTCCCACTTTCCATTCAGCCTTGCATACAGAAACCAGCGAACTTAGAGTTAAACTACACAGGTAATGTAGGCTGGCTCTGAGAAGGCACAGAGTTGGGGACAGCCACTGGAAGATCCAGTTCAAGCAACAGGAGCAGGAGCCGCACTCCTGAGTTCTGCCTACCCTTATGACCATGCAGACTGACAGTACAACAAAACAACTTGGTTCTGAATACTTAAAATCTCAAGGGTCTTAATTCAGACTAGGCTTAGCACAGTTCCAAGCAGTGAAGGCCAGTTAGACCCTAGAGCATATATTTTTCTTGTTTCGTCTGAAAGAAAAGCAGTTCATGCATTCTGTGGCTGCTCTATAATGCAAAGCGAAGCATAGTAAATGGGACTATTGGGAAATTCCCTCTGAAGGCTCACACACCTAATCCAAATTAGAATACTATTTGGACCAGGGTCTCTGGAATACTTCTAGTGGACTGTGAAAAAGTAGCTGCTGGAACCAACAGTAAACAGAGGCTAAAATGTTCCAAGCCAACTCCTTAGGTTCTTTTTCATGTTCAGCTCATAAACAACTAGAGCACAATGGCTGATAGAGAATTATGCAGGTGTAAATATCCTGTTTACCCACTGCTTAATTTCTCCATTTCAACCAAAAAGGTTCCTGAACTATCAAGATGACCTTGAGGAACAGCTGAGCAAAATGAATCCCTGGGTGCTGAACATCCTATGAAGTCTGGAGCAACTGCTGCAGAATTCACTCACAGTCTGTTGACAACACTACATTTCACAACTCTTTGTTTTACACATATTTCTCAGCTATTTGTCACTCTTAGTATGTGACAAACCCTTCTAATCTCTGCTTTACTCTATTGAGACACTAGATGGATATTTGTCCTTGACTGGTGATATTTAGAGTTAGAAGCTCAGTACCCTGGAGGGCAGAAAAGAGTCAGACTCCTGAATTCCCTGCAGGATGAAGGCACTGGGATAGCCAAAAAAGCACTGCAATGACATGATGATATATTTAGCACTCTTAGCTTCCCCTGCTGCATGTAACATTACCTGCAAACCATTTCTCTTCTCCATAGTGCTGTAACACAGCAGAAAGCACAGCAATGATAGTGGAGAAGCGAGTGAGGATACACTCAAGTGAAGCGGCCGCGGACACAGAAACAAAGGAAAGAATCTGCTTACCCTTGGAAGGCCTCAGATAGGCAGGGATCTCCAGCAAGACACCCTTACCTCCACTGCCAGCCCTTAAATGAGGTCTGAGAAGGGGTGGATCGTGGCTTCAGCCCTTCCGGTCAATCATGTACATTGCATACACCTGAGCTTCCCTGGTTTGCATACCCTGTCTTCCCACCAGGTGCTCAATCACTGGTTCAAGCCATGACTTAGCATTTCCACTACACACTCACGCTTCTTTCCAACCAAGAATGAACAAGTAGACATAAAGCAGGAGTGGGGAAATGAAGGGAAACTTGGTATTCCAAATATTCCCTGTGAAAGGAGCAATGGAGATTTCTAAAGGATTTCTTACAAGAGCTCCTCAGGGATAACTTTTTCTCCCAGTATTTTCCTGTATCAGACCATATCAGTTAGAATAGGTGCTGTGTCCTTAAAAAAATACAGAATATTTCATAATTTAACATACTGAATGTCAGTGCTGCAGCAAAATTGGAAGCCTGAAAGCTTTAAAAATATACAAACAGACATTTCATCTCTTACACTTCTTGTAAAAAGAATCTGGACAGATCGTCAGATATTGATTTTCCCTCTCTAATTTATAATGGATTTGAGAGTATTCCCTTAGGCTCTGAGCAAAAAATCGAAATTCCCAAAAGCTTCACAGATGCTTCCCTGAAGCACACCACCAAGTTCCCCCCATGTAGTTCACACTTTAACACTGAAAATTCTATGCTGTATATGAAAATTTCTTGGTAGATTGACACCACTGAAAATCTAGGGTAGACTTTCAGCCTAAGTTTTGACCAATATCCTCATTTCTTATCTATAGGAGAAACATTGTTGACAAACTCCTCCTACACAGATCAGTAATGAGTTCTATGTTTCCTAGAAACATGAGCTAAATGGGACAGTGATTTATGGGGACAGACCATAAGACTCAGAGGCTTGTGAGTTAACTATCAGTATAACCTGAAGAAGAGCAAAAAGCCACAAAAACTGAAAGGTTCCTCTGGCACGCCTCTAGGAAAGGACAGGGGAAAGCAGCCAGTGGGAAAAGTCAGAATACTGATTTGGGTGATTAATCTCTTATGTAACCTGTCCAGTGCTGCAAAAATATTACTTTCTAATGCTATACTTTCCCATTATCACTTGACAGTGATGTAGGCTGAATTATCCTTACAGCTGTTCTTTTTAGACTGTCAGGACTACCTGGATAAACTCACATTGCAACCTTCTGTAGCATGACCATCTTGCAAGCAAAATGATTATTATTTGCCACTACTGTCTCACAGAGAAGCCACCAGCTATGTATGCCAGAAGTATAAGGCTCAGACAACAGAGGAAAAAAGAAAAGTCCTGCATCAACGTACTTAGAATCAACAAAACAAAAGATAGTTGAAAGACAACTGAAGACAAAGACACGAAGTGTGGATGAAAATGGTGCACAGTACTTTTATAATAACTGTAGTTTTATCTCCATTGCTCTTAATATGATACTTCTAAAAGACATTGCATTCCAACAGTGTTTTAATAGTAATGTTTTTAATAGTAAGAATTTAATAAGTATTTTGCACTACAGCATAAACTAGACATTTCCATAATTTTCTAAATGCTGGAGTAATTACATTTTTGAAAGCATCTGCCATGAGTAGCAGTGAAATAATGGACAATTTTCTGCATATGACAACCCCCTAAGTCATCTTTGTAATTGCACTAAAATAATGGTACAATTCCATACAGTGTCTAGCCCATATAGTCATTGTCTTTGGATTTGCTGCAATTGTTAAGTTTGTTCAAGCACAATAAGATTTTCAGTGTTCAGGCACTTTTTGGAGGCATCATTTCTGCTTTAATCAATTCATAGTTCAAAATAAACAGTGCCCTGTTGTCTGCTTGCTTTTCATATACTTTCGTAAGCATCAAAATTCCAATGACCAAGGATTCTGCATTTCCAGTATGACTTTACAGGAAAAGTAATATACAAGAGCATTTAAAGATGCATTAAAGGGAAAAACAAGCTGTTTGCTGGTGCACCTTATTTGATATCAACATTATATTCTAGGCAGTGCTGACAGTACTGTCACTATATATGAAACTGAACAGAAATAAGGGAAAACATGTACCGCTGATTCCAGGCTAAATTTGCATTTTAAAAAAAGCAAGAGTACGCAGCACAATGGGACAGGTCTTTGCTCTGAGTTGAATTTTGTTGTTAAAAAGAACCCTCAAACTCAAGAAGCTAGGAGAGATGAATGTGAAGCTCCTTGGTTACAGTACAGCTCCTTCTGCTATTAAAGATAGAAGAGGAGGAACTCCGGCAAGGTTTCCCATCAGCACTGTCTACATACACAGATGTCTGTGAGATATATTTTAATGTGGACAGAGAAGGATTCAGTTCCAATCCACTCTGCCCATTTCCTCACTCCTGAATCTCTAAGCCAACGTCTGCCTTTCCTCACTGCCTCTGGACAAATGCAACTGGTCAATTAGAGGATAGGCATGTCAATTAACAGAGAATGCATTACTCTACAACAAATTGCATTATATTGTGTGATACTGGTCATTTCTACAAGGTAAATTCTAAACAGTCTACAGGAAATAAAATCTGATGACGTACACACTAGCAGTTTTATAACTATAGGCACATTCACATTATCTTGGGAATTTTTTGTACCAGGATCTATTCAAGCACTTAAAACAGATCAAAAGTTCTTTGTTCCAGCTATCGGGCAAATAAAAGGCTCCTTTGTTATCAACTAACCTGAGAGTATTAAGAATACCATCCTAATACACTATCTGAAGGATTTGTGTGTGCATGTGCTAGAAGTATAATAGAATGCAGATAATAAAAGGAGTCTTCTGCAAAAGCATATCTCCATATTTTTAAAAGCCACGCTAAAAATGCACATCAAAACAACACAAGTTCTAGGCTAAGAAACACCAGAGAGTAGATGCAGTGTTGCTTCATGTTCAACTCTGAAAGAAAATAGCACACATTTTGAAATCTGGTGTATATTACATTGTGCAATTGTAGTAACAACAGAAACTGGCTTGTAGTTCTGCTGAAGTCACCAGCTACAGCTCAGCATCACTGAAACCACGATACAGTTATACTCTTTTCCTTCTGCTGTGAGGTACGTTGATGAAAAGCTATCAAATATTCTTTCTTATAAAATGGATACTACTACAAAGAAAATATAGACATGTACACACAACCTCAAACTAATCGCTCTGAAAACTGCAGTGGGAAACTGCTAGTAAACTTGAAGCTTTGCTCTAGGAACAAAGAGTGGTGGGAGAGTAAATAAAAAATGGTTTGTGGAAATTGAGTTGACCAAAAAAATATATCTATTCATTACAGATGAGTACCTGGATATCAGAAGTTTTTTTTCTTCTCTCACTTCCTAATTTCTCCAACATAAGTTCCCCACAATAATGGTCAACATTCCAAGTCTCAATTCTAAGAGTCCATAATTTCAAAGATATTTAATGCCCTGCTATATATAAATAATGTCAATGATATATATATATATATGTCCTGTTTCAATGTATCTTCGTCCTTGCTGTTTTTCAAGGATTAAAATTTCACTTTGAATTAAATTGATACACTTTCCAAGCACTCTCCATCAGTAGATGTAAAATCAAAAACTGTTCAAGAACTATTAAAGATGCCAATGCAGTTCAGTCTAGTCCTATTTACGATTTCCACCCTGTATCGCTGCTTTAGCGCCCAGCAGTCATGTTGTTCTGTGTCATCCAGAAAGAACCATATTCTAAAAAAGATAGCAGTAAGAGAACTTTTGAATTCAGTTTTACAGTCCAGTTTCCTCTTCTCTAGGACACACAACTCAGTTTCTCTCTTCTCTATTGCTCTGCCCCTTCATCCTCCTCCATTGCCATATCCTCCATCTCTGCAAACATTTGTTTCGTTAGACTTCTTACTTTCTCAACAGTGATTTGGGTTCCTCCTTGAAACTCCCCCTTCTCCCCCTTGCCATACTCAGACTTCAATTGAAGGTTAGAATAAAGTTAATCTTCAGTGGGAAATAGAAACAGCAAAACAGAGAAAAGGTGCCTTAGCTAGATGACATACTCACAGAATCACAGAGTTGTTGGGGTTGGAAGGGACCTTTAGAGATCATCTAGTCCAACCCCCCTGCCAAAGCAGCTCCCTAGCTCAGGTTGCACAGGTAGGCGTCCAGGCGGGCCTTGAATGTCTCGAGAAGGAGATTCCACCACCTCTCTGTGAAGTCTGTGCCAATGCTCCATCACCCTTACTGCAAAGAAGTTCCCACACACATTTGTCTATGCCTCAGTTTATGGTCATTTCCCCTTATCCTATCACCCCACACTGCTGAGAAGAGTCCAGCCTCATCCCTTTGCCTCCCGCTCCTTAGATATTAATAGATGCGGATCAGATCCCCTCTGAGTCTTTTTTTTTTTTTTTAAGGCTGAACAGACCTAGATCTCTCAGCGTCTCCTCATAAGGGAGGCATTCCACATCCTTTATCATCTTTGTAGCCCTCCACTGGACTCTTTTGAGAAGTTCCTGGTCTTTTTTGTACCAAAGAGTACTGGACACAATACTCCAGGCGAGGCCTCATGAGGGCAGACCTCCCTTGACCTGCTGGCCACACTCTTTTTAATGCACCCCAGGATACCATCGGCCTTCTTGGCCACCAGGGCACACTACTGGCTCACAGCCAGTCTGTTATCCACCAGGACACCCAGGTCCCCCTCCTCAGAGCTCCTCCCCTGTAGGCACTCATGCATTTTACTTGGCTTGCAAATACCAAGATCTTGACTGTTTCCCATCTACTATCCTTCAACATCACTTTCCTAGGATTTCTTCAGTACTAATGCATGCATAGGGTGATCAGAAATAATTTAAATAATTTTGGGCAGCGACAACTGCAATTTGATCAAACAACTGCAGAATGGGAAAAAAATAACAACGTCAAACGTAAAAGCTGTAGTCCCTTTTTTCCTGAAAATTCACTCAAGAACACTTCGTCCGACCAACCCCAAATTTCAAATCATGAAATATTTCATGACATGCCCATAAAGACATCAAATTTTATTTAAAAAAATATTACAGTACGTTTGAAGGTTTCAGAGCAGCTTGAAAAGAAAGCCCCTCTACTGAAACAGGTTCTCAAGTTGATCTGTAACAAAAGCACATTTCATTGCAAGAACCTCAGAGGAGACTTCCTCTGCTATCACACTATACTTCACATCAGCAGCTTCCTAGCTGTGTCATTTTGCACTGCAAGTCATTGCCTTCTTCCATCACGTTACTCTGAAATTGACTCACTCCATTCCCTATGCACATGCTACTGTCCTCTCAGTACCCACTTCTTGCCACAAACTGTTACACTGAGGCAAAGTGAGATCCTCTGAAGATAGCATAGAATCCCAGAACAAGACAAACAGCCTCAAGCAGTCTTTAGCCATATCTCCTAGAAATGATTCCTATCATATACCTTGCTGAGTGATTGTTTTCACAACTACTGCAGACAAGTTGCCCACCAGCAAAGGGCGCTTAAGGGATAATGGCTCCATACTGGAGGCAATATACTTTAAAGGACTGCTGAAACCCATCTTTAATCAAAAACTCCTGCTCAGCAGCTTCTTATTCCAAAAATTACTTCTGTTTGCTGTGTTATTTCCCTTTACACAGCCTGTAAGCCTCTATCATGAAGATGAACAGATACAGCACACCTTCCTCAAAACAGTAGCTACGTGTTCTGCACCTGAGGAATAAAATTTTGAAAAACTGGGATTTTCACCACAACATAGTCATTTATAAATCACAGAACATCCCAAGTTTGAAGGGACCCAGCAGGATCATCAAATCCAAGTCCCAGCTCCACAAAGCACCACCCAAAACTCAAACCTTTGCCTGAGAGTGTTGTCCAGTCTGTATTCTAGGACTAGGGTGTAAAATCCTGGCAATTTTCTGTTTCCTATCCTCACCCATTCAGTACATTTTTATTTTTTATTTTTTTAGTATAATTTTGTGCTGAAATAGAAGCAGTTTAAGAGTATGATAGGAAGGAAACTTAGGAGTTTATTTCCCCATAAGAATCTCACAAAGGGATTCCTCAGTCTACTCTCCAGCAGAAAGGATGAACTAAACAACGGAAAGAATTGACATATGAAATGTCACCAACATCAGTACATTTTCTGTATAGCTGCTTCCCGTAAGGCTCTGGAAACACTGAATGCTAACCAAAGCATTACAGGATCCTGTAAATCCTAAGCATACCTTCAGACAAAACTAATGAACAGCTAAAGGCTTCTAAATGTGATCAAGAAACACCATCTAGAAACTCTTTGTCCAGAGGTTTTCTTAATGTATCTACATGTACGTACATTTTCAGGTATATAAAAAAAAATAGCAGTAAGGATATACAACATGGTTTCATGAAAGGGGTTCTGCCCATGGTTGTTAGGCAGCATGAAGTCATGCTATTCTCCTAGCAGCGCCATTGCCACAGTGCTGCTACATCATCTCAAACAAATAACCCCATTTCTTTCAGCTTCTAGGTCCCCTCTCTGCAAAAATGTAGACCATAACAATTGCTCTGCAGGGGCCTCATTAGGCTTAATTAACACTTGCATGAGATCTTCAGATAAAAGGATTACTATAATTACACAATATTAAGTGCTTCTTGCATAAGAAGTCTTGTATTATCCCTTCCATAATTTGACCTTTTCTCAAAAGTTAGAGTCTTTCTTGCACTTTTACTGGACTCTGTTTCCTATAGAAGACACCTTAGATCCTGGCACCACCTCTTAACCTTCTCATTTCAAAAGCAAGTAAAATCCACCCTCTCTTTCCTATTTCATAAGAAGGGAGTATGGAGTCCTTTCTTCAAACAAACAAAAAAATCCTGTCTGCTTATCTCCCCACGTTTTACACAGAGTTTGCTCTTTCCGCATTTATGACCTTTCTATCCTGGCTCTCATGCAAGTCCCAGAGTCCTATAACTGTGCTTAAGTCCCCATTCAGCAACACATTCACAGAGTGAATGAACATCCCACTGGCCCCAAAGCACAGCCAGGCACCCAGCTGCACCCTATACAGGTACCACCCAAGTGGGGAACAGCACCAGGGCAACTGCAGCCGTCTCCTGCTTAGTGCTACCAGACATGAATATTTTGTGAATATAAACTGACCACCTTCTTCCAGCCTGTACTCAGGCCCACAGCATTTCACTGCTTCCAGTAGCCTCTCCACCTGTCCATCAGAGCTTCCCTGGCTGGAAATTTGTGCTGCCAGACCAGTATGTGCCTTGACTGAGAGCCAGGTGAGAACCAGAGCCAGGAAGGAAGGAGAGAGAGGAACAGAGCTGGATGGGATTTGGCCAGCAGAGGCAAGGGCAGGACCACCTGCCAGCAACAGAGCCCAGGCAGAGGTTTGGCTATTGCCACCCTCTCATAAATAGGTTCAGAAAAGCAGCTGCAGAAAGGGCAAGGGATTTGCCATTTTAATATGAACTCAAATGCAAAAGAAGCAGCACCTTTCAAGTGTAATTTTGTAGGGCACAGAACTGCAACATGGAGGATGTGGGCTCTGCTTCAGCTCTGCAGCTGAAATCTCTACATATCACTTGCAAGCATGTAAAATAAATGCGCTGAACCCCACTCTATCCTGTAGAATGTAATAACTACAAATGGAAGCACTGCAAGAAATAAGTTTATTAGCATACAGCTTCACAATACCTAATATCTACCTTCTTCACGAGTTACAATTAAATAGAATTACAGCTACAGTAGTAAATTTTTATATCAATTTCACACCATGCCTACACATCCACAATACCTCAATAGTTTTATACAAATGCTGAATTTGTTATATCGTACCAAAATAAACTTTGCCATCTGGCATTCCACCTTGATTCTGTCCAGCAGCATCTTCTGCAATTGATATTGTTTCAGCATCATGTCTTTGAAAGTAAGGATTGAATGGATATATCTAAATACCAACCTCTACAGACATTTTCCTTTTCTTTTTCCCGCCCCCAAAATCTTGCTGCAAATGCAATAGAAGATAGCTGCTTTTCTCTTCCATACCCAATCAGATCCTTTTTAATTTACCTCAACTGGACAGCTTAAGAAGAACTGTGGTAAAATATGTAAATCAGACAGATGGTATTTGATGCTCTTTTATCAATCCTGCTGCTCAGTAGTTTTCAAAAGTCATGGTAATTTATCACTTGAAAAATTCCAGATAGATCCTGAGTTCCATTACAACTTTGTCTTGCCTATTTTCTAGGTGGAATCATTTCTACTTAGAGGAAACATCAAAATCTTCAGCCAGGACAAAGATACATCAGAACTATAAGACAACAACTGCAACAGCTGATTTTCTGTTCTTTGTTTTTAGATTTCTCTTCAAAAAGCATAATCTTCCTATAACTTTATTTCACCAGATCTGAACAGAAGCTGTGTCCTGTACCCTCTGAACTGGAGCAGTGGGCCAAGATTATCATAGCTTCCTTCACAGGAAGCTTCACTACATCCACTCTGACCCTAAAATGTTCTTATTGCTTTCTGTTTCTTTCTTATAGCTTTCTCTTTCTAGAATTATATCTGAAAAGAATATTTCTTTAATATAGATATATTAAATTATATGCATATATAATCACTCAACATACAGGTAAAATATCTTTCTGTATACTGAAAATCATTTACCTGAATTTTACTGCTCTTTCTTTTAAGGACAGAGGTGTTAATACAAAAAACAAGGTTAAGCATAGAAAAATATCATTGACTGGTTATAGAGCAATGATGACAGGAGTTAATAGAACACATTTGACTCTGAAATAACACTCTTTGTTGATTGTTTTGCTAGAATTCCACTTAATCGGTGCTTGGATTGGAACTTAGCAGTGGTCATTTCTGAGCAAGACATTCTCCAGTGATGGGGAACACGTGAATGGCTTTTCTCATGTTATTTACTAGAGGCTTCACATTTCAGCACATTTCTGCTTCCGAACAATAAGCTCCTGTCAAGTCAGTGTTCCATCAAATCTGCCAATTGCAACTCATTTGGTGCTACAGGACAAGCTGACACATTCTATAAAGGTCAAGTGGAAAAATGTCCCTTCCACTACATCAATATCACGAGCTGATAAAGGTCACTCCATCCAATAACTGCTACGACAGAAAATAACTTTCTTGCAATCTACATGATTTAAAATTTAAAAAAAAACAAAAAAAAAGCTGTTCAGGCCCTTCATATTTTTTCCAAGATGTGACATACTGACATTATTGTTGTTTTCTTTTGCCTCGTACAGTCTAATGAGAACAGTTTAACCTACAGGTTCTACTGTTTTCACAAATACAGCAAATAAAGCACAGAATTTATTGAGGACAACTTTTGTGTAAAAAAACATACGAATTAAAACCTTAGCATGTATCAGTTGTAACAACTCTGAAGCTCTAATCCATTCAAAGGGCTTTATAAACCAACTAAAATTCTGAATCCTATGGTACGACAAGTGATGATGTATTCATTTTATAGGAATCTTGTCTGAAACAGAGTTAAGTAGCTTGCCTACAGTTAAAATACCCACAAGCAAATACACCCACATAGTCTTACATTTTAAAAAGTTGAAATGTTGTACTTTTTCTTACAGCCTTCTGTTCCTGAATAAGAATTCATTCCCTCTCTCCAAAATGTTTGTTTCTCCAAAAATTATCATTCTATTATTTTGAACACAGTAAATCGTAAAATGCAAAATAATGCATTAAAATACCATGAAACGCTACAGCTACAATCTCAAGGCTGAACAGCAAGCTAACATAACTGGATGCATGACCCTTATCTTCAAACAATGCCTGGGTTGCATTGCACAATGACAGAAAAGAAGGGAAAGGAAAACCTACTTGTCCATCTCACCTCACTGCATCAATCCGAAGGTGGCTCATTCACAATTTAGTATACTCTCAGCCTTTACTATTAATGAAAGATTAAAAATTGAACACTATAGCATACAATTCAGATCCTGTACCATTAAGGCAAGTCAGGAAGAAATTTTACAGTTACTGGGAAGATTACACTCTGGATTCTAAAGCCAAAAACCCCAAGGATCTCACCATGGCATGCAATCAGCGCTCTGACTATGACAAATCCAGATGCCCAATGCCTGCAAAGTTATGTAGGTCTTACGAGATTTCCCCAATGCCTACTGAATGTTACCAAAGGCTGTGTGCACCCTGTGCATGCTTCTTCTTCTTCTTCGATTAAACCTAGATCTCCATCTTTTAAAGCATTTTTCTTAAGTTAGAAGAAAAAAAGAGAGAGAGAGCAAGCTTTGGCACTGCGCATAACTCATAGCTGCATTCATTAGTTTTCCTTTCCACAGTGAAGTGGAGGTTGGATGCAGGCCAAGGGATGGGGTGGCATTCTTCACAGTCCTCTTTGCTGCCACTTCAGTTGCCAAATGAAAGAATGGAAGTGATGTTTGGTTTACCCTCTGGCATGTTTCCTAAGCATGTCAAACTCAACTAGTTATTCAAAGATGCTCAGTAGCAACACTATCAAGACCTTAGAAAGCCATAATGCAACTGCTGGTTTCTTCAGTGGTTAGCACTACAAATGATGGCAATTTCATAACTCTAGGTTGCAAACAGCTGCAGTAAAACAACCAAAAAAAAACAAAATTAGTTTCAACAGTATTTTTTTTCTAGCTGTTCAGAGAAGAAATAAAATAATTTTATTGTTTTTTGTTGTTGTTGTTAGCACAGCACTGTACTTGAATAATCTTCCTTGAGACAAAGATGCTTTATTGCAACTGCATTACCACAATACAAATACTACCTTGTTTCTGGAAAATGTTGCTTACGTTCACCTGGAAAATTCATCAGATGAGTGCATCATCACGTAAAGAAAACCTATCTTTGGCAGCTTTCTCCTACCAGGAGAGGTAAAGGTTATAAAATCCATACTTAATCATCTAAGCATAAGGAGTCAGAAGTCAGTGAGATCTTCAACTGAAGTGAAGTGGTTGTGAGGGCCTAAATCAAGGAAGAAAATAGTTCTCCTGTTTGATTGGTTTTGTTCTGTTTTTATATACATAGGAATGGAAAGTTCACAGACCATATTCTCATATATTACCAAGCACAATCCAGCAGCACATGTGTATGTACAATACAACATGGGGACATCACACCAGTAGAAGAATCAAAAACTGTTGAAGTGACAACAATTGTCTGACTAGATCAGACTCAGCTCCATCTAGCACAAGATCCTGCCTACAGCAGTGACAACTGGTTGTTTCAACATTTCTAAGGATGGAGAGAAAGGCATTATAAGGGCAGTTTGCCAATCTCTGGAACACTGCACATGCTCTTAGTGCCAGGAAATCCTAACGATCTCTTCATCAGTTTCCAGTAATTACAAGACTGTAATAGCCTATAGTTAATGCAATTATGCTCTCATGAGTCTTGAGAAATAAAACTTCAAATAACATTCCAGGACACTGAGTTCCCAAGACCTTTCTCAAAATCATGTTTTTAAACAGATCTAAATAGAAGCCACAATCATAGTGAGATAGGTGATGAGTCAGATACTCAGATGTGTATACCAAAATACAAAAAGAACTTGCATAAACTTTCAAAGAAAGTAAATCTGAATGTAATTCTTTCAGAAACCTCCTACAGAATATTTCCTTCTGTACATTTACATTATATCCCTCTTTGAGCTTCACTGAAGATCAAAAGCCATTTTTTACTTTTTTCAAATAAATTCCACATAAGTTCTTCCTGATGCAGCTAAATTTACACCATCATCATTCTAATTTATATTCACCTTCTTCCTCCCCTGTTATTAGGTAGAAGAATTAGCATAAAACTCTCAAAGCAAATCTTATGCAAGTAGCAAAAATGTCTCTTCTCCAATTCAGACATTCCTAGCAACTCGACTTCAAAACTTTATCTTCAGAATTCAAATAACTCATCATTTTTACTTAACCTAACTCTTTAAATTACTTCTTTTTCTTTCCACTCCACTCCCAACACTGAAGGCAATCTGGAAATTTCCTACAGGCAGTAGAGGTAGGGAGAATGTAACTGCATAGGACTACTAGAAATAGAGAAACAAAGAAAAAAAAAGGAATTGTGATGCATGTGATTAAGAAGATGCAAATGTTCCCAGCTGCAGTAAAAGGCATGGCAGAGAGCGCAAAAGCAGAGAAGTCAGATGCAATGTGATCTGATGTGAGAGGTTCAGATAGGAGGTAGCAGAAAGCAGGAGGAAATCTAAAGAGGGGTACTTGAGGCCAGGTATTTAACATAACCTCCACTATCCTGGGGGAAAAACAAAGTGGGGAAAAAAACAACATGGCTCAATCACAGAATTGTAGGGGCTAGAAGGGACCTCTATGGATCATAGAGTCCAACATCCCTTCCAAAGCAGCTCCCTAGACCAGTTGTAAATGTTTGCATAAAAAGAAAAGCTACAGAAATCCTTCCGTTCATTCAAAACAAGAGGGCCTGACAAGACTAAGGACAAAACCTATTGGCAAAATCAAAGCCAGAGGTACAGTTCTGTCTATTGTTTTCCAACAGAATCAAAATATTTAATACAATCCATTCACATTATGCCTTCCTTCTAATAATCTTACCCTGCAACCACATGCAAAGACTTGAAACATCTGGGACATGGAATTTTGTTAGGGACTGAGGCTAGCCTGCAGAATCTGACTCAAAATATTCTTCGCTAGCAGAAAAAACATCACACAGAAACACACGCTTTTATCACCCAAATCCTTTTCAGTAGTCTTCAAGGGGATTGGAACCACTGGAGTTTAATTGATGCAAGCAGATATGCCATGTGAAGCTCCCTCCAGCATCAAAGAGCACAGTGTCTTGGCCTCCAGCATGATTGTTCCTCAAGTTCTTTGGCAAACATAAAGGAAGGCAGAAGAACATTATCTGGTAGTAAAAAGGTCAATAGTTTTCCAGTCTAGTAAAAATTAACTCGCTGAGAAGAGGAGAAGGACGATGCACCTTGTCGCAGTGCCCATGCCTTGATTTCAGATTACTGGGAGACAGACTGACTCTTTTTGTACCAGCTCTGCAGCTCAGAGGACAGCTGCTGTCAGTAAAGTTCACTGCAGCAGCAATCAACTACCATCTTCAGATGACCACAGTCACCAGCTGAGAAGCAAATCTAATCCCCACACAGCAGGAGACAGCAGAAGTGCAGGCTAAAGGAGACTGCTGGCTGAATGAATGCATACCAAGGGCCCAGAAGATGACGCAAGAACTCAGAGCAGGAAATGAAAGGCACTTGCCAAGCATGTTCCTAAAGTACAGGGAAAAGTTACTGCTAGGGGAGATCCTAATGTCATAAGACAAGGCTGTGAGAGAAAATTACATTGGAGTAGGAAAGCAAGTTTCTTGCCTTCCAGACACAGAAGTTCATCATAGCATCCTATACATTCAGATTGTACTCTTTTTCAAGCACAGCTCTCATACCTGAAAGACTGAAAAATTTTAAAAGAGTATCTGTTAGAGCTGAATGGCACAGTAAGAACCTGGTCAACTCACCCATCAAAGCCAAGACGGTAAAGAGGTAACCACTTGCTAGCCCTTCACCAGAGTGGAGTCCTAGGTAATATATTTCTGAACAAACACATGCAAAAGCCAAGAAGAGAAAATTAATATGAGAACAGCTGATACGTATTTCCCAGTGAGTTTACCCTGGAAATTAATGTTCCCTTTCTCATGGTGGTGATACACATCCATTTCACTAGCAAGCAACTGCCTATGCTTGGAAGTTACCAAGCAATGAGGGAGGAAGCATCCACACAAATACCTATGGGAAAAGACAGACACAGCAAAAGCACTGCCCACACAAATAATCTAGAGACAGAAAGGAACTGAACATGACATACTACTGCTAAGCATTTCCTAAATCTATAGGATGTTTTCTAAACTAATAACAGAGGTCAAATTGGCCTCCTCACTGATAGGTAGGACGGCCATTAATTTGGCAGTTGCCAGTGGTGAAGCAACTCTTTAAACTTTTTGAACCTACCTGAGCTCCCAAGGAGAATATTCTCTGACTAGAACTAAACATTTCTGCAGCTTCATCCTAACCTTCAAAAGAAATCTTGGACAGTTAGTTAACCTTAGCCGAGCAGAATATCAACACCAGTGTCTCTGAGTCTCTCTTCTGCAAGTAGGTTTGTGGTGCTGCTTTGCTCCCCTTTACACCAAAAGGTTATGCCCTTTATCTGGCTCCAGTACCTTCCACCCACTCACTCAGAAGCTGACATGATAGGTTTGTGCTCTGCACTTTAAAAGAGAACTCCAACTGTCAAGAGTCAATTGGCCTGCAGAAGAAAACTGAATAAAAATCTAATATTTCACACTTTCTTGATTTTTCCAAAGGTTATGCAGTGTACTCTGGCATAGGTAGCCTTTCTGATTGACCACCAGGGCTGTACAAATGCTTTATCTTTCCCAAGGTATTTAAAATATATATATATATGTGTACCACAAATAATATTTACCAATATTTCTTTTAGGTACATAAAGGAAATAATTTAAAACAGCATGCACTGTTGAGTTAAATGACAGAAATATTTTGAAGGTTAAAAATATTTTGATAAATTTAGGTAGACATACAGTGTATTTTTATAACGATGAGGGGAAAGAAACTGAGATCTTAAAGCATGAGAATAAAGATGCGCACTAAAACTAGTAGGCATCAACTGTACAAATCTGAACCACCAAACGTCCACATGACTCTTTAGATCAGACATTGCTAGACAGAAAAATACAAATCCCACAGGATTCTGTCTTACATGATGGAAAGTAGGGAGAGATACCCGAAAAAAGAAAATAAACACATTTTTAAGAATTCTACAAGATCTAGGCTCCCTGCTGCAGCAGTGGGACAAGTACATGAGCCACCAACCTGACATACTTGCAATGGAAAGAAATAACTTAGATAGAATCACAAAATGCCAGTAGCACATGCAGAGAACACTGGAGTAGAACTCTAAGAGCTCATACTTTTCTAACATAAATATAGTAAAGGGTGTATCTGTCAACGGTTTACGGGCAGGTTCGGCCCGGTTCTGTGACGATTGGTGTGGGGGACCCACGGACCCACGCCCCAGGAAAGGGGAAGGGGAAAAGGGAAAAGGGAGATGGGCCTAG
>VXAB01006391.1:544051-588654 GCA_013399175.1 Odontophorus gujanensis
TTTAATACAATATAATTGGAATTAAAGCTAATAAATCAAATAAAATGAGCAAGAGAGAGTGTCCGATAAACCGAAGGCCTTACGCTAACGCTGAAGGTGAGACGGCAGCGAGCACCCACTGCTGAGTCCATCCCAAAGGGAAGAGAGTGTCCCCTGACCACAGACAGTTTTTATCTCCCCCTCTGAGCATAAATACGTAAAAACGCAAAGCATCGCAAAGTCCTCTGGGGAATGTAGTTCTTCTTCTCTTCTGATACAGGTATACCTGGAACTATCGATGATCCATGGAGCTGGAACATTGACTCTTTAACTCTAAATGCACTACATGATGTTATGATGTGGAATACCAGTACCAAAAATCATAAAACCATGACAGTATCTTTGGGAAAGAAAAGTTTGTAGGAACAAAGAGAATAAGCTTCTTAGAGGAACTAATTTTCCAATCCTTCTAACTTCTGAAATAAAAATTGATTTTGTAGACAACCATTTCAATTCTTCATTAGTTCCTCTTAACAGCATTCGCTCTGAAGAATAATTATAGGCACTTCACAAGCAAGTTTCTGTTAAGCAATTATACCCTACAAAATTAAAGCAATGAAGAAAGAGCACGTAGACAAATTAAAGCAGGCACAGCATGTAAGGCAGACAAATCTAACTCCAAAAAAGACATGATGCTGTTGCTTACACTCAAGGGAAGCAAGAAAACAAGGCCTGACATCACTAATAGTGCAATCTCTACAGGAACATACATGGAAGTAAAAGAAACTCTTGCGCAGACTTGTTGAGGTCAGAGTTTACTTCCATAAAGTTGTAACCCAGGTGTAGGGTAAATAACCCCCAAGAATGGTACTCAATGGAAATAGTATGGAAGATGGTATATTTAAGTAGGTTTATATACAGAAAGAATAGCAAAAAGAGAGTGGTTCACCTTTATGATGATAGAGGCTTGTCGTTGACTTCCCGGAGGAGGGATCTCCGAGAAGAGGCCTTCCCTGGTGGTGGTCAGCCCTTAAATGGGGTTTGGGAGAGGTGGACCCAGGTTCCACCCCTTCCAATCACACAGGTATACCACCTTCACCTGTGCCCCCTGTGGCTGACTCGTTGCTCACCTCAGGTGACCAATCAGTGGTTCAGGCCATGATTCAACAGTTCCCATACATCCAGGGGATACTTGTCCAGCAGGCTGTGAATCCTCCACAGACAACCCTAGCCATTACATAAACCAACATCTCCTGTAGACATCAAATAACTGAGCTCTGACTTGGATAGGAACTGGATTCACTTTCCTCCTCCCCTGAGCAAAAACAGCATCTTCTTGATACCTCTACAAGCAAAAGCACATTTTTTGTCACAAACGATATTTTCCACTTGCATTCAACAGGTAAATTCCACAAGAGAAGGAAGAGTCAAATACAGCTCAGCTGCTTTGCTACCTGGTCTGCTTATAAATAACTCTTGGCTGCTTACACTGGGGAGTCATTAGATAGCTGTTCAGAGACCTGCAGTCTCTGAACCTTCTTGTTACTCAATTTAAAAGGAAAGTGCTTTTTTTCCTTCTTTTATCCTGAGAGAATAGCATGAAATAGCTTTGCTGAGCTCACAAGGCTGCCCAAAAAAAAGTTCAGACTGAACAGACTAGTCAGTACAACACCTATACACAAGTATAAATATTTTGAAAGCAAGAAGGAAGAGAGAAACATCTCTTGCACGCAATAACAGGTTCAACCAAAGAGCAGAACAGCACATATATGACACAAGAATGTGAAATTCTGTCCTCCTTATCATGAAAGAAAAAAACTAAGTCTGGTAATAGCACAGATAGCATGGCAGTGGGAAACAAATACTATTTGTTCCTGTCAGATATTTATATATTTTAAAGTCTTGAGCCTCCTCCTCCTTGGTCCTGAGAGGCAGACAACACAGATGGCACCAGCACAAACAACTGTTGAAGCCTGCCTTAGGCTGGAGTGATATAAGCAATTTCCACTGATGCACCACTCTTGCTCATAAATGCTTTTTCCAGCAAGAAAATATCAAATTAAAATATTTCAAACTTACATCGCTGCACTTAGTTATGAATTTGGGTGCTGAGTTTACAGATATTATTTCATATTGCTTTTAATTACTGTTGCACACTGAGGTCTGTTATTCTTTTTCTTTTCTCTTTAAATTGCAGTTCACAGAGAATCTGCTGCCCCTGGATAACAAAACATGGCATTTGGTCTAATGGCTTATATGCACTGGGAGAAGGTCAGGATAAGCATAGCACCCTTAAGTAGTCAGAGTTACTTTCTTTAATATGAAAAAAATAAGACTTCAAAAAAAATTATTAATGTGCTACTGAGCTTCCTGCTTCCACTTCACCAACCTGACTCTTGCTCAGATTGAGTTCCCTTGAATGGTATTTGACAGAAAAAGACTTTCAGCAACAAACCCCAGTAGTAGGCTGTCCACTGCATTATGCTATGCAGCAGGGACCTTCGCTCACTGAATTCCTATATGGTCATCATTAGAAAAAGTCACATAGTTTCAAATGATTGTGCTGAGAAAGTTCTTGCTGTCACTAAGGAATCAGTCTGAAAAGAGCCCAGTGTAGTGCAGCCAAAAGTCATTCCACTAACACTGGAGCATTTGACAGCACTGGCAGTCACCTGTACCCTTGAGACTGAGCAGGCAATGGTCAAAACAAAGAGGGGAAAAAACAAACCCCTTTTGGCAAAATACAAAATATTTGAATGCTTATTTTCTTTAATAGAAACAGATCCTCAGATCTTTGAGCTCTAACAAATAGGAATTCATGTGCATTTTCCAATTTCCATACATCCAATTCATTGTGGTCTTAAAGCTCTCAGAACTCTTTTGTGCTTCCCAAAAATTCAACCATGCTGATAATTTCTTACCACTCAGCTCCATTCCTTCTCTTTCTGAGGCCTACATGGAATATGCTATAATTTAGACACCATTAAAAGATGGAAATAAGATGCTGCTTTCACCTGGTGCTTAGCTATAATTAGGACTATACTCAATCCACACATTTAACACACTGCTAAACCTAGCTTGTTTGTTCCTGGCTATGGTATTTGCCTTCTTCCCATAGTCCCACAGAATACTCAAATCCTGCCATCTCTTTCAGCACAGGCATGCCTACAAAGTCTACAAAACTTAGGTCCTCTCCTTTCTTTTCTAACAAGGGCCTCAATTCTCAAATCAGCGTCAGGTTTGCTTAATGCCAGGTCCAGACAAGGTATGTTCAACCTACTCAAGGCAGGACTGGAGCCAGTAAGCATAGACAGACCAATGGCTTGCAAGGTCATTTGGTTTCTTTGTATTACGTTTCTTTGTGTACAGCAAGATCCTAACTGCCTCTTATGATTATTTTAGCATTCTAGCAGCAGTCATTTAATGTCCTGTTCCACTACCATTGGTCTCACAGATGAAGTTGCTGTGGTGAATGGACAACAAAATTTGCTCCCCATAAGATTGGAAGTGACATAGAGGGAAACACACACAGGGACTTGAATATACACAATTCAAATTCACAGCAGTTAAATACATGATTATGTGAAAGACAGAGACACAAAGTGGAAACATCAGCAAGGTCAGCCGAAAGAAACAATCTTTTCAGCATAAAAAACCATTCCTAAAGCTTGCAGTTGCTACACCTCGCACTGAAGACCCTATAAAATTCTTCTACTGTAAGTACTCTTGTTGAAACGGCTGGGCATTCAGTCTCACTGCTGAGGCAATTATCTCAGAACAGCAATCCATTCCAGAACATAAGCCTCTCCTCCAGCTGATGTTCCACTTTCTGCATGTCTGCTATATCATCTACATCATTCCTGTAAATTTATCCTGTATTCTCACAAGCTCCTCATTACACTAACTTCTTTCAGGAATAAAAAAAAGTTTTGTAAGTAACATAATATTTGGGAATGTATCTTCAGTAGATAACAGTATGTTTGTACATAGTTATAGAGGGGTGCCTTGCAATTTTTCAATAATTTAACTTAGGTTTGTTTTTTTTTTTAAAGATGGCTTTTTGTTGTTGTTTTGGGGTAGTGAAACAATTTAACATTCCCTATATAAAATCTACAAGATTTTTTTTTAATTACATTTGATAACATTAGATAAATTTACTTACACGTTGTTTGGTTTTGTCTCGCATCACACACTTCTTTTAAATTATGAAATGTCTCATGAGTAAAAAATATTAGTCCAAAAAATGATAAAGCAGAGTTTAAGAAATCGGCTGATAGTCACAACCCTATTAATATGCCATATTCAAAAGCCACAATTTTGTTTCAAAAACACATACAATTCTACAAGTGTCATATTGCTGGTGAGACTGAACAGTCGACGCTCACCTTTATAACCAGAAGAAAAAATGAAAAAGTCACAGCAACACGTGCTGCCAATTTATTCATCTATAACTTCAGAAGACATCCAGAAGCCTAAATGAAAATATCTATAAAAGAATAATGTATTTTATTTTTTTCAAAGTTAAAATGTATTAGTTCTGAAGAATTTCCCCAAGAGTTTCCTGAGCACCTTTTTTTTGTTTGCTTAGCCCATTCCTCCCTGCAGTCATTCTGCATCCAGAACATGCTACAATGAGATCTTCATGCAATAGACAACTGTCATTCATAGTGGTTTTCCTTGTTTTATCTGGAACCTGGATCACCTTATGCCCCTTGGTTCTTGTACCAGAAAAGATCACACACAGTTCATCTCCATTCATGTTTAACTACCCATGTGCTGTCCCAGACTGCTCAGTCATCGCACACATGGAAGCTGCTCCTTATCATAGGATGGCTTAGTTTGGAAGGGACCTTAAAGATCGTCTAGTTGCAACCCCACTTAAATCTTACTGCAACGTAGTGGGTTGATAGTTTTTAGAGAAGCAGTTTTTGTATTTTCACCCTAAAATTTCAACAGTAGGCACAGAGTCTACCATTTTGTAATGTGAAGCTAGAACTGTTTTATTCCCACATAAATCACAATAATACTCCCTATCCAGCAACACTGTGAAATCAGTTGCACAAGGCTTGCCCTGCTAAATGGACAGCTAGGGCAACAAGTGAATTCAGAAACCCTTCCTAAAGCTGAGTCCTCCTAGAGTCCAATAGTTTGTCAGGTTATGATTAGACACCTAAAGATATTTCCCTAGTGACACACCTTGTCCAGGAGGTCACAATGGCCCTGCAAAACACCACTCTGAGAAAGCAGTTTAACTCAGTCAACACCTGCAGCTACAGTCATAGGCTGATCTTACCTGACTGCCTCACAACACAGGAGGAAAAAAAAAAGAAAAACTTCCCACATGGTTAGCACAACTGAAATACTAAATCTAGTTCAAAATATTACATTTATTCAAGACTGCTTAATAAGTATTAAAATCATATTGCTATGCACGTCAAATTCAAGCCTTTGCCTCCGGTGAGCTTTCACTTAGCATGCCTTGCACACCAAGCATTTCAGGCCACAGCAGTCAGTACTTGCAACACACCTTTCAAAAGCTTGTTCAGGTAGAGGCAGAGTTTGGAGACAAGATCACTTGTAGTTTAGATAATTTAGTAATTCTAGATGCGTACTCAGCTGCTCCTGATACAAGGTTAAGGTTTTGGAGTTGGACATTAGGATAGCATAGATATATCTCAGCACATCACAAGAGAAAAAGAAACTGCCTATTTATAACCAGCCCTTTTTCTTCAGACTTTTATTACAGGCGCTCTATTCTACACCACCATCACCAATGTCCTGGTGCAACACAACAGGTGCTTTGTACGGTGTCATAGCATATTCAAACCAATCTGGTCTTGTCCTTTACTACCACTGACAATTCCTTAAGAAGCTAAATGAACCCTAGGAAGGCTTCTACTCATCCAGCAGTTAAAGCCCTTTCCCCAGGGCTTACTTCTCCAGTGAACTATCACTTGTAGGGATGTGGAAGCACTTGGGAATGCCAGAGGAGTACATAAATTAACACCCACAAATAACTGGTGAACAGCACATTCTGCAGTGACCTAATTGGAAAGGCTATACATCTTTATTTCTACTTGGTCCCAACATGCTGATAGCACCTTGCTTTGCTTTTTGTTCAGATTTACTATTGATTAAATAAATCCAACTCATTAAATTCATTTACTTATAAATGCCATAAAAATCCCAATGGGAATGGAGATGTTTCAGTCACTTCACAACTCCCTCAAAAAAGATCAGAATCATGCAGAAATTCTGACTAACACTAGACTGATAGAATGGTATCAGCTGTAGAACCTTACACACACATGGGGCTCATTTGTACACTCCCACTGGCAGTCTTCTGCAGTGGGAGAAGACTCCTACATTATATATATATCTTGCTATTGCACAAGAGCAATAGGAATTTGAAATTTCCTGTCTTTGTCTCACCGTGCCATTGGTGCTTATCACTATCTCCTATCATTATTGAAAAAAACAAACAAAGCTTAAGATGTCCAAAGAACAACACTTTTTACTGCTTTAACCTTCTCTAACAACCCATAAACTACAGATAAGGAACATTCAAAAAGTCACACACAAAGGTAGCTCAAAGAAGTACCCTGGAGTTCAGACACGCCCACCCAGCTATGAATATTCCCAAAACGGTCAATTGGTCTGAGCACAGGAGAGGGGAGGGACCAAATGGAAACCTCAGGAAAAAGGAGGAGTTAACTGACTCAAGGCAACCCCACTTTGCAGATGAGTTTGACAAGCAATGGAAAGCCTGCATAAGTCTCCAATAAAAGCATCTTATTAATAAATTCAGCCAGATATCACCCAGAAATCAGCAAGGAGTGTTATCAGCTCCACACAGAGGACTGGCACTGAAGGTCTTTCATATTTGCTTTCAAGTTGCAGCTACAGCCATCCAGCATTTTTTTAACCCCCAATTACATGGAAGTTGTGCTACCATGCCACCTAGCAGTTTCTGTCCGTGTTCAGTCATCTATAAATGAGGCAATAATTGAAAATAAAAGGCAGTTCCCCACTCCCTCAAAAACTGTATACCCGAAGTGTAAGATAAAAACAGCAAAAATTAATTTCTAGTTGTTGGTTGAATTAATAGTCATACAGCTACTGGGGGTCACACTGCAAATGGATGACAACTTCCTTATTTGGAGTTAATATTTCTAAAGAGGGAAGGGAAAGGTAAATCTGTCCTGAATATATATTATATATATATATATATATATAAGCTGCATGTTTTTGCTAGTGAAAAGTAAGCAGATGGGCTGGGTAGTGAGAGAGCCATGTCACTCAGTCAGTGGGTACTGTCCAGATAGCATATCAACACTTCTCATGAGTTGCACCCATCAGAATTCCATGCCTCAAACTGCAATTCAGCAAGTACTCTATTGAATTACTCAGAACTGCTTATTTTGTTCTGATTTCTTTGTTGCTTGCTTGTTTGTTTGTCAAAGATGAGCCAGGCTGTCTGGGAACAGCTTGGCTGCATCATGGACTGAGAAAGAGTCCTGCTATCAGAGGAGGGGTAGCCTGTGGTGTCAGTTTTAGACAGCAGATGGCTGGGAGTGGTGAGAGCTTCCAAGTACATGGTATGCCAAAGCTTCAGCAATTTTCTTGTTCTCATGTAGCTTCCAGAAGCCCAAAATGTAGCTGAACTTCTTCACACTGGCCAAAATTAAAAGAGAGCATAGTAGAAACCCATAAAAAACTACTGCTTCCTAAAAAAACATATTTAAGCTGCAGACATTACACTACTAAAGTAAATTCTTCTTCAATATTGACTAAGGGATTAAAGATGCAGAAAACGTGGGTGCATTTCCTATTTGTGTGTGCATGAGCTGACCAAAAGCAAGTTCCTATTCTGCCTCAGGGAGGCAGTCTGGCACGGCAGACATTAAGCAACAGAGTCAGAACAAGAGGTGATTCCAGAAGTTGCTGACCATGCATATCCTGCACATGTAGTAATGACCACTAAGTATAAAAATAAAAAGCCAGGTTTTTTCTGCTGCCTGACAGCATAAGGAGTTTCACATCTTTAAATTGTAACCAGATCAATTTCTTTTTCAACTCTGTGATATATATAAAAAAAAAAAAAGTAGTACCAAATAATAAATGGATAGGGATTTTTTTTTCTTAAAAAAAAAAAAAACCAACACTTTTTCATTTCAGACTGGTGTCTTAAACAGAAAAACTCGGAGGGTGGGAAAGAATAGCAGGCTCTAGGATGTCTCTATTCCATTGTATAGAAAATCAGGTCTAATTAATAATTCACACAAGAACCTGCTTTCCATAACCACCTAAAACCTTTTCAAAGGTTATGCAAATTTTTCAGAGAAAGATGAGATAAACAAGTTCATGCAGAGAAGATTTGGTTCTGATAATTTGCCTGAGGTCTTCTCCCCACCCCCTTGAAAGCTTTGCTTCAGTAAGATTTATATTAAAAATGTGTCCACCACCTTTTACCTCATCAGTAGCCTCACAGTTCACACTTTTCTCAGTATACAGCTGAGTTAAAGGATTCTGCTTCTGGAGATACATGCTATCTTAACTATAGGAGGCATCCAAGGACAGCCTGATTTGGTGTGTGGCTGCCCTGCCCACAGCAGGGGGTGGGATTGGATAGTCTTTAAGGTTCCTCCAACACAAGCCACTCCATGATTCTTACTAAGCTAACTTGCAGTCATTTATCTGTCCTATTAGGGAAACACTTGTCAAGAAAACATTTTATTTCAAGTACAGTGAAGTATCACCTACAAATAGTTTTGTTATTTTTTCTTTTTTGCTAATAAAAAGAACAAAGCAGCTCATCTGCTTGAAAATCAGAGTGATTTAAATGTTTAAGTTTTATTTCTCATCATAGCTTTTAACTAAAATAATACTTCTCCACTTGAAACCCCAATGAATAATTTGGAAAGACCAACCTAAAACTGAAAACATAATAATTCTGCATAAACTAATATCTGAAGTAACACCAGGGCATGCAGGCCAGTACTGTAGTTCAGCAGCTAGTCTCAATTCTGACGCTTTATCACCAATACCTTTGCCATCTGTACCATACAAACTTGGGAAGCTGAAGAACCACAGGAAAGAAAAGGAAAAAGGTTTCAAAATGTTTGGGCAATAGATCTGTACTGAACAAAACACATTTGTTTCTATTGCAAGCACAGCTCTAACAGACACAAAAATATACTTATTTCCCTCCTCCACTCAGCAGAGTGTTTAACCTTGTAGTTGCCAAGTTCCATCACAAATAATGAGCTATGACAACATTCCAAGTGATCCTTGGAGAGCAGACTGAGATTTACTACACGCTACACAAAACAAAATACTGTTATCATGTTCCCATGGTATAGTACCTGCTTGGAAAATATACGGTAATGTGGCCATCAAGAGGAAACTACAAGTAAATACAGAAGCAGCTAAGCTACTTCCAGATATTTCCTAACCCAGAGGCACAGAGCAAGCAATAAAACAAGAAATACCCTAATGTTTTTTATTTAAAATCATCTGAAGACTGAGGATGAGGTTCATCTCTTTGTATACATATGTGACACAAACAAGAAATATCTGTGTTTGAAGCAACACACAGTTGCTGAGCAGGAAGAGAGAGGCTTAGTAACATCCTGCAGGTCTCACAGCCCCGCGCTCTCACACAGTGACCTCCAGCAGATGAGCACAGACATGGGACAGGAGAGCAGGCTTTGCCCCAGCTGAGCCTCTGGTACTCCCAGGGTGCAAACTGCACTCATTAGAATGACTGATTAAACCCTTTAACCATGGCAAGACTTCAGGAAGGCACAGAACACAAACAAGTAACGGCAATGGCATCTCTGCCATGCTCCTCCTAAGCTTGAGGGAAAGAAACTGAGGCTTACAGCATTTATACAAGCACTCTTGGCTCCCACAGAAAATAGAGAGTTGTGGCTCCAAAAAACCCTTAAAAAATGTTTATCTCGTCTTCAAGAAATAAGCAATAATTTGTTAACATGTATCTAAAACTGTTGGTAGCATTTATTCTGTGTTTCTGCAAACGGGAAAAAAAATGCATCCTTACTCCTGCCCAGTTTGCAACAAGGTATTTGTTTATGGCTTTGTAGAGGGAGAAACTTCCTGTTATTTCGGAGTCTTTTCAGCGTCTTGTGCCATAAGGGAAAAAAAACAGCGTATCGCTTCTCCCTCTCTGTAGGGGCACCATTTTACCTGCACTAAAGATTCAAGATTTACTAGAAACTATGGCAACTTTCACAAAGCTCTGGAGAGCAGGAAGGCATTGATGTCATTCAGATATTTGACTTCAAGATGCTACATTTGCAGGAACAGAGAGCAAAAAACAGTTCTGGCTCCTCTAAGCATAACAGATCTCCTTCCTGTTGAACTGCTGTACAAAGCTCTCTTCCTGCAAAACTGGATGGCTTTTAAAAAGCTGATGTCAGAAAATGTACTTAATTTTCACCTACTACTAAAGCTATACAAGCTCCACAACCACTGAAACAACAGCACAGTGCAAGTGATAACTTCTTGACATTTTATTTTCCAGTTTGAGGGTACAGCTACCTGTGTCTCTCCTTTACCTCCTCTCTTTTCCTCTTCCTACCTCTTCCACATAGACAGCATTTCACAGCAGACTATTCAGAACATCCCCCTCCTTCCTTCGAAGCATTCCCAGATCAGCCAAACCTGGGCTACCACTGCATGCAGCAGTACCATGATTCAAAACAGTCCTCTAGTGAGGACAGAACTCACTCTACATTCAAAATCTCTAAATTACAGGGACAGTATTTTTTTTTTAATTAGTTGTAATAATGTCTTCAAACCTCCACATACACTGTAACAGTATCTCCTGCTCTCTGATAATACATTTCCATTCACAGTGCACATTTAGCTGTTTCACTCCCTGATAGCAGTATTTGGCAATAAAATCCCTTTAAAGAAGGCTAACTACAGATTTCAGCTGAACAAATTGGCACTGGGCCAATCTATACACTCTGTAATAAGCTTTCAAACTACACTTTACACCATGCAAAACTCTGTACTCTTCCAAGAGCAGGGGCTCTTTAGTTCTGAATGCAAAGGTAGAAAGTTTGGGAAGAGGAAGGATGGGTCACAGCTCCAATTTTTCTCGCAGCACTATGACATTTCCTTATATATCTTTCCATGGAGATAATTAGCCTATGCTCCCCAGAATAAAAAACTCAGGAAGTCAGTTTAGATTTTAGGATAACAATGAACAGTAGTTTCACAAACAAAAACGGCTGACAGTTCTATCAGAAGAAGAACAAAGACCAGTAAGAGAGAAAGTAGGTCAAGGACTCAAAAACAGAGGAGAAAATTAAGGATACACAGTCATATATTATACAGGAAGATGGCATTTTCCAGGAACACTTGTGTTAAGATGAAACTTCAATTTTCAGAGTTGCAGGAGCCCAACGCAAAATCTTTCAAGTGCCTCTGTATCTAGCCACATAACATAACAAAAGCTTTCTGCCCATGTGAGACACTTAGCAAAAAGAGCAATTCCACCCTCAGAAGCTCCTCTCTATCTTTGCCCTGATCCAGCTTTTGTTCTGTGTAAGCTGTGCTTATAGCATCTGATGAGATCAGTTTCCATCTAGAACATTTTCCTGAGGGGAATGAATAGAGGGCTGTGAGTTGGCCTCCGTGCTACCTGTGTGAGAACCAGAGTGGAAACTGGAAAGGGTCACTGACAAAATTGGAGATGACAGAAATGCAGTCCTGTTTTGAGTAGACCAGACTAGCAACTGGGAAGATCACCCAAGAATTTTCTGGGCAAGTGTAGATAAGTCATCATTTTCCTATGTGGTCTACAGCTACAGGACTTCACATGCAGATCTGAAGTCTGATATGTTTTTTGTTTGTTTGCTTTTTAATCGAAGTAGATGAGCATCCAGCTTAAAATCTGGGGGAACTACATGCACTTAGTACACAGCTGTCAGAAAGTCTCCTACCAAGAACTCAATCAAAAGGCATTTGAAGAGTAGTAAGCATACCATGGGTAAAACACTTATCAGTAATATCTATTCAGCTTGACAGATTAAAACAATGAATGTCTACAATACGCTCAGCTGATGCCATAGCTAAAGGGAAACACCACACTTGAAGATTGACTTGTGAGAGTAGCAGACTTCTTTCTATACAAACAAGGCTTTGAGAGGCCAACAGAACCACCTATTCCACAGACACTGATAAAACACGCTTGAGTTGCCTTGATTCTGTTCCCTCGCTCTCACATTCTTCAAACCCTGTGATGAAAATGCACAGCTTGAAACATTAGTTTTGGTAGGAAAGCTGCAAGTTGGTCTGCTCTCCATTCCCAAAAACTGAGGAAAAGTATAGGGAAGGAGGGTAAGACTATATTTTCCCACCTGTGTTCTCTGAATTATCAATGCAGCTTACTGGAACACTTGCAGCACTTTCCAAACAAAGACAAATCTATTGGGAAGACTTTCATTTAGAGTAAAACTTCAAGACTGTCAAAATATGATTATCAGAACACTGACTACCATACCAGGAAATAATAAGAAACCTGAGATGTTAATAGATGCTCTAATTATTAACACATACAGCTTATGAGAAGTGCCAACCCATTTGAAGAGAAAAGCACTATTCAAATATAGATGTTCGACCCCAGCTGTATCATCATCATTCTTTAGGTGGTTTTCATTCAACCCAGTGGACATCAAGTTAATCCCACAGGACAGTATCATTCACTTTTATTATAGCTACTGACCTCATTTTTCTGTGAGAGCTCTGCTGTAGTGTCATGACTAAATGTGGCAAGCAACAAATCACACTCTGTCAGCAGCCAGGGTCTGTCCTTTCTCCTTTCAAAGCTTTAATTCATTTCTGTATTTTTTAAAGTCATGCTGCTTCAAAACAGCTGATCCAGATGGTGGATATTCACATTTCAACCTTCCCACATGGTGATGTGGCTCAAGAAAATAAAAACTGTTGCTACCTGCTGCTGACCTACTTCTCTCTTTAATTTGTTTCCTGCCACATTACAGAATGAACAGTAGAGTTCATTGAACTCATCTTCCATATCTAACCACAGCAGTGTAACAAATATAAAATAAAATTAATTGGGGGAGGAGCAGAATGAGAGGAAGCAGCATGATTCAGGGGGAGGTAGGAAGGAGCAACTCTCACCTCTATCATAATCATCTGCTTCTATTGCTTTCTGCTGAAGCCTCTGAACCCGTAATATCATTGATTTTACCTATATACAGTGGAAAAAAAAAAAAGGTTTAGTTATAAAACAACAGCATTTAAAAATCACTATTAACCTACACATAGTATAAATTCACAGGATTGCTACTATGTCACTAGAACGACCTGAATTTGAGAACTAAACTCAACATTTGTTAACTGGACAGATCTACTTGTAAATCAGCTGAACTGCAGCCACTTGAGTTGAGAATGGCTTTAGTTCAAACATCTACAAGGAATAACAAACAATATTTCCTAAAAAGCAAAACTGACTGTGTGATCATAGGATACTTTTCACCCTATTCCAAGAAAGGATTATTATAGGATTCTGCCAAACTAACCTCTACTTCTAATCTTATTCTACTCAATATTCTGTTCCCTAGCCCACTTAACAATTTTTCACCTATACAGGTTTTGCACAGATCACATCTAGAATGCCTGTACACAAAGAGAAATACAATGTGAATATTTAGCATCAAGAATACTCACATTAAGGCACAATAACTGTGCTCAAATGCAACCAATGAATTTTAATTAAAATATAATTTAAGCTTGTCTAGTTAACACTGATATTTGCATTTTCAGAAATGTCCATATTACAAGTGGGAGGGAAAAAAAAGAAACCTATACCACAAAGAACGTGTCTTTACGCATCAAAGAAGTTCTTACTAGAATAAAGTTTTATTTCAAAAGCTAGTGCTTCTTTGTAATGAATCTATGTCTTTTACCGAAATATTTCAGAAAGACAGGTGTGCATATCCAAAGGATATTAACAGTTTTACTCTTACAAGAATTTGGTTAAAGGTATGCAATCCTTTTCTCATTGCAATTCCAGCCACAGTACAGCTACAGTTATAAATTTGAGAATTGTTTTCTTACTAAATTTATGCTCAAGCCGTACCAACAAGCCATTATCAGCACTGATAGAGATAAACCTGAAAAAAGAATCAACATATATTTTCATAGCCTGAAAGTGCTTGGGAAAACAAGAAAATCTATATTTGAGGCATTCTGCACATACAAATACTTTGCCCCTCCCTAAAATATTTCCATATTTAGATCTTTATAGTTAAGCTCTAAATAGCATACAGAAAAATAGATACAGACAGTTAACAACCTACTAGAACCATTCAATTGTCATTTTTACACAATCAACACAACACAGGCAAGACGTGAATTATTGGTATCTCTTATAAATACAGTAAGTGATGAGGATTGGTCAGAAAACAGATATAAAAGGTATAGTCAGGAGGGGAGAGGAAGCTAGATTAATAATAGCAGGCTCTAGGATCCTGTAGAGGGAAAACAAAGGAAAAAACCTAACCACTGCATACAGTCTCTTTCCCTTGAGGTCTTGGTGGTTGTTATTGTTTTGGCGGTTTTTTTTTCGATAGTATTGTTTTTCACATACAGAAACACCAGTATTTTTTTTCTCTGAGGCTGGTATGGAACATATAACACATAGAAGGAAGGTGCTGAATCCTCACCATAAATTGTTTTCTGTACTTTATGCCATACTTTTGATAGAGTTCTAAAAAAGCACATAGTAGAAATGNTCGATAGTATTGTTTTTCACATACAGAAACACCAGTATTTTTTTTCTCTGAGGCTGGTATGGAACATATAACACATAGAAGGAAGGTGCTGAATCCTCACCATAAATTGTTTTCTGTACTTTATGCCATACTTTTGATAGAGTTCTAAAAAAGCACATAGTAGAAATGGTTCAAATGACACTTTTTTCATATATATGATGTATAACAACCATTTACAGTGAGAATAGAGCAGTGCTGCTTTTTGCCCTGTTTATTTCATCATGCACTCCCAATGACAGGTCATTTAAAATCTGCTTGGGTACTACAGTACAGCCATGCCTGTGGCTAAGTGACTGATGCAGGCTGGAAAGACACTGGGAGCCTGACTACTCAAAGAGCCACTCCAAATCAGAACATCCTAAACCTGTACCAGGTGATGAGCATCCCCTTTTTTCTTTTTTTTAAATGAGTACAGAAGCAGCATAGTTTTAACAACTTCAGTACTGTCTCCTTTTTCTGTCTATAGTTGTCTTTGTTCTCTTCTGAAAAGTTTGAGAGATGCTCATTATCATTGCAGTAGGAAGGCGTTTCAAATTAAACACATGGGACCAAGGGCAAAGACATCTGAAGGCACAAATCCCCAATTCTCCACTCAATGAATTAATGAATACAGAAATTAAAAACAGAATGTTTCTTTGTGCCTATCAAACAAGCAGACTGAAAAGACAGAAAATCATTTTGTATTTTTATTATGTTACATATTCCCAGATTTGTAGAGAATTAATTTCCCAAGCCATCCCAGACTACGAGAATATCTCCATTCCAGGCCTGAAGCCAAAACAGTTGCTACATGGCAAGGCATGTAAAGTCCATATTAATGTGCAAGAGAACTTAGTTTGGGTCCTACATACAACCCCATGAAAAATAGGGATCAGAGAGTGTTGCAAACCCAGATTAGATGACATGGACAAAAAGTAAGAATAATGTTTCTCAACCTACTGCCTTACCCAGATAGAACAGCTGTGAAGAGCCACTCTACTTCCTCAGGCCTAAAGACAACACAGTGCATCTCAATAGATATGCTTGTGCTAAGAAGTCACAAGAGCCTTCTTTCTGAAAGGCTTTCCTTTCTACGGTTAGCACAGATAGCACGTGCAGAACTCAATCAGGTGCACCTTTCACATAGAAAAGTACAAACATACTAGGCGTTGCTCTAGAGCACTCAGGGCACAAGTGAGAGGCTCAAAAAGCATACCACCCACACTCAGTGGAATCTTAATAGCTTTAAAATTTTTGAGATCCAGCATGTTTGTACTAATCTCTAGATTATCACTTCTTGAGCACACAATATTGCCAAGGTTTGGCTGTTGTTTGGATGTTCCTCTGCTGTCCCAGAACTATCAATGATTAAGAAAAGTTCTATTTTACACTAAAAAGAATAATGGATTTAAGGTTTCCTCATTCCCCTCCCACAAAGAATACAGGGAATGAGGCTACTTGCATACATGGTAAGTATACATGTGAGTATACACACACACCCACCAGAAGAAATGACTTCTGAATCAACAGCCCATAATTCCTGTAAGGTGGAAATAAAAAAAAAAGTTTAATTTCCAGTCTGAATTACAGCAGGGAATGGAACCCCATTTGTCATCATGTGGGGAGTGAAACTGTATTAGTTTGAAGGCAACCCTCACACATATGCCTTTCCCCTAGAAATCTTTGGCTAAATTTACACATTTTCAATTACAAAGTTCCATTTCATTAAATCACGATGCTTGAAGGAAAAAGGTGTTACCACCTTCAAGTTTTGCTCTACATACACTCCAATTTGCAGACAAAAAGACACCTGTGAAAGCAGCTCTTGCTGAATTCAGAAGTTGATGTATGTCATTAGAAATGAGGATCATAGTCTCTGTAAACCATAGGAGCCAATTACTGCAACATCATCACTTTGTTGGTTTTCTTTCTTTTTGGTTCTTTTAAAAACAAAACACAAACAGGTTCCTTCATTTTTATCATGCAGACAGATACTGAAAGCTTCTATGAAAAAGTACTGCAAAACCTGTCAATATCCCAGCACCCACATCAGATTAAGACATAGACACTATGAATATACGTGTTTTGGGAAGTGGAAGAGTCAAAGATGAAGTGAGATTACAAACCTTTAATGTACTCCAGTTGCCAAGCTGGCAGTCCAATAGTGCAGGTTCATATCTTTTTGTTAAAGTATCCCAGCTTTGGTCACTAACAGTAAAACTACTTTCATAGCCTGAGGTAACAGAGGAACCAGCAGATGCCACATCTGAAGAATCTGTAGAATATGACAATGTCGCATCCATATCAGAGAGAGAAACAGTCTCACAATCCTGAAGTTTATCATTAACTGTGGTCTCATTTTCAGACTTCAAACCCTCACTGAGCCTAGAGAAGCAACACAAAGCCCCTGTGCGCTCCTGAGTTCTCATCTCTCCCGACTCCTGCAGATCTCTGGCACTACTGGGACGGAGAACGGCACTTGTCTCACCTTCAGCATCACTTACTCCAGAGGCTGAGTTCAGAGAAAGCTGTATGAAGCTGAAACTGGAACTGAAACTATCGTGTGGACCAACAGAACGAGAAACAGTTTCCCTATTTTGATATTCACAGTTATTATTCACTTCTGCCTGTTCCAAGGTATGCATCTTTCGGGGTTCACTCACTTCAGTTCTGTGGCTCATCTGCCACGTACCACATAAAGTAGAAACACCTTTGCTTGTTGTTTCAGCAGGGTAAATCAATATGTTTTCTGACTGTGGATTCTTGGAACACGAAAGATTTTTGCAACTTCCGGGCATATTTACAGTAGTGCCTGATGTTGTTACCCCATCAGCAACAACTACAGCACTACTTGCAATTGAACTACAGCGTAAGAACTCAACGTCATTTTTGTGTTGTCCACAGAGAGGGAAGTCCTCCAGCTCTTCACAGTGCCACTTGCCATGTTTGAACTCCTCTAGGTTGAAGGGCTTGCAGGTGTCCAGGGACTGAAACTGAAACCGTCCCTGGGCCTCTGGCCTCATGTATCCAGGTCTTTTCACCAGTTTCTTCTTACGAAGAGAGCCTGAAGGTGTTAAGTTCTCCAGACCATCTGGAGGGGATAAAAATTAAAAATAAAGTTACTAAGGTATTCCTGCTGTTTTTTAAGGGTAATGTACTGTAACATTCAAAAATAATTACTTCAGGAATTTTGGACAATGCATCAGTTTCCACTTTAACAAAACAAAGATGCTGCCCACATTGCAGACAGACATAAGGTGTTACCAGAGAACTGTGTGCATTCATTCACTTTCTAAAGAGTTCGCACCTGCTTTTAAGTGAACTCACTGATACAGCAAGACACAAACCCATGTACAATGAATCAGTGGCTTCCCTATTTGTAGCAGAGCTCTACAATTCCTCATTCTCAGATGATTCTCAGCACAGAACTTATTTAGTCTCACTGATACAGAACAATTTTCAAACATACAATCACACAGGACCAAATCTGCATCAAGAACAAGGGAGCAACACTAAGAAATTTTGCACGTAACTTGTTATTGCTCATGTCTAGTTCTGTTTTATTAATACAAGCATTTCAGATTCAGATTCCAGAACAGCTGCAGCTCTTTAGCAGTCTATGGTTGCATATCTGTTATTCTAGTGAGATATTTTTTAGATCTTCATTTAGATTTACTGTTTTTCCTGTTGTCCAAATAACAAGAGTTGAAGTTTCGAAAGTAGGACTCTCAGTCTGAGAAGACTAGTACCACTATATAGTTGCGAACATTATTGCAATACGTCACATAAAAAGCTCTTCTACTCCAAGCTCAGTTTCCCCACATATACATACAACATACATACATAGATGAAAAGATAAAATAGCTGTTCTCAGAGTGCAATAGAAAGAATCAAGTTAAAAAACAAAGAGCACTGAAAGTGAAAGATTAAAATGTAGCAAAAAAAACCCAAACACTATCTGTATTTTAAAAATACTTTTTTTTTTGTCAGCTATGCTGAGGTAAAAATAAAAATCATATAACAACTACTTCCAGCTTCTTAAAGATTTACTGCTCATCAAAAGGTATCCAATTTTTCTATCTTGCACACAGTCAGTGGATTATCAGCTCTACACTGTCACCTGTTTCGTATCACAAAAACATACTGAACTGGCTTATTTGCCAAACTCACACTTCAAAGGAACCTAGTGACTAGTTGAATTATGCCTCTGATTAGCTGCCTTCTAGTCACTGAAACAGAATTCACTGCCAGAATCTCAGGTACCAGAATTATTCTGATCACTGGCACAGTAGTCTTCTAAAAGGCAATTTTTAGATTTTTTTTCATGAAATATATTAAATATTCGCCTCTAATCACAACCTTTTGTCAATTTTTATATTGACAGTCTTGCACCTAACTCTAAACACCTCAGCAATTGCTAGCAGAAGCCTCAAACATATCTCATTAGAAGGACAGGCTACACAAACGTTTAAGCACTTAACCCGAAACTTCCCAATAGACTTTTTCCAATATTCACTGTGTCTTCTCCAAGTAACCTTCAATGAAAGCAATTTGAACATATTCCACATACTACAATACCAGCATCTCACTATGGAACTGCAGTTAAGTTTCTGTATTTTGCTTCCTATTACCATAAATTAGGATAGCCCAGCTGTTTCTCACTCTGTCTCGTTAGAGGAAAAAACCTCACAGAAATCAGAAATAAAGAAGGTCATGGAGTCCATCAGCCTGTCTAATATAAAAAGACTGACAAATGCTCTACTGGGAGTAATTTAATAGATATTATAACAAATAGAAACCATTCTTGATGCAAGGGAACAAAAACTGAACAAAGCGTTCTTCAGAATTTAATTCTTTTATATACATGATAATAGCCAAAATTGGTCTTCAGCAGAAGAAATGCATCATGCAAAGAAGTCATTCTAAGCCTGGGTATATTTTACCACAACTTACAAAGGCCAGTCACAGGCCTTGTTAGTAAAAACAGAAAAAGTTCATGGTTTAATTATGATCAATTTAAAATTGATCTCAGTAAATCACTATGAATTCCTTGGGCAAACAGATAATTATGGCTCATTAAGCACTACATTTAAACTATTCTAAGTTGTTAAATATTTACACCATACTAACTAGATGCAATTCTAAAGACCATTTGAGTTCAGTTGGTATGAGTGCATTGGCCTGAATTAGTCCACATGAAGGAAGCCCCACATCTCCACATTCCCCCTTGCATGTACAAGTACCTTTCTAGATCAAGGTTTGCCATTCAGCTCCTTTGTGGACTCCAGATCTGCCTTCTAGCAAATCCACCAACATGTTACAATTCTAGAAGATGAAACATATATTTTCCATTCAAATGTCCTATTCATGTTCAAATGGCTTCAAACATGAACTATGAAGGTTCAGAAAGAATCTATTAGATTGTACCAGATCTTTTGCCATAGCAAAGCTTTCCCAAAGAGTAACAGCTCAGTGCCAGAACCCAGAATGTAGAGGTTCCAACACGTCAAAGCTACTCGTATGCAGCAACACCACCCAAGTCTCATTTGAGCCAGTAAAATGAAACAGGAAAACGGGAAGCCAAAGAGCATTTACCATTGTTGGAAGAGCACATTCTCTTGTACTCAATCTGATGCTATAGCACAGCCAGACAGGACTCCCAATTTCAGCCACAAAAATCCACACTTAAGTTTTTTGACCAAATGCTCTAAAATCATTGGAGCATCATGAGAATATGAAAAATTCTTATAAAATCCACTGGAGTTTTAAAGATCTGTACAGAAACACTGTATTTCACGAAACCTCTCTGCCCTAACTTTAAACCAGCAATGCAGGATGCCTGCAAGATCACTAAGTTCTCCCCAAAAATAAATGAGAAATTGTACATGCAGTTTTAAGAAGAGCTCAGCTATTCACACACACCTACATTACACTGTTGATTTCTATTAAAATAACAAATTCAGCTCTAGAACATTTGTGGGTGGCAGCCATGGTGTCTGAGGAAAGATACTTGGTCATATTCAAAGCCAGATATCAAAGCACTGATCCTATCAAATTCTGTAGTGCTGCTTCTGTTGAGAAAGCCTTAAAAATCTCTTAATTGTATGCAAAGTGAGAGGAAAATATTTATTATTTACAAAGGTACACACAAGCTTAAAGAGCTATCAATTTCTTTCTCAAAGATTTGTCAATCTGACATTACAGAAATCATTACCATGACTCAGTTCTTGTGTAATAAAAATATGACAAAATATGCTGTGATTTCTGATTAGTTAAATTTTGATTTGTCTGCTAAATTTCAAAGGATGCCACAAAATACTCAAAATAAGGTGGCATCAATCTTAACACAGCCAGTTTTAAAATAAACCATTATTTCAAAGTGTAAAGAAACAATAAAGTTACCTTTGGACATAAGCTTTTTGTAACTAACAAAATGTGAATGTCTCATCCAGTTTTTTCACTTAATTACTGAACATTAGCTATACCTTGATTTATCTAGCATTTTGTAAAGTGTATCTATAGAAGACAAGCAATGGTTGAGCTACATACAAATTATTTCCTCACCAAAAGCTCCTGTAATTTCTAAGATCCCATGCTGAGATCAGTTATTCAGCTGCTAGATTTCCAACACGTCACATACAAAATGCACTCTAAAGTCATTAAGTGCTTGTTAGCTGTTATTCTTCATTAGAAACACTTCAAAGACACATTTTAGATGTAAGAGTGGTCTTCCTCAGCCAGCATTTCAATAAACTTATTTTTATTGATACACTCCCATAATGCACATCACTGAGTTGTTGTATTGAAGAGGTAAGTGGCTTGAAGGTAATAACTCATCTTAAGCCATTTGATGAAATTGCAACACTTGGCTCTAGAGTAACAACCACACTCGTTGATACTAGCTCTAATACACTTATCAGGTTTTTTCTTCCCCTTAGAAGTGTTTTAACCCTGGTTTTCATTAACCCAAGAAAAAAAAACCTATTAAAAAGTAAGTTGGTAAACACCAGAACACCCCCAATGTCAGTAACAATCACTTATTTAGTTATAGAAGCATAAGAGAAACACCTCTTTCCTTAATCACACATCATAATTGTGTTTTATATTGCTAATATTTTAGAATGCAAGCACATGCCTGCATCCATCACTGTTCAGCAGTGCAATGACTATGCATACAATCAGGTTTTTTTCCTCAAGCAAGTGCCTCATCTAAGCACCTAGATATGGACAAAAAAAAGAAAAAAAAAAACACAGAAATATGCATTTCTGACTCTTTTAAATTTAAAAAGGCAATATCTACCCAGTCTGAGAAAGCATGCAGTTGCACTATGAAGGTCTATTTGATAACTAATCAACACCCTATGGCTGGCCATCCAATGATTGGCTATTACAGAAAATTGCATTCTTCCAAGTTAAATGTAAATCACCCCTTGTAACCTCACCACTGCAGTCCTACAAGGAAACTCATTTGGTTGGTCAGTAGAACAAGTGGCTGAATACACTAAGGAGCAGCCAGGTGGCTCCTTGCTGCCTCAGTAAAGCAGGACCATTTACATACCACAATGCCATTGAAAAATTTACATTTGTGCTCTTCTCAGAAGTGATGTTTCTGCTTTGTTTTGTTGTTTTTTGTGTAGTCAGATACTGTTAAAAAGTCACAAATAAAATAAATTCATCCCTGGTTGGTAGCCTCATTCCAGCCAGTCTCCAAACTTCCTTACACAGCTCTCTCTTGCTCCAGCCCACCACCACTGACCTAGGCTAGCTGGTACTGCCCAAGTCACATACACAACCACACAACACAACAGTTACTTGCCAAGCCTCCCCAGCCACAGTTAAGCCTACCCCAGCTTTGCAGTACTTTCAGCAGCCCACCTAATGGATGACCAATGCAGGTGAGTGTGCACAGGTGTGTCTGGGAACAAGTACCAGCACTGGGTGCCTTCAGTACAGGCAGTAACAGAAGGCACTTAACTTCCCCAGAAATACCCAGCCCCAATCTGTCTCAGGTCTGCCAACATTATTCTTTACTTATAGCTAAATGTCTGAGAGTAATTTATCCACTTTTTGTAAAGGGCACAGAAGTTGCACGTTTGCAGAGAGGAAACACAATAGAAGAACCAGTGCTTATTCCAAGATGTTCTATGTTGTTTTGGTGGTTTTTTTGTTTGTTTGGGGTTTTTTTGGTTGGTTGGTTTGTTTGCTTTTTATTATTATTTTAAAGGTTTGTTGTTGTTTTTCTTTCTGGGAAGGAAAAAAAAAATAAGCACATTTCCAATTTCAGTGCAACAGTTTGTAGCAGCAGCTCATGCAAATGTCTCAAAGGGAGGAAGCGTTCATTCAGTCAAGACCTGGAAACCTTTAAATATTGCACAGAAATACAGGAGCAAGGGTTCTGTGTGAAGTCCACAAGAAGAAATTGAAGTTTGGCTAGGTTCTAAATTAATTTGTCAACAATGTTTAATGAGTTTGCAGTCATATCCTATAAAAGTACTTCACCAAGCACATACATAATTATAAAATTGGTACACAGCAGTCCTTTTCAAGAATGGTCTATTTAACACACCACACTTCTCTTTCATCACTCTGTCTACTGAGTGATAGTGTAGATTCCCACTACTTCTGCTCAGTCAGATCAGCCACAGCAAGACTCTAATATAAAACGCATCGGGGTGAGGGAGAGAGCAAAGTGTGAGAGCACATTGACAGCAGTCAATTTCTAATTCAAGCACAGTTTGAGAGCTCCAGCTTGGAGATTTGAATTTTTAATTTCACCAAGAGAAAGCAGGTTCCAAATTAAGCATCTGATGCACAGCCAGTATGAAAGCAGAATTGAGTTTACTGAAATAGGAAGTAATTTGCTCTTAACAGCTCAGTAGTCATCACATATAATGAAAATAAAACAATGTGGCAGTTCCTATATTGTCAAGGATGAGGAGTCAGTATGCTTTTAACTTCACAATTTAATATCAAATTCCCAAGACAAAGTCCCCTGCCTGCTGTAGAAAGTTTGTCCCAGCCCCAGCCAGGCAGTCAGGACCCAATGTCAGTGCTGCCTAGACAACAATGGAAGTGAAGTTTTAGACATCAGGGTAGCTGAGCAACATCATCACACAGAACACACAGCACCCCAGGATGCAGCTTGAGCACAAGATACTGCACTCTGTGTACACTGTTGACTTTTGCAGTAATAACAATGCACAGGACACAGTCCAGCTGCGGGAGGAAGCATGTGAACACACAGAAACATACCCTCACCCGACTCCCCCCAAATTATAATCTCAGGACTTTGCACAAATCACTGCAGTGCTTTCTGCTCCCACTAAATTTGTGTGCTCAAGTATTTTCTTTGCAACAGCAGTTGCGCAGACTGTGCTTTTGCTCTCTGAATAGAAATGGCCACTCTGAGGGGTTAGACAAAGCTGAACCCAACAGGTATAGACTACACCACTTCCCTGCCCTCCACAGCTACCCACACTACTGCAGTCAATGCAAGCCCTAGCAAAAGGCCAGCAGGTTATTCAGCAACATCGTATTTCAGACGTTAGAAACCAGCAAGAGGTCAAGCATGGGTTCCCTGAGAGACCAGCACTGGTAGGAGAGAAGAATGCACACAATATCCCTTCCAAGGACTTCCACAAGGATGCTGGCTTGACCTTTACAACTCTCACTCGTGGCTGCAGACAGACAAAATGGAAGCTAGAAGTTTGTATTGGGTCTGAGAACACAGAGAAAAAAAAGAAAGAAAAAGCTAAACCCTTTTCCCTAAGGCATAGAGGAAAAAAGCGAAGGTGAAATCTGGGATTGTATAAAGAACGAACCCTGGAAGAAGTACTATAACACTGCTGAATCTGCAGCAAAACACCAGCCACAGGCATACAACACACAGCTGAGAAATCACAGCTCTTTCTGAAGGGTGAGACAAAAGACACTCAGCCTTAAGTCAAATATCTCAATAAATAAATAAATAATAATAATAATCATGAAAGGGTATAGTTTCTCTGTATAAAGAAACTCCACTGAGTTGCAGGAAAAATGACACCTTCCCTCCCACTCTGACAACATACAACTGATTTATGTTGCTATTCCTGTGATATCAACAGCAGTTCACATTTAAGTAAGAAAATTGTAACAGGGAAAAAGAGGAGAAGAGTAATATGCCAACAAAAAAAAGATATATCAAAACCATAAAAAGCAGTCTAAGCTCTGTACAGCAACAAGTCCAATGTATAGATACTATTACAGCTGTTGTCAAGACCCTCTCACTTAAGCAAACGTGTTCCAACATGCATTTTCTAGCAGTAAGTCTGCACTTCCCAGACAAAGAGAGCAATGTCTCCTTGTTGGTATGAGACAGCTATGTCACAAAGCCATGACCAAACCAAAAGGTAGATGTTTACAGTGTTTCTGTAAAAAGTGAGAGAGGTGGATATATTTTAACAGATGAGTCAACACAATGACATTCAACTCTGGGTTCAGAAGAAAGCACAGAAGAGTACATGCACATCAAGAAGGCACACACCAGCTTTGACCAGCGAGTAGCTCATACTTCAGGCAAGAGCCCTGATCCCACAGACTAAATTTAATACAGCAAACTCACATCACTGGAGATTCCTAGGACAATACAGGAACATTGCCTGGGAAAAGGGCTTCTGCAGTAACAGCACATGCATTCTTCATACCAGCTTGCTCAGGTAAGTCACTACTAGTCAGAAGCAGAGAGCAACCCCACCTATGTCACATCACATCCAGAGTACCAGGCTTCTCAGCAGACCTGAAATCCTGCCCCCACACAAATTCCAAAGGACAGCTGGAAGCAAGTGAGGATTAGTGTATACAGTCAGGTGGCAGTCAGCCAGACCCCCTGCTGAGGGGAGATATGATCAATCCTGACAGCTCTACTTCGATTCTTTCACTTGTTGTGCCTTCATCTGACTCTACCAATACCAAGTGCTATCTACACTTTTTTCCACTGCTCCCACCAAACGCAGCCTCCCTTTCCACCAGCTTCTATCACACTTCTATTCTTAAACCCCAATCAGTTCTCACAAATCGTATGCCCATTCCTCTTACAGCAAGCGTGAAAGACAGCTGAACCAGAAACTTTCCCAAATCTGGATCTCTGACCTAACACTGCACAGGTCACACTTACATACTATACAGCCCGGAGTGATGGCCCTCCACAAAGCTCTCACACAACATTCACAGCCACACAGATTCCCCTACACCATTACTCAGTTCCACCTCTTTTGTCCTTTCCCATTTATCCTCTCAGCCACAGCCCCCACATGCACAAGCTCCCTAGCAGGGCACTCTTTGCAACAACAAACAAGTACACCTCAACTTACCTCAAAATATCCCCCCTGCAAAACCCTCCTGATCTTCCAGCTCCTCCGTACCACCCCATCCCTTCCCAGGTGAAAAGCCCTTCTGCTTCATTTGCCCCATTAGCATGGCTAAGAAGTTTCCAGGCTCCTCCAAGCCCATTTAAAAGCAACCCCAGCCCACATCAGCTGTGCCCACTGATATTGCTCACCTCCAGGTGTGCAGCATCTTGGCTGCAAGAACCCAGCAAATCCTAAGGGCTCCTGTTACCTCTTTCACATAAACTAAGCTCCACTTTAAAGGCACAGTGGCTCCATTCATCCCATTTGAGATCATCTCAGTTAGAAATAGAAAACACAATTTTAAGAGCTTCTTCCACGAGATATTAAATTGCTGCTATTCACACCTAGGAAATCAAGACAATTACTTGCCACAATTTACTCTGACATTCTCCCTGGGCTAACATACATTAGCCAATAATACAGGTTGCATTTATTAGTGTTCAACAAAACCATAGATTTTTGCCAGAGGTCTTAAAAAAAAAAAAACAACCTTCTGTCACAAGTTATTTGTAACTCCTTCCCTAAGCATTCCTTCCTAAGTACAAGGCTATAGGCTATGCCACCTTTCATTGAACCCTACCTGTCTGCTCTTGTTACCCAAGTAAGTTTAAGAACAGTACTTCCCTACAAAGAAATAGTGGCCTTTCATGAGATGGCTTGCAGCTGTTTCCTGGGCACCAAGGGCCCTGTGTGATGCTGAAATGAAATCAAATCTTAAGTAAAATATTTCAAGTTAAAAAAATAACACAAAATTCAGAGTGATCCTTGAAAAATATCTTCTATATAAAGGAAGTTTGGCTCAAGAAAACTAATGAAACAATCTTTCATGTCAATCTATTCACTATTCAGCTCAGGATTTTAAAGGGTATAAAAAGTGCTGATTGCACCATATGGTGCTGAACATAAACACCAGAAAAGAACTTCTTGGGTACCAAAATGCCTGTCCCACCCAGTGGGCACAGTACTTTTGTTACACAGCACTTTTGCACACAGTGTCCTTGTTATTAGAAAGAAGCAGACAGCACTGCTGCAGCTCCCTTTCAAGAGAAGTTAGGCATTTTAAGAGATATTTGGTTCTCTCAATCTTCACGGACAGCAGTAATCTGATGCATTGGTTTGTAGTTAAAACAGACTACAAGTGACCCACACCACAAGAGCTAATGGCTTACACAGGGTTCCTGAAAGAGCAGTAGTGGAAAAAAAAAAAAAAAAGGAAAAAACTTTTAAAAATACACATAAGGCTTTGTGCCTTTAGAATTCCTTTCTCTATTGAAAAGACTGGAGATATGAAAAACAACATTTAGAAGGAATCTTGATATTCTTACAACTCAACCACTGGAACCACAGATCTCCCCAAGGCAGATTCTGCCTATTATGCTATTTTAAGTGGAAGCTTCATTGGAAAATTCAGGTTTAACATAACTTTTCACCACAAATTTTAAAGAAATACAAGCATCCTACTCCTCAGCTTACCTATAATACAATTTGAGTTCACCTACACTTTTGTGCTCCAAACTCAACAAGACTACACTAATCCACAAAGCTGATGCAGGAGCGCATATTTATTTATAAAATACCTGTCCAGAAGGACAGTTTATTTGAAGAATAGGTCCACTAATTGGATCCTTTAACTCTCAAGTGAAACAGTTCTGGCTTTAAGCTGGAAGCATTTTAAATCCTCTACTGACTACAGAAAGGACAGCTCAAAGGATTTTGAAATGGTTTGCAAAAGTTTCACAACCTGAAAGTCATCCTCTCCCTCCAGCTCTTAGAGGGCAGGAACACAGGTGAGTGAGCTGCAAGAACAGCCTACAGAAACAGAGAGGTGACAACAAGGCTGTGAGAGATACTGAGAAGACGCATGGATTTCCATTTCTGTACAATAAAAGTGCCATAGAATGTTACCAAACAGAAATATATGAAATTCTTAAATTTATATTACCTTAAAGTCTGAGTCATAAGCAAGGATTTCTGTAACAGAGAAATCATGAAGACAGAAATAAAGACATCTTTAAGGTTAGAATGCCCTCTTTGGGTACAAGGATATACTTGCAGCATGTTTCATTGAATACAGTTGGTATTTTATGCCACAGGGAGGAAAGCAAATTAAAAAATGTTAAGTATGCTACTCTAAAACTTTTAACTAGGTTGTAAGTGAAGTCTGATTCCATCTTCCAGCAAAAATGTTCCCAAGATGCTACGTACATACTCAGCAAAATGTCACAGGAAGGCAAGAAAGAGAAAAGTAGAAAGAAGCAAGCTTCATCCTGGATTTGAAGATAAAATTCTTCAGCTTGAGGGAAGACAAACAGTAGAGGAAGTCACCATGAGAGGTTCTGCAGCCCTTGGAGCTATTCATGGCCCAACAGGATAAAGCTCAAAGAAACCTGCTCCAATCTCAGACAACCCTGCTATGAGTAGGACCAGAGACCTGCTGGCCCTCCAAATCAAACTATTCCATGGTATACAACCAAGCTTTAAATATATATACCATATTCCACTGTGTGTTCTCTAAACACAACAGAAGTTCAAGCGGATGATCCACGACAAGACACCCAAGTCTGAAAGAAAGAAACTTAGCTAATCTAACTTCACAAAGGAACCACGAGTAAGTTAGTAAACAATAGATTCAGCACATCCTGGAAGATGGAAACAGCTGTTTTCCTACCAACAAAATTAAGAATAAAGTTCAATACTTGAAATAAATAGGTTCTCAAAAAAAAAAAGTAAATTGCATTCAACGTATACATATTTACACACAGAAAAATCACAAGCTTCAGTGACAGTTAGTGCCTTAAGCAAGACAGACACAATAAGGCATAATAACATAAAAACTCCTATTGTTCCATAGCAGCAGACCCTTTGTAGTTTGCTGGTGATTAAATGATGCTCATGAGCATCACTAAAAATGTCACTTTGATCTACTGCAGTTATTTCACAAAATGTTTATTTCCAAGGCTTCTTTATTGGCTGTACAACCATCAGGAAGCATTTCTCTCAAGGCATTATCTAGCTGGCTATATTAAAAATTATTTTGATACCTTTTCCTAGGGCTGCTCTCCAGTTAGAGGACAAGATGGGACCATCTGCTTGAGTGGAACAGTCTGAAGGCTCTTGCCTTTTAAAACATTATCCGTGAAATGATGCCAAATGGCATTAAACACACACAAAGAAGCGGTCATCTAGCCACCTCTAAACAGCTGCAACAAAATGGCCAACCTCAGCACTCTGCCACACAACTGTACCAGCCAGGTAGCTATAAACAATGTACAATAATGCCCCAGCCCTGGAGGCATTCAAGGCCAGGTTGGATAGGGCCCTTGGCAGCCTGTTCTGTTGCCCAGAGCAGGGGGGTTGGAACTGGGTGGGCTTTAAGCCATTCTATGATTCTGTAATAATAATGGAGCGTACAAGGATTCAGTTATTTCTGTATCTTCTTTTCCTGGTTTTATTTACATCTTGGTTTTCCAAGAGTGGTCTCTTTCTTCCAACACTGCTGCTCAACATTGGTGTCTAAAATATATACACAGGTTGCTTTAAAATATTCCTTAGGACAGCCTTAAGCTGTCCTCCATATTGCCTTCACCAGGTGTGTTTGTTAAATTATTGTTTTTCCCTATTTATCTCCCTGCATTAAATTGCTTTCTGTAGCATGCTTACCAGGTGTGCTTGCTTGTTTTGTTTGTTTTGTTATTATTCCCTATTTATTTCCCTGAAAGTTTTTCCCTTAAAAGTTTTTCTGATATTTTATATCATTGTTTACAAGTCATGAGAGAACATTTTTACACAGCTAGTATATAGAACAACTGTTCTGAAGCAGAGATGCTGAAGACAGACAGCAACTCCAGGTACTTCTCACATGAGTGTACTGAACATTCACAATGGCTTCTCAATATTAAAAACACAGACTTCCAACTTAATGCACAAAGCACACAGTTTCACTAAGACCTAACAACACAGAAAGCAGTCACACACATAACAAGTGTGTGCAAACCCATTTGAGATGTCCAAGCTCTCACCTAGGTCTCCAGTACTACTCTGTGCTCACCGATCAGTGCACCTTTATCACTAGTCAGAACTAAGGTAAGCTTTGATAATAAATCAATTCAGAAAGTGGATGGCATCAGTACACACAGCCTACAGAAGTCAGCAATGATTAAAAATCTTACCATCCATTACACAAGAGATAAACAACAGGAACTGACAAAAACAAGGCACACCAGCACAGTTCACTGAGACTGATGAGAAGTTCCATAGGCAGTCTTTTCCAGAATGGTGACACTGGTCATCAGTCCTTCCACATACAAGAAAAAGCAATAGTAAACGTACTCCTGAGGAACTAAGCAACATAAACGTACGAAGGATACACAGAGAGCACCTCTCAGCTGATACAAAATGCCTTTTCGCTTGGTCTCGGAGCAGATAATCTCTTGGAAAATTCTGCTATTGAAAACAGGTAACACATCAGGAAAATCCCCAGCTTGCTAAAAAAGTAGATACTCAACTATTAGTGCACACCACATTGAAAGTGAGAAGCGAGAGCTAGCCTTTGCTTACCTTGCAGCAACCTGAGGCCACCTGGCAAAGATGATTTTCCTCCTCCTGTCTTCATTGCTCAGGAAGCCAGTGAGCATTTTTCCCACTGCTCATTAGCTGGGCGGACCTTTTCCCAGCCAAGTCTGCACAAGACTCAGGCAGACCACAAACACATGAATACTACAGCAGCAGTTTCAGCACAACCACATTCAGATTTCCCAGGGAAAGGAAATGCAATACCTGTTGATTATTAACAAGTTTAACATGAAGGAGCAAAACCACGCTGAGGAACAGCTGGGCTGGTGCTGCACTCTGCATGACAGCAGCCAGGAGTTTCTCACAGTTTCAGCAAGGGCCTCTCAGGATTTTAACCACTCTAAGCAAACAAATGTACTGTTCTCCTAAGCAAGAGATCTGGCAGGATGGCAGAGGAAAACAGCACCAAAATCAGCAGCTGTCTCTCCTTCTCTGCTGAGGCTGGCATGTTTATCACACTCATGAGAGGAGCAGGGCTCATGCACCCACAGCCCAGCTCCTGCAGAGCACAGCTTGAAGCATCAGTGCAGACACAGAGAGCAATACACTGCTCTATGAACAGGAAGAGCTGATCCCCAGTTCTGAAGCAGCTGTGCAGCCCACTACTCCAGTCCCCTGGGTCTCTACAGATATTCTGCAACAGGAAGTGCCTCAGCCTAGCAACTAGACCTTCCCTTCCCAGGCTCTCTGGAGACCTTATGGTCTTTCAAAAAATAAAACAAAGGACTCTAAGAATGCTCAAAACACTTTTCAGACCAAAAGGCATCACTAACACTAAATCCAGAAGCGGGGCCAGCTAGGTGAGCTGAGCTAGGAACTACCCTGCTCACAACATCAATCAGTGAAGTCACAAAGCCACTGCCAAACATCATTATCTACAGGCACACTGAAAGCATCCCTACCATTTGACTCTACTTTTCCATTAATATTACTGTATGAAATTTAGCAAGGTTTTAAAAAACCAAGCCAATGCTGCATGCCTCATCTTGTACTAATACAGAGACCTGAAAAACAATTCAGAGTATCTAATTATACCAATTCCCGTCTCCTGTCTTGTCCATAGATACCAGCCTTAACATTCTTATTCAGTTTTACAATACTCACCATCAACCTCTTGACTTTTCGCTCCACAGGTTGCCTCAGAGTTGCTCCACTAAGAGATTTTCCTCCATAATGGTTTCCTGCCCTGATGACCCTAACAAAGAAACCTCTCAGCCAGAGTCAGCTAAATCCCATTCCTCTGCCATTGTGTATAACAGGGAAAGGTGGAAGAGAATTTCACATATATGACATTTATTCTATTCTTAAGTTGAGGCAGCTACTTCTCCCACGTAGTTCTTCTACATGAAGATTTTATCATCTAAGAACATACACACCTCGCTCAGCAAGTTGCTCTCACACTGCAATTCTGACCTGCGTACTGTGGTATTATCTCTAAATGCAGATAACATGTATCTTTGAAATTAAGGGAGATAGATAAGTACTATCAAGAAAACACATTTTTCATCTCTAATCCTGATTACACAACTGCTTATGTAATAAATATTTGCTTATTCAATGTAAAGATTGAATGTTTTTGTACTTGGTGTTGCCTCAAATAAGCATATTAAGAGAAGGCAAGAAGAGCTGAGTAAACAAACTACTATGACATCAGGGTCACAGTAAACAAACTTATTTGTAAGAGAGCAAGAAAGGAAGGAAAGGGAGAGGGGAGTGGGTACCACCAATTAGATTCATTGGGCAACAGGGTTCCTATTAGTAATAAATCACATAGAGATAATAAGGGATGCTGGAAGGAAGCAGGGCTATTAGCTGAAGGAGGATCTAAGATAAAGACTGCAGTATTGTACAGCAGGCAGATATGGCACATCACACAAAGGGAGACAGAATCCAAATTCTGCGTGCCCCAAAGGAATCATGCTGAACAAAGGAACCACACTTCAGGCAAGCACACGGTCTCGCCACTCTGTCTGCAGACTTCAGATGACTCATAAAGCCACTTTACATTTGCAACATCAATAAACAGGGAAATAACTCCACATCAATAGCTGATACAATTTTCATTCAGTAAAATCACGTTTAGAAAACAACGAATGTCAACAGTTAATCTCAGCTCCCATTACATAGAATCTGTGACTGGGAGGCTGGGTTAAGAAACATCTATCCCTGAAAGCATTTTTCAGGTAAGCAGTTAACATAACCTGTGCCCATATGCTAAAAGAAACCACAAACTGCACTGTTAAACAGTTAACTGAATTCAGTAAACACCTCCAAACAAGGACACTATGGAACTTCACATGGGCACTGTAGCCTTTGTTCAGTACCAGAGGGCCAAGTTTTTCCTGTGTGACTGCTGATTTACAAAGGGCACATTCATCCCTCGCGAATAAGGGTTTTGCAGCAGTTTTCCTCCAAGAATATTGAATAGTATTACAACATACCTCAGGCTTAATCCTAATCTAACTGACACAGCAAGAAAAGGCTGCTCTCTGGAAAGAGATACAACAGCGCTAAGGATGAACTTGGAAATCTCTGTGGCAACTCCACAGGTTCCTCTCTGTTTACCTTTGGGCCTGGCACTCCAGAGGAAGTAAGAAAAGCTGTTGTCACGGGAATTGTTAATATGTACTATGTCCAAAAGCAGGAAAGGCTACAGACTGTCTGCTGCTCAATTGGGAACAACATGTGCTCAAGGAAACCAAATGCAGAAACGAAAAAAAATCATAACTCCTGATGAGCACTCAGAGTATGCCTCACACTCCAGTAGATCTCGATTTGAGAGGTCAGGTGGTTTGGGAGCTGCCAGAGGCCCAAGTAATAGTGAGAAAGAAAAAAAAAAAAAAAAAAAAAACCTACTCGAGTGTGCCTAATTTGTGAACAAAGTCAGAATTAACCTTTAGGGTGCTCTGCTTTTGTGAGTACAAAACATCATTTGCAGTGCTTTCCATCCTTCTGTTCCTTACAATTAATTCATACTGGTGCTAATAAATCCTCTTTTCTTGCACAACCCCACTACAATTCCAGAAACAGCATCTTAAGACCAAACTTTTTGACTTCATTTTGCTGAGGGGAACAAAGGCTGATTTATCTGAATTTAAAGAGGGAGAAAGCCAGTGGCAATATAACATTTGCCTGTGACCACACTTCAGAGCTTTGTGCTGCTGCATAAGTTGGTAGTATGTATGCTAGTAGGTTATTTTCACTGGCCAATCTAAAAGAACTATACAGAAAATTGATAAGCTTAATAGCCCCAGGAAGCATTAAAAAAACCCACACAGATGGACATGACCTTAATATCAAACGTACAGAACAGTTGTGGGTTCCTTTATATTCCCTGATTCTGCTTTTTAGGGGATCACAGACCTCTAAACTCAGCTATTTTTCTTTTTAAACCACATATTTAAACACCCTTCTTCTTAGTTTCAAAAGTGCCTAAAAAATTTATCAATACAAAAAGATGTTCTAGACCTTCAGTTGTAACTCCACCATCAATTTCTTCCCAGAAGAAACCACAACTTTGATTTCAGCAATAGTATGGGGAGATACTAATACAAGGTAACTAACAGGACTTGGAAATTACACAACACAAAAGTAAATAAAGAGGAACTTTCCTCCCATTTTCATGAGTTACTGAAAGGCCAATTGCAAATTAGCGAGTAAATAAACAAATAAAAAAAGGACAAAAACAGAGATAATACAACTCAAGGTACTTTGTGCAACTCTCTCAAAACTCTACTTTTAATTGCCAGCAGTGCTTGCCAGTGTATGCTCTGTAATATACGTAGAAAAGCTTTTATTATAAAAGCACTTCACCAGAGAGCTCTTAAAGCACTATTCAGAAGCACTGCAAAAAGTTAACTCAACCACTTGTACACAAAGATTAGCGTGGATTACCCAAACATGAATGAGCTGCTCTCCATTGAGATGTTGGTGAGGACAACTCGAGTGCTTGCAGGAACTTTTGCTTTGGTGTACTGTGAATCCAAAAAAAAGAAAAGGAAAGGAAAGGAAAGGAAAGGAAAGGAAAGGAAACAGAAAGGCAGCTGACGTGCCTGGTGAGCACTGTACCTTCCCTCCTGCACTTTCTCTAGGAGAGTGAGTTATTCTTTGGTGTGTTACCCACATCTCCAGCCTTTCACAGGACCGCTGTCAGAGACGAGCCCTGCTCAGGCTGACAGCTCCGCGATGGAGGGGAGAGCAGCTCAACTGCCCCGCCAGCCACAGCCATTCAGTGCTCACTTATGCGAGGACACAGGAACTTGGCTTTTTCTCATGAAAATGGCAGCTTCCTTTTTAAACCAAGTTTGGAGATATCGGAATGCTGGCTTCTAAGAGTACGGTTACTTCCCCCGCAGCAGTTGGTTATGTAGATGTATGCATACACACAAGCTCATGTATAGACAAACACACATATAGGCACACAAATACAAGCCACGCACATTTATGTAGTAATATAATTGCTCCCACACTAGCAGAGTTGGAATTATAGAAGTGTTTGGATTAAAACAAGAAAAAGAAGAGAGAGAAAAAAAAGTGTTATTTCAGTGTTATAACAAAGTTTCCTAGGCAACACCGTGCTAATCCTCGCCAAGAGGAAACCTCCGGGGAGTGAAAACTGAGCAAGCAAAACGGGCTCGAAACTAAGAAGCAAGCAATGAGTCTTTGTATCTAACTCCTCCGCACCCGAAGCCGCCCCACCCACCCGAAATTCGGATCCCGCTCTGAGGGAGAGGGAGCAGCACCCAGAGCCCCTCCGGCCGCGGAGAGGGACGGACCGGGCCCCGTAACAGCTCTGCCGCTCTCACGGGGTCCCTCGCGGGCGCCCCGCAGCCCCCGCTCACCTGTGCCGGCCGCCTCCCTCCCGCCGCCACCGCCGCGGCGCCGCCTGTCGGTGCCGCCCGATCGGGGCTGCGGCCGCCACATCCCCTCCCCCGTGGGACGGAGCGGGTCCCCGCCGGGCGCGACGAGCGGGGCGGAAAGCGGCGGCCCCGGCCACTCCCCCGGCGGCTCGGAGCCACGGGGCGCGGCCCACACGGCGGCACCCGCTGCCCCTCCTCCGGGCCGGCCTCCTGCAAGCCGAGGGCAGCCCCCGGCTGCTGCGTACGGGCGTCAGGCGAGTAGGGCTGGTCGGGGCCGTAGCCCGAAGCCCCGACTGCAGCAGGCTGAAGGGTTGCTTCTGCGCCCCCCCATAAGCATTCGGCCTCCTCCGCGAGCCCCCTGGTTACTACAGATCCCTCGCCGTTCCGCGTGGGGGGATGGCTGCACAGGGCGCTGAGCATCATCAGGAAATAATTTGCTGTAGGATTTATCCACGTTGTATGTTATTATTCTTTTTTTTTAAGTCTTACGGCCATCATGTGGCCGTTCTCGAGCCCTACCCCGTCCAGGCATTGTGTCAGAGCGTTGCTGAATTCATCAAGGCGTGCATGCAATGAGGTAACACGCTGCTCGTTGGCTTTCTGTTGTTTCAACTTGGCACCGATGCCTGCACTGTGTGTGCTTCCATTACTCTTCATAGGTTCAAAGAACAACTTCGGTTGGAAGAGACCTTAAAGCCCACCCAGCCTCAGCCTCCTGCCCTGCACCAGCTCAGGCTGCCCAGGGTTCAATCCAACCTTGTCTCAAGCGCCTGTAGGGATGGGGTACCCACAGCTTCTCTGGGCAGTCTGTGCCAGTGCCTCACTGCCCTCCCAGTAAAATTTTCCCCCGACTTCTAATCTGTATCTCCCATTTTTAATTTAAAAACATTCCCCCTTGTCCTATCACTATCAGTTTTGCAAGGCTTCCCTAAGTACTGTGATCTATCAAACACTGCTTCTTGATTCTGTTTTGTTTTGCTGTCATTTTCATACAAAACCCAACATTGCTGAGATCACCATACCTTTTCTGAGTCTCTCCCCTTTAAGTTGCATTTCACTGCAGAATTACCAATTTCTGCTAAAACTCCCTTCCCTATTCTGTGATGCAGTTAATTTTAGACCCCCCCCTCATCCACGAGGTATCTTCTCCTCCTTAGCCCATGCATCATATTTTGCTTTCACTGTTTTTTTCTAAACTGCCAGTTTTACCTCCTTCAATAGCCATAATTATTAGCTTTATAGGAGCTTTTGACCGCCCATTGACAACAGCTGTGTATCAAGTCTGCTGAAGAAGTACCTGTTTCGGTTATAGAATCATAAAATCGTTAAGTTTGGAAAAAACCACTAAGGCCATCTATTCCAACCACCAGCCCATCTCCACCATGCCCACTAACCATGACCCTCAGTGCCACATCCACACATTTCTTGAGCACCTTCAGCAACGGTGACTCCACCACCTCTATGGGCAGCCTGTGTCAGTGCCTTTGCTCGTTGGGAGAAGAAATTTTCCCTAATATCTGACCTGAACCTCTTCTTATCTATCATCACATCCACTATACTAGCCATGTATGTAGAATCAGCATTTTTCAAGGTGTCCTCCATCCTAGTTTTCAAAAAATGCCTTCTCAGATACATATAATGCTACTATACAATAAGAATGTCACCTTGTGTGCTGAGAAGTTTTCCTGATGTTCAGAAATGTTGCTACAAAAAAGCCTGGGTTTAGTTAACAGTTAAGAGCTCACTGATGTTCTTGGGTTTCCCTTAGCATACAGGATATGCTAAGGGAGATGTAACCTCATACTCCGGGCTGTCCCCTTCCTGACTTGTGAGAGAAGATAATGGGCAGCTGTGCCTCACAAACCAAAAATAGACACACATCCTCCTTTCTTCAAATGCGCTGTGCTGCTGCTGATCTTGATGATGTCAGCTCATATCAGTACTAGCTCCCATCACTCAGAGATCAATCTGTTAGAAAAGAACAGCTGCACGGATGCAAACAAAGCGCTCATCCAGCACAGTTTGCCCCCAGCTTGAGCCCAAGGCAGTGGCCTCAAGAGCAGGAAGAAGGCGAGCGCACACAGCACTTCTTTGGCCTCATCCTCCTCCTGACCAATGTCAGCCATGGGGTTTCCTTAGCTCAGTTCAGTTTGTCAGTTAGCAGTTTGCTTGGGTCTCACTGTCTCCATGGTGGCTGTCCAATCTTCCTTTGAGCCCAACTCAGCTCCCACAGCACTCTCCAGTGAGGATTCCCCCAGGTCTCCAGCACTGTGCACGGTACCAGCTCATGATGTTTGCCTTGGACCCAGCTATAGCTGGCTTCCTTTGACAGCTGCCAGGTTTTAATGCTGGAAGGAATGTACTTTTCCAAGTGCCCATGCCTCTGATGCTTTTCATATGTGTTATCACATCTCTTCAAACTGTATGGTGTGGACTTATTCAGACTTGCCTTAAATAGAGATGTCTTTGTACCTTTGATTCCCTTTATTGCCCATCTCTAAACCTTTTCTCTACTTTTTTGGCATGAGGTTAGCCATGGATTTCTACAGTGGTGCTATCTTCATGTTTCCTGTTGTACTCAGTGTTCCTTTACCAGAAGATCATAACATTTGATTTGTTTTCCTCTGACTCCTGACACACACTTGGCTGATATGTTCTGATATACAGCTAATCCCACAGCTTCCTTTTCAGTGCTGGTGATTGTATAATAGTTTTTCACCTTAAATGAGAAGCTGGTATTGTTCATACTAGTAAGTAGCGATTCAGTTTATACACTATGAATTTCATCTGTTGTTTGGCAGCCCAGCCATATACTTGTTTGGTTCCTCTTGACTTCCTTCTGCACTTCTTTGCAGTCAGCCCTTGTTCATACTGCAGCAGATGATCCAGTACCATCAGCTTGCTTGCTTCAACCACTTTTATGTTGAACAGCAGAGGATCTAGAGAAACTAAGCTGTTCAAAGCTACCAAAGGGCAGCAGTTCCATAAGTTAATATTCAAAGGACTCACGGCATGATTGCATACCTTACAAAAGAAATCTCCCACCTACAGTTTAGCCCTAACGCACTACAGATGATACTCAGATGTTTAAAGTGGGATGGATGCTGTAAGAAATTGCTTATTTATCAGTGTATACAGCATGGCTATCTTCTATTTTGTATTAGACAGAAGGGAGTTGGAGTGTTTGGCTGCTTCTTCACTTCGGGTTTCCATTGAGCTGGTACATGCAAGGCACAGCTGCCAGAAGAAATGGCCCTGTCTGTTCTCAACACTCTTCCCCAGCTGTGCCTTCCTCCCCCTCCCCTTGCTACTGTCTGCTCTGTGCTGACAAGCACTCGGTGTACAGAAAACTCAGAAGAGATGTGAGTTTAAACCTAAAAGGTTTTTTTCACCAAAAGCCTTTCTCCAGTTGAAGGCAATTGTGTGTAACTATAGCATAACTTGCTGCACCAGAAATCAAAGCAGGTCCTAACAGACTCTCCTGTGTGCTCTTTCCTCCTCAAACTGCTTCCTGAGGCCTCAAGTCAGCTAAAAATTGCCCTCTCTGCTTTCCATTTCTTGACTCAGCCTCTCTGATTCTCATCATCTACACATGGCTGCTTTTTCGTAAGGTACTTTCTCATCAGATTGACATCAGTGTATGAGAACTCTCCTCTGCACCTGCTGCCATCAAGAACAGATTTTCTGTAGCCCTCTCTGTCCTTTATGACTCCTGTTTCATCTCAGAGCTCACCTGCAAACTCTCCTTTTCCTCTTCTTGCGTTCATCTTTCTTTTCTATTCTCCACCCAATCACTGCTACACCAGAGAGCTTTTCTACCTCAGTGGTAAATAACATACTTGCCAAAACATGTCACTGCAGTCAAGCTGACTCTATTTGCAAATTATAGTCAAATTAAGGGGGAAAGAAACCAAAGTTTTATCTACCATAAAAATGAGGAATGTTATAGTTATGGAATGTTATAGTTTTGTATTTTGATCTTCCCAGTGTCAAAACATCTTGATTTTTTTTAAGTGATGTTCACATGGGGCACTTTAGCATCTACCACAGAGAATATACCCACTGAGGTTCTCAAGCTATTCTTTTGCCCTGACCTCCCCATCGCAGTTTAGGAACCTGATAGCTTCGAAAGGATGGCATCAGTGTCTGCTGGGGATGCTGTGTCTCACCAGAATTCCCGGGTCAAGGGAGGACAATGACCAGGGCCAGGGAGGGAGCTGGAAGATGGCAGCTCGCCACAGTGGTGTGCTGTGGCTGTGGGCTCCTTCTCCCCACGTTGCCTCCCCCTGCAGAGGACAGAGCCTGCTGACTGCCTTTCCATGGCCTGGTCCTGCCAGAGCCACAACTCCAAGCAGCTGCCTAGACATCCTTGCAGCACATCACTCAACCTGCTACGTCTCCTTTCCCCCAGCAGCATCCTCTGCCGGGAAAGCTGGTTCTTACTTCCAAGCTTCCTTCATTTTTATGTCCCAAACCAGAAGAACCAGTTTCAATTTTGCTGGTGAGGTTCATCCCCAAAGATTTTTTTTCTGTCAAAATTCAACAAATACACAAAATAAAAATCAGCACGTGCTGGGTTTACCCAAAATGAACTTCATACTGTTAGTTTATGCACTGATTGAAGCGTAATTTTTTGCAGTTTTAATCAGTGTTCAGATACATTATTGCACCCTATCCAAAATGAGGTGGTTTGCATTTGATTGTTCATTAGTTACCCCTGTGGGTACTGGAACATGCTCAGTGGTGAGGTTTGCATAAAAGTAATAAATAAATCAGAATGTCAAATGGGAAAGATAGTAGTCCCAATTATTAAGCCGCAGAACTCGGAGACTTCAGCTAAGCCAGGATGTTGTTAAAAAAAGGAATGGTTTTCATTTATATATTTTTTAATCCAAAAGAAACTGATAGGACTTTGATGTCGTTGTTGTTACAGGTGAATACGTTTCATTTTCCAGAATCCTTATTTTTTATTTTTTTATTTATTTTTGACTTTTCATCCATAGCTGTAAGGGAGCAACAGCTGCTTGTCTTTGCTGGTATGATATTCTGATTCTTTTCCAAAGACAGCAGCTCAACTGCATGAGCTTTTTTCTGTGCAGGGACAGACTTCAAATCAAGAGTAAAGCTGATAGCTTGTCACCAGTCAGCTCAAAATATTTATAGGATTAAGAGTCACATATCAATGATAACTTAGAAATGTTTCAAGCCCTAATCTGCTGGGTATACAAATCAAAAGAGTTTAGCCTTTGAATGTGTATTTTGACTTCCTTCCTATAAACTTAAATTACAACAAGAAAAGAGTTTTGTTTCCCTAAAGATGCCCTGATCAGTAGCCAAAAAGCTGAGAGTTCCTATGAAGCCTGTTCTCTAGGCTTCAAACATGGATTTAGGGACCTTCTGTAGTTCGTACTGGTGTGGACTAACCGTAATGAACTCTTACTAATTCAGCAAAGAACAAAACTGGGAGAAATGAAAGCAGTATCACTGGTGTTTTCAAAAGCAGAATGAGCATGTTTCCTCTGCAGCTATCCTTCTTGTTGTGCTACCCAAATGCTACATCACTTCAGATTCACTCATCTCACACAAATAGAGCTGGTATGAGTTTTTCTCATGGGAGCATGCACCAGCATAGAAGCTGGCTGAGGCACCAGCATAGAAGCTGGCTGAGGCCATGTGGGAGCATCCAGAACATGCCCACACCTGGGTAGCTGTGTGCATACCGTCCTGCAACTGTTTGGGAATGCTGGTGGGACTGCTGAGGAAGAAAATCCAGCACTAAGAACACACAAATGTGTGAGCTTCACCATCAAGCTCCTTTGTTTTCCTGATTTGCATGCCAGTACTCCTTACATGTGTAGCAGTACTTAAGTAATGTATTAAGCACAAGTGCACAATATCAAAAGTGTAAACGTAAAGCACTTTGTCTGTAGCTGGGTGATGGGGTCTGGCTTCTAATCCAGCCACTTGATGCGTGTATGTCTGTGCTGAGATCACCTTCACACCAGGAGCTGCAGTTTTTCTACTGAGCACACACAACTACATTAGCAATAACTACAAGTTTGGGCTTCTTTTGGTGCTCTGCCATTAGAGCAGAGGGGGAACTCGCTGCCCGAGGAAGGCTGAGGGGCTTTGTACAGGCAATGCAGGCAATTCTTTACTGTGAGCGTGTGGCATATCTGGCAGACTCCTGGACACAGTATCAGGCAGAGCACTGAGAATTTATTTCATCCTGCCTCTGCCTAGAGGAGGAGGAGAGCATACTTCAGGCAATTAAATCCTGCCTTGGGTTTTTACTCCGGTATCTGTGTTTATACCCAAGGTGATGAAGACTGCTGTTTTCCTCTTCTGACTAAATAAAGTGAATTCTACAGCTGCCAATGAAAGGCCTTTTTTTTCCAGTTCTTGAATTACTTCTGTGACTCTTTGAAGTGCTGGCAGAGGATCCTTTGGTGCTCTTTTTAAATGGGGTCACTACAGCAGGATATGTATTCCAAAAATTGTTTCATACAGCGCTTCTGATCCCTGCCCACTTCTCACCAACTGTGTATCCAAAGATGGTCAACACCTCATTCCCCATCACACTGGGAGCTCCTACTGAGTTGCTTCTCTGTTCTGACCTTTCTTAAGTATTTCAGAATCACTGTATACTCTCTTAAACTCACCTCCTGCAAATATAACCTGTATTTTTTCTTTTTAGGTATCTAATCTAGCTAGGTATCTCAAAACTGTACTGAGATATGTCTTGTTGAGATGGGCTCCCTACAGAGTAGTTCTGGTCACTCAGTGTGATTCTTGTTCTCATCATTATTTGCTATCTGGTGAGTGTTTCCACTACCTAGTTTCCTAGCAGAAATGTTATGTTTTCTCTCAAGTATTGATAAAAACTCACAGAACTCATAGAACTCACAGAATCATTTGAGTTGGAAGGGACCTTTAAAGGTCATCTAGTCCAACTCTCCTTCAATGAACAGGGACACCTACAGCTCGATCAGGTTGCTCAAAAAACACGGAATAGCAGCCCAGTGCTGCACTATACAGACTTCACTATAGTCACACCCATTCTTTAACAGCTCTCCTCGGACATTTATATTTTTTCAGTCCACCATGTCTGATGTCATTTAATATACTGATTTTATATGTAGTACATAAAAATAATAATAATAAAAACATAAATAAATGAATCAGACTATTATGTGATTCTTCTTCAAAGAACCTGTGCCAGTGCCTCACTGCCTTCTGAGTAAATAATTTCTACCTAATATCTAACATGAATCTCCCTTCTTTTCATTTAAAATCATTCCCCCTTATCACTCTCAAACCGTGTATCAGACTTCACATCCTCACTACCACAGTGTTTGCCTGAGAATGTGCTGGTAGGCAACAGAGCGGGCATCTAAATATTTCTCAGGCAGCAGGAAGAAATACAGTGTCTTCTGTGACCTCTGTGTCCCTTGCTGCTCACAGGTATTTTTCTGACTGTGCTAAATTGAGCACCAGCCCTGCCAGCAGTACTGATGTTTGAGCCTGACTGCAATCACAAAGGAAATATTCCTCGTGGTCAGTGGTACAAACCACATGTAACAATTCTGGGAAATCTGGATGTCAGAAATAGATCTTTAATTTTTAAGAAATAAACGATACGAATTGAAAAATCCTCCTTGTTTTATTCACAAGTTCAGGAAATGCCATGAGATGACACAAAGATTGTCATTTGTTAATGCCTGGAAATAGGAAAGCTGGTTCCATTCCAGACACCATCAGATAATACTTTTGCCAGAGGATGTTATTACAGTTTTAGGCTAAATATATAATATAAATAACCTGTCTTCTGCAGTACAAAAAAATGTCTACTAGCTGGAAGCAATTATTGTGAGATAATATGTGGAAGTCTGCCAGCTGGGCTTGTTAGGTTTTCTAGCTCTACATTTATAATATATATTAATGTGCAGCGCTATCTCCTAGCACAGCCAAGGTCCGGTTCTATCACTGTATTTATGAACCTACTTTATGTATCAGTGTTAGTATAATAGGGCTCCAGTAAACTGCACAGAGAACTAATCTAAACCAAACCCTTAGAAGAGATTCATTTCTATCCAGGAAATACACAACACCTTTAAACAGATCACTTCCCATGTGAGTGAATTATTATTCCAATTATTTGGCCAGCTTTATAACATGCCAATGGCTTGGTACCTGCTCTTCATTTAACAAGCCAATAAAAAATTGATTACAAAAGTCACAAGGGCAGCTGTGCACAGGATGGCAATGGTGGGGAGAGAGAGTCACACAGCCACTGCCAGGACAGCCCCTTGGCCAGTTACAAGACTAGTGGTCCATCATTTCTCATGGTCAGTGATAAAACAAAAATACTCCCAACAGCTATTTGTGCCGAGGAACATGTGGATGCGGACCCAGCTTTCCCTCACCAGTGGCCTGCAGAGAAGGGATAAGGGTCCCACCAGGCAATGCAGAGTGTTTGTGCCCTGGGGTAGGGCTGCATTGGAGAGCAGCCATCCCTCCAGTATCCCTCGTATTTATACAGGATGGGAGGGCAGAGTTGAACAGGGATGGAAGGAGGCTCATGACTTCAACAAATCTTTGTGTTACTGGGCCAGCATAAAATGAAAGCTATGATCCAGACTGGGGGATAAATCCTAGGAAAACCATTGAGAACATCTCACAGGCAGTTGCTGGGACCAGAGTCCTACCTGCAAAAGAGACCTTTACCATGCAGCAGCTTGTCTGCAGCTTCAGTGTACAGCAGTGTCTGCACAGAAACTCTGTGTGCGGGGGAGAGCTGGGGGGGGGAGGGGTGGAGGTATTTTCTGGGTCTGAATACAGCAAACTGAAAAAATCTCTCTGGAAATGAATGCCTGGGTGGAAGTAAGAGTGTATCTACAGTTCACCATTCCTGTGTGGTTTGCTATGGAAAAGGCAGAAGCATGGCTCTGTTCACAATGTTGATGCCAGCTGCTAGGAGAACTGGTGAAGCGAAA